>SJYO01050415.1:49836991-50032223 GCA_006410555.1 Capra ibex
ATCAGTCGTTTCATTACAGAGACGAAAACTTATACGATAGATCCAACCAGTATTGAAAGGAAGGTTCCTCATTCGCAGAAAATTAAAGTACCGACTTCAGTGGTAGACGTCACTAAAACCTCGGGGGTTTATTATTTCAGACTGTGACAAAGGTGAGAAAGGGGTAGATAAAGGGTACTTCATTACCCTGGTCTACGGTACTAGAAGCAAAAGACTTACAACTGGAAATTCGGTTGAAAAAGTGAGAGGAGAAAGCGAAAGTAGTTCTCCGAAAAATCGTGTAGAAGTGAAAGACGGTATTCCCACCACAGTAGACGTATAGACTCCAATAACTATAAAGAGGGTCGTTAGAACTAAGGTCGAACACGAAGAAGGTCGGGTCGCAAAGAGTACTGCATGAGACGCATATTCAATTTATTCGTCCCACTGTTATATGTCGGAACTGCAGGAGGAAAAGGATAAACAGAGGAAAAGGTTGGTCAGAGAACAAGGTACAGGTCAAGATTGACAACAAGGACTGGACGTATGTCTAAAGAGTTCTCCGTCCAGTCCACCAGACCATAAGGGTAGAGAAAGTCTTAAAAGGTGTCAAATAACACTAGGTGTGTCAGTTTCCGAAACCGTATCAGTTATTACGTCTTTATCTACAAAAAAGACCTTGAGAGAACGAAAAAGGTACTAGGTCTCCTACAACCGGTAAACTAGAGACCAAGGAGACGAAAAAGATTTTGGTCGGACTTGTAGTTCGTCAAGTGTCAAGTGCATAACGACTTCGGACCGAACCTCTTAAAACTCGTACTGAAATGATCGTACACTCTACTCACGTCAACACGCCATCAAACTCGTAAGAAACCGTAACGGAAAGAAACGTTAACCTTACTTTTGACTGGAAAAGGTCAGGACACCGGTGACGACTCACAAGGTTTAAACGACCGTATAACTCACGTCGTGAAAGTGTCGTAGTAGAAAGTCCTAAACTTTGTTGAGTTGACCTTAAGGTAGTGGAGGTAATCGAAACAAGCATCACTACAAAAGACTCCGGGTGAACTGAAGTGTAAGGTCCTACAGACCGAGATCTAATCACTAGTGTGGTAGTACTAATAGACCCAGCACTTCTAGAAAAAACATGTCAAGAAGACACATAAGAACGGTGGAGAAGAATTATAGAAGACCAAGACAATCCAGGTCTGGTAAAGACAGGAAAATAGCTCGGGTAGAAACGTACTTTACAAGGGAACCATAGAGATTAAAAGAACTTCTCTAGAGATCAGAAAGGGTAAGACAACAAAAGGAGACAAAGAAACGTAACTAGTGACTTCTTCCGAAAGAATAGAGAAGAACGATAAGAAACCTTGAGACGTAAATCTGCGGATATAGAAAGGAAAAGAGGAAACGAAAAACGGAGAGAAGAGAAGTGTCGATAGACAGTCCGGAGAGGGCTGTCGGTAAAACGAAAAAAGGTAAAGAAAAGGTACCCCTACCAGAACTAGAGACAGAGGACGTGTTACAGTGCTTGAAGTAAGGTATCAAGTAGTCCGTGAGATAGATAGTCTAGATCCGGGAATTTAGATAAAGAGTGAATGTGACATATTAGTATTCGGAGAGGATTTTTAAGTGTTGTTTACAGGGACTATCGAACACGAACACGAGTTAACACAGACTGAGAAAACACTGGGGTACCTGGTATCGGGAGGTCCGAGGAGACAGGTGCCTTAAACGGTCCGTTCTTCACTTACCCAACAGTAAAGGAAGAGGTTCCCTAGAAGGCCTGGGTCCCTAGTTCGGGAATAGAGGACGTAATTGTCCACCTAAGAAATGGTGACTCGGTGGTCTCTTCGAGGTAGGAATCGTCGTCTGTCCTAGTTGAGAAGTGGTAACGAATTCCCGAAGAATCGAAATCGTTACGCCAATCGGTGATTGTTACTATGAGAGTCACACCTGTATGAACTACTTCACCACCCGAAAACAACAAGCACCAAACAAAAAAAAAAGAAAACTGTTTGAGGTTTCCGAATAGAAAATTACATCCCACGAACCAAAGGTACACCACTTCGTCAAAACTTCCAAAGTACCGAAACAACCTCTCCTGACAATATGTTTTTCCTGAACCTCTTACACTTAGTGGACGTTATTTGGGCATTAAATTCATCCTGACAACCATAAAATAGAATTTACGTCGAAAGAAAAACAACCGTCAGAATAGTACGACAGGGCGGTAACCCAGTAAGGGGAAAAGTTTCTTCGAGAGGTTGTTACAAACAAACATTGAGTAAAACCGACCCCAATCGAACGCCCAAATGGGTTTGACACTGTTGACATCCTGTTCACGTATCAACTCCTTTCTCCGTACCTACCTTCGCCATTTATTTTATTACCCACCCGGTGCACGTCTGACTTTACTCACAACTCAAGACTGAATTTCGGACGGTGGTCTACGTCGAATTAACAATGGACGATGAGAGACTGTCCCAAAGTTATACTCAGACGTTCGTTAACTACCATAGGTACGTCAGTTCGGAGAGATGATTACTATTTGACATAAATGTCGATGAGGGGTCACGATCCTAGTGGTGGAGTTGAGGTGGAGTCTACTAGTCGGTAATCTAAGAGTATTCATCGTACGTTGAATCTAGGGATCGTGCCGAGTGTCATCATAAACACAAGGATACTCTTAGATTACGACGACGATTAGACTGTCCTCCACCTCGAGTCCGTCGTCAAACTCACCACCCCTCGACGACATTTATGTCCGTTACGAAACGAGTGACCGGACGGTGAGTGGAGGACAACACGTGGGGTTAAGGTTTGTCCGACCATGACTAGATACCGGCCCCCATACCCCTGAGGACAGGATTTACTAATTTCAATGTCGGAATACCCTTTTTGTTTACCCAAAGAAATCCTTTCTTTCTGTCCAACTCTGTTGTTTGTCCTCTACTTTTTGGAACATTATTACAACCAGAAACGTCTACAGTCATCAGAAAGGGGAAAGAAGTCCGATACTTTGAGGTCCTCTTTCCTTAATAACAGTAGCCAAATGAGTGGAAATAGGAGAATCCTCACCGGGAAGGGGTCCGTGCCTCAAAGAATGTCGGCCTAAAGGGTCTTAAAAGACGAAAGTCAGTCTATTTCTTTCAATTCTCTTCCGAAGAAAGACATAAACAACGTGGAGTCTATAAAAGGAAATTTTATGAGAAGGGTGGTTGAGATCCCTAAACTCACCCAGGGGTGTGTCGGTCGATTTTGAAAAGTCTTATCCAATTCAGAAGGGACCACCGAGTCTGTCATCTCTTAGACGGATGGTACGGTCTCTGGATCCAAGTTGGGGACCTACCTCTGCTAGGGCACTTCGTCCTTTCTCGCTGGGTGAGGTCATAAGAACTGACCTCTTAGGGTACCCACCTCCTCGGACCACCTGATGTCAGATGTCCCAGTACTTCTCAGTCTTACTGATTGTGATTGAGTGAAGTAAAGTAGAACACACGAACCGAAAAGTTTTCGATTACTCGGTTAATCATGTAAAACTAGGGTACAACGACCAAACACGGGTGATTAAAACGTAAACCCAGTAAACTATGTGTAGTATTAAAACAGTTGGGAAGTGGTCACCGGAGAAGTGACGTACTGGGGAGAAGGGTAAGGACCCAAAAAGAAAGGAACCCTTTTCTTCACGAGGAATAAAGATTGTAGGTCAAAGGGAAGGGACAGAAACATCTAGTCGAGAGGGTCGTTTGTCTCTTGGAACTTCTTCTCCTGGTTCAGTGTGAGGGGAAATAGAAGGAAGAAGGTAGGAAATCATGTTCCGACCTACGTCCGTGGTACGAACAATTTACGAAAGTAACGAACTTAATTGTGGTCTCTAAAATTCGAGGGGAGGAGGACCGTGGGTCGTCCCGAATCACTAAGGGGTGTGACCTCGAAGAGTCCGGTGTCCGTCTGCACGTTTCAGTTCATCTTTGTGACCTTCCCTCCTCCCAACACTCACCCCAGGGACCAAAATGTTGGGGATCAAAAGTCCCCCAAAAACTACCAAGAAGAACAAGAAAAAAGAATGATAAAATAACTTCTTATTAACGAAATGTCTTAAAATGATAAAAGACGGTTTGGAGTTATACTTAGTCGGTAGTCAAGTCAAGTCAAGTCAGCGAGTCAACACAGGCTGAGAAACGCTGGGGTACTTAGCGTCGTGCGGTCCGGAGGGACAGGTAGTGGTTGAGGGCCTCAAGTGAGTCTGAGTGCAGGTAGCTCAGTCACTACGGTAGGTCGGTAGAGTAGGAGACAGCAGGGGAAGAGGAGGACGGGGGTTAGGGAGGGTCGTAGTCTCAGAAAAGGTTACTCAGTTGAGAGGCGTACTCCACCGGTTTCATGACCTCGAAGTCGAAGTCGTAGTAAGGAAGGTTTCTTTAGGGTCCCGACTAGAGGAAGTCTTACCTGACCAACCTAGAGGAACGTCAGGTTCCCTGGGAGTTCTCAGAAGAGGTTGTGGTGTCAAGTTTTCGTAGTTAAGAAGCCGCGAGTCGGAAGAAGTGTCGGGTTGAGAGTGTAGGTATGTACTGGTGTCCTTTTTGGTATCGGAACTGATCTGCCTGGAATCAGCCGTTTGTCCGTTTAAACCGGAACATTACGCCTTACTTCGTCCCGTTTCCGATTATCTTAAAACGGTTCTTTTACGTGACCAGTATCGTTTGTGGGAAAAGGTTGTTGTGTTCTCTTCTGTAATGTGTACCTGTAGTGGTCTACCAGTTGTGACTTTAGTCTAACTAATATAAGAAACGTCGGTTTCTACCTCTTCGAGATATGTCAGTTGTTTTTGTTCGACTGACATCGAGTCTAGTACTTGAGGAATAATGGTTTAAGTCTGAGTTTAACTTAGTCGGTATCCATATGTATATAGGGGAGGGAGAACTGGAAGGGAGGGTAGAGGGAGGGGTAGAGTGAGGAAATCCAACTGTGTCTCGGGGACAAACTCAAAGGACTCGGTATGTCGTTTAAGGGTAACTGATAGATAAAATGTATACTATTACATTCAAAGGTAGAATGAGAGAGGTATGTAGAGTGGGAGAGGAGGGGAGAGGGGTACAGGTATTCAGATAAGAGATACAGACTAAAAGGTGACGACGGGACATTAATTTAAGAAGTCATGGCAAAAAGATCTAAGGTATATATACACAATCTTATACCATAAATAGAAAGAGAAAGACTGAGTGAAGTAAGACATACTATCCAAGATCCAAGTAGGTGGAGTACTCTTGACTGAGTTTGCACAAGGAAAAACACAGACTCATTATAAGGTAGTACATATACATGGTGATGAAGAAATAGGTAAGTAGACACCTACCCGTAGATCCAACGAAGGTACAAGATCGATAACATTTAACACGACGTTACTTGTTACCCTATGTTCATAGAAAAAGTTGGGACCAAAGGAGTCCCATATACGGATCGTCACCCTAACGACCAAGTATACTACCAAAATAAGGATCAAAAAATTCCTTAGAGGTGTGGCAGAAGATGTCATCGACATAGTTAAATGTAAGGGTGGTTGTCACGTTCTCGTAAAGGAAAAGAGGTGCTGTCTCAAGAACTACTAGTTTATTTAAACACAAGTACCTTTGTTAGTTAAAATTTTTAGATGACATCTTTATCTTTTTTTCAAAATAAACTCGGTTTGACTCGTGATGTCACTCCGTCTGTCGGAGAGACTCTCGAGACTCCTTGACGAGACGACTTCGTACCAAAGGTCGTGTCAGAATACGGAGTGCGTTTGTTTCGAGTGTGTAGTTGTACTGTCCCATGTAAGGAAGTTCCAAAGTTTTCTCTGTCTGAATCGTGTATCTGTAGCTCTGTCGTCCTGGGACCATAGACCCTTCCCTTGTGATGGAGGTTCCCTCACAATTGTACCTGTGGTACTCTTCCCTCAATGGGTAGGAATAGAAGTTTTGTCTGTAGGAAATGGAGTAACCAATTTCGTCTACTCGACACTCAGTCTGTCCGACAGAATCAAGTGTGTTTCAAGTTCTACTTGGTACCTATTCGGTTTTACTGAAGGGGTATGGAGGTATACACTTGTAAAAGAGACAGTGTTCGTCCATTTTTAGAATCTTAGTACAATAGACCGTTAAGATGAAGACTCCTATATGGGCCTTCTTAACTTTCGTATGAGACCGTCTCTATAAACATGTGGGTACAAGTGTCGTCTTAATAAGTATTATTGGTTTCGGACTCTCGTTGAGTTCACGGGTAACTAGTTCTTTATCAATTCGGCTACACCATACATATTTATTCTCTCATAATAAGTCGTAATGATTTTCTCCCTTAAGGTCGAATACGATGTTGTACCTACTTTGAACACCTGTAAAACGATTCGCTTTATTCGGACCGTTCTTTACTGTTCATAACTCACAAAGGTAAACTTACTTCATGGATCTCCCAAGTCTAAGTATCTCTGTCTTTCATCTTACCACTAACGGTCCTTGACACCTCCTCTTTCCCTCTTAGCAACTTACTCATGTCTCAACTTCAAAACGTTCTACTTTTTCAAGACCTCAAACCAACATGTTATATACTTACGTGGATTGTAATGACTTGGCCTGTTAATGACTTGACCAATTAAAACATTTAAAATATCGTTATCTTTTTGGAGAGTCTTGGAGGGGACTCTCATTGGTGTCTTCTCAGCCACGACTATCGATGTGACGTCTACGAGGAGTGGGTGAGTCGGGTAGAGGTGGGGGTTGTTGGGTCCCCACTCCTGGTAGAGGACACGAGTCCTGAGGAGCGAAACCAAGAACCTCGACAGAGTCGAGGTCGGGGCGTGTCGAATGGGAGTCGGAGGGACTGACTGGGTCACGAGGTCCGAGACGAGGTTCCTAGGTCATTCAGAGCCCAGTCGGAGAAGACACCCTCTGACCCGTGACTCAAGTGTAGGAGGGTGTCTCTGGAAACGTTGGGGTCTCACACCCCCCAGTCGGGCTGAGGACTGACTCCCACCTCTCTGGGTAAAAGGTCTACTTTCGTCCTCGACCCTCGCGAACATAAACACTCTCTTCTCCAACCTCACCCTCTCTAACCTAGTATAGACCTCCAACTCTGAGTAAAATCTGGTCGCAAGTTTGTTATAATTTCTAAGGGGAATATGTCCCAAATACCGTACACCTGGTAACGACAGTCAGAGGACATATAACGACCGGAGACATAGACGTCCGAGGAGGAGACACCTACACTCCTGTGACATTCCCTGAGTTCTTAGGAGTCTAAAACTATTGGTGTCTCTACTAACATACCCCTAAATATAATTTAATAGTACTCCAAATGATGTTGGTCGTTGAGACACTTCAACTGAGATAACAAATAGTAACCGTTGTTAAAAAAATTATCGCCATTTCATGTGTTACTGTATTTTAAACGGTAAAAAATTCACAGGTTAAGACATTACGCCCTGTAAAACTATACTATAGAAAACGAGGGAAGTTAGGAGAAAGTGAAGGTCATTTAAATTTTCTGTAATTACTAAAATAGGTACAAACATCTTTGGTTTCGAGTCTCTAGTCTTGAATGAACTACACAATAAAACGGAGGACGAAGGACATTGAGGTAATGAGGTTCCTTAATATGAAAGTACCGGTTCCTCTCTATCTATAATGACTACCGAAACACCGAACAAAAGAGACGTCTGACATTGGAGGAGTTGATACAGATCCTACGACGCGGTCATACAACCGGTGAAACCACTTTTCGACCAGACGTCCGCAGGTGACCTCGAGTCCCGCCTCTCTGGGTCTCGAATAGAATTGTGGGAACTGGACCACCGGAACCCCCACCCGTCGTGGGACCCTCGACCGCACATGTAGGACTGACCACTTAACCGGTTTCACTCTCGACCTGGTCGCTGGCAGTAGACGAAGGACCACCGGCGGGACACGACACACTACACACCCGAGACGAAACGACTCAAACCCCGGGCCCATGGTGCGAGGCCAAGACGCATAGAGATGTAGATGCAGTGACACCCTGTTAACACACGGAAGTAGTGACCGACCTTGGAGTAGGACAGGATACAGTAACCACTCTACCACCCCTCCCCCTTCCACACATCGAATTTATAGTTCTCTATCCTCCACCCCAAATCCAGAAGTGAGTAAGTACTATAATAACTGGAACACCCCACTTCACCTATTATCACCGTCCCTTTGAGGTTTTACGGTAAGATGACTCGAGACAGAACAAAAAGAATTTACTACCTGGTCCTTGGGTCTCCTTTCTCTTGATATCCCTCACCCAGTCTTCCCCCCGCACAGGTTGTCGGAGTAGGGAAATAACATAACTTCAGAAACGAGTCGACAACCTAAGTACTCTAAAAGGAAATCTAGACCTAAATTTTAAAGTTGGGAGTGGAAGGTCGGGAAGACCGGGGTTTAAAGACAATGTAAAAAGGTACATTGTGACTTGAGGATCTTATAATTAATCAACTGAATAAAACACTTAGTAGACCTAGACGGGAGGGGTTGGGTACTTTTTTCTGAGAAACTCTAATTCATAAAACGAACCTCAGGGGAGGGGAGTTTTATATAGGGCATAATCTTTAGCTAAATACAAACAGTTACTTGTAAGGAAGAAGACAACGACGTCGGTGGAGGAGACACCGGTCCCGGACCTCGATACAGAAACTGTTGGATTAACCCTTGGTGTAGAGAGTCTACAATGTCCTTTGAAAGAGAGACGTTTACGGGATGAAGAACCGGTCCATAGGTCTAAAAAAACGGGACCCGGACCATGACGACAATTGTCCACTCTTCCTCAGGTACTATCCTACACCTCTCACTCCATAACTCCCCTTCGACCCCACCCTTTCGCAACCCTACCTTCTTACCACACCCTAATCGTGACTTTTCTTCGTAGACCCTATACTCTTTGTCCTTCCGTTCTGTGTCTGGTAAGAAGGGGTAAGAACCATGATAACTGTTAAACCTGACCCAATAAGTATCTAAATCTCCACACGTAAAGTCTAAAAAATTTATTAGAAACAACCTATAAATCATCGTAGAGACCCTTTTAATCTTATAGAGGTCTGCAACGGTATGTAGTGTACCACCTGTTTAGTGGGGTCGACTCCTAGTAAATGAATCTGGTATTCAAAGAAGAGACATGACTATGGTTTCTACACTAACAACCCAAAAAAAGATTATTTTTATAGATAATTTTAAAATATATAAATGAACCGACGTTACTCTTAATTAACACCGTGTGTCTGAGAGATAAACACCGTGTGTCCGAGGTTTCACGTACCCGAGTCATCAACCCAGAACTTCCGAACCGACGAAAGTCCGTACGTCCTATAATCAAAGAACTGTTCCCTAGTTTGGGCGTCTAACGTAACGTTTCGCTTAAGAATTTGTGATCCGGTGTTCTCTTCAGGAGTTTCTACACAAAAATTAACTGTCCTTTAATTTTATTGTATTTTATTTTGTAAAAGAATAAAAGGGGTCGAAATAACTCTACGTTTATGTTGTGCCATATTTAAATACTACATGTACTCTACTAAACCATCTTCAATTATAATCCTCTCCCAACGGTGTCAGTCTTTAACTGGTAGACTTTCACATGTTAAGTCACCCTCAATCATGTAAGTATTATAACACATTGGTAGTAGAGGTAGACCAAGGTTTGTAAAAGTGGTGGGGATTTCCTGTGGAACATGGGTGACTCGTCAGTGACAGGTAACCAGGTAGTGGTGGTCACGGGATTGAGGGTCTATGGTGATCAGACGAAAGACATAGATACCTGAATCATAAAATACACGAAGTATAAGACAGAAAGGACGTCCTGACGTCAAGACCCTTGAGCACTCAGGCGGGACCAATTATTTCACAAGTACCCGTAGTTGTAAAACCAAGAGTCGAAGTAGTAGCAGAGACCGAAGTAATTCCCTCTGGACGTGTTGACCTTCGAGTGTCTTGTCCTGATGCGTAACTTGTGTAGACGTAGGTCACTGTGGAGCTCCAATCCTCCCAAGAGCACCAGTATCATTGCGAACACCCTCACGACTATACCCTTATACCACCGCTGATCTCTAGTTACCCGACTACCTAGGTCCACTGTCCCCAAGACCCCGGATCCTGAACACCATGATTTACCTCCTCAGGTCATCTCTACCGACTTGAGTGGAGTGGGTGGGAGAGGAAGGAAGGAAGAAAGTGATCGAACCCAGGAGACCCAAGACCTCCCAAACATGGGAAACGAATACTTCCCTAAGAGGTGCCTCGTCGATGTACAAAGATGCGTAAAGAACCGAAACTAAGGTAACGGTGATCTCCATTGTACCAGTAACACACAGAGTAGTCCCTACACCCGTCTCAAACCCGACGGGAACCCACATTCCCAGCCATCTTCCAATCTGATACAAACCTGCAGTTCTCCCTTAAACTAAGACACTAAAGTGGAGTCACACAAAAGGACTGGGTCTTGAAGGTGAGAGGGACTTCCCCTTCTTCGAGATTTAGGACTACCTGGGTAGGGGAACCCGTAGTACTAGTGCGAGAAGTAGACAAAAAACCACATAAAACCACAGAGCCGTAGTGAGTGGGAGTACCACGGGATGATGGACTAAGTGGGACTGTCGGGGAAAGGCGTCCGAAAAGAGGTGCAACCGACCCTACGACGGTCTATGCAGCATTAACAACCGTGGGAGACACGAGAATGTAGGTCCAGTCACAGAACCAAAAGAAGGGTAGATGACAGTCTACGAGGTCATAGGGTCGGGAACCCTAACTCTCTGTTCTCCCTTCCTGTGGAACGGGGTACATCTGATACCTCGTCTACGGGACCAGAGAGGACGAAGAAGTGCAGGAGTGTGCACGGGGGTAAAGGAGAGGGTCGGAGAACCCATAATGTAAGTGGTACGGAGCCGACTAGACACGTTACCGTCTCCTGCCCGAGGAAAAGGCCTCTGAACGGACCTAGGTACTAGTGTGTCCGTGGGGGTAGTACCGGTAGCACCGAAGACCCTCGGAGCGTCCACTTATTTGTTTTGGGTGAGGTAGAAACCACTTGCAGGAATAGAACGTATCCAGGTCACCAAAGAGTGAGAAAGGGGGCGGAACAAGGACGGGAGTAAGATCCCTAGTACCGTAATGAAAAACTCAAGTCTCTAGAACACCTGGAACACAGTCAGCCCTGGGACGAACAAATGAGGGATCACCGAGAAAGTCCGGAACAGGAGTCCACTCTGAGGTGATGTAGAATTGACCCCGGGTACCTGAGTACCCCTAACTGCCCCTCCATTAGAAGACGGAAGTACGACAGAAGATTTACAGGACGAGACGAATTACGTTCTGACTACATCTTATCCGACACACTACAACCGACTTATCCCCGACGACAATTATAACGAAATTGTGGAGATTAATTCCATGGTCGTTCTAGTCTTAAATTCGTTCGTCCTCTTTTGCCTCCTCTTTTACCTCTACTTCGGACTATAACTACCTTCAGGAAACCTTAGACATGGACTTCTTCCTTGGAGTTTGTAAGACTTCTCAGACACACTGGGATAGTTGTGGTAGGGGTGGTCCTTTAGACCGGTCTAACAGATACCTACACGGAAGGACGAACCACTCGTCACCCTGAAGAGAAACCAATATGAGACTTTGACTGTTCTATCTCACCCTAAGACACAGAAACAGTCGACTCCTCCTTAGAACCTCTATACTACCGAGAAGGACTACACTCGTCGGACCCCTCCCCACACTGGGGTCCAGGACTGTAGAAACAGAAGACCCAGGTCGGACAGAAGGAGGAGGAACTGGGAACGTCAAGAGGACGACTAGTAGGACTCGGACCAGGACCGGGTCACCGGGTCGTTCCACAAGAGACCTCTGGGGTCCGAGTGTGGTCACCGACACGACGACGACGACGAGTAGTGACCCCAGTGCCAGTAGTAGACCTCCGTCGGGGTCTCGGGATAAGTGGAAATTTCATTCACTGGAATACACGGGTTGATAGGTGGAGCTCACTTACTTCAGAAGTGCGAAGTACCGGATTTGTAGTAAACGACCTGGTCCCTTCTTCGCTTTAATGATTTTGTTTGTCTGGGAAGGAACTAGGTGTGAGTCACGAAATGTATATGTTAGAGTCATCCGCGACTTACGTGTCGGACTCGTCCTGACCTCAGAGGGGTGTTGGCACCCCATCCCAGAGGGAAAGTCTACAGACATCACACAAGTCCCTACTGGACTGAGACGGGTGTCCACGGACGAGACGGACAGGAGGGTGACCACTCGTAGAAAGACTTGTAAATAGACTACCACGTCTACTGGAGACCCCGGACCCGGGTCAAACCGTAGACCTACCACTAACCATTCACTGAAAGACCCTATTTCTCGGGTGAACTGACTAACTTGGGTTTAACTTGAGGGGGTTCGACAGAACCGGTGCTATCCTCGTGACAACCCGTGAACATTCACCCCTCTCGTGGATGAAAAGGGAGAGTAACAGAGTAAAGGGAGGATCCTAAACGGTATATGAAACCTATACCCTAGGCTGTGTCGGACCTCCTCTTGTTACTCGGTGGTCGGAGGTCGGAGGTGGAGGGTCTGAGAACTAGTTTTGTATAGTCCAGTACTTAGTAGAATCGGCATCCTTTGTCTACGACACACCTTAGGGAGGTACGTGACCTCCTAGACGACCAAGTTCCCTGTGACTCAGAGATACCGGACACTTCCACTTTACGTAAACGACGACACATAAATAACGATCACCTGTTTTACTGAACTTACAAAATGTTGAAAATTCGTTCGAAAATTTTAGTATTATATGTAGATCTTTTCACGTACGAAAGAATCATTCGTTGTTCTACTTAAAAGTGTTTCTTTCATATGGTCATATTGGTCGTTGATCTCCTCCTTTATTTTATAATTGGAAGTGTATTCTTCGTACAAGGATACGGATTAAAGTCGTTTTTGTGTCTCTAACTTTGAACCTTTCCTTTATGGCCGTCGAATGTGTAAAACAGTTCTCAATGTGAAATACATAATTCTATGTTTATCCAACCTTCCTTTTCGTTCCCTTGTCTATATAACACGTTTGTCATTATGATCCTTCGGTTCCATCGATAGAATTATGGTTTGTTTCATCTGAAATTCTTTTTCTCTTATTAATGAATATTTAATCTAGTAAAGACTATTTTCCTTTACCAGTAAACATAGAGAAACGGGTTGAAATAACTCAATATCACAACACACCACCAAATCAACGATTCAACGTGACCTGAGCACACTGGAGTACCTGACATCGGGTGGTCCGAAGAGACAAGTGCCCCTAAGAAGTTCCGTTATTATGACCTCACCCAACGGTAAAGGTGGAAGTTCCTTAGTAGGACGGGGTTCCTAGCTTGAGTACAGAGGACGTAACGTCCACCTAAGAATTGACTGAATCGGTGGTCCCTTCGGTCAGTGTATGAGAACCTCAATGTGTTATCTCAACTACCCCTTTTCAAGAAATAACCTTTTTTGATGAGAATAAAACGGTCTCCTCTCCCTTCACCCACCCTTCATTACCAATCAACTATTTACCAATGTCAACGTATCTGGATTTTCCTTCACTTTAACCTCTCTGTTCTAATTGTCCACGACGACGTCTTAATTACATATTTAACCCGAATGCCCGTAACTTCTGTAACCATTATTACTTCATCTCCTGACAACCACCCTTACTTGTCGATTACATCTCACTTGCTCCCTACCTCCAGTTCTATGACTCATGTTTAATAATCTAATTAAATTATTGTCTACTCCTACTTGTCTTAATCCTGTATGTCCTAGAATGTTCAAGACCCTATTGTCCGAATCTTTCGTCAAGTACCTCTGACTAAGAAAACTCATTTTGAAACTACCTCCTCCGACTGTAGTGGACTAACGACAAGAACGGAATGGTGACCCCCTGTTGCTCTATAGGGCACAATGGGTCACACGACATTGTCCGTTGTGTCTTGTGACAGGTACTTTCTCAGAACTACTCTTCGACTTAGTCTTACATGAGTTCGAAGATCTAGTTGACGATCAAGTATCTTCTGGATTCTCAAAGTCGGTTTTTGTGATAACCGGTTTTGGTCTTACACCTGTTGAAAGGTCGTTCCTTTTTACTACGTGAAAGACATTGTTAATTTACTATACTGGGTTTCACCTCTCAATTACATCTGGATGGAACCTCTAAACCAAGGTTTGGTGACGTTATTCCTCTGAACCGTTATTTCTCTCAGTGTGTCAAGAAACAAAAAGGTCCCGTACATTCAATGAAATATGATGTGACATCAGACAAGTCACACGATATCGTGACGGACATTAATTTGTTACATATCTGGAATAAAAATTTCTACATATCTTGTCGAAAAATCTGAGGTACCCTCTCCCGTTCCCACCCTAATAAACCCTCTTACCGTAACTTTGTACATATAATAGTATTCACTTTACTTAGCGGTCAGGTCCAGACTACGTACTATCTCCCACGAGCCCCAACCACGTGACCCTACTGGGTCTCCTTACCCTACCCCTCCCTCCACACCCCTCCCAAGTCCTACCCCTTGTGTACATGTGGACACCACCTAAGTACAGTTACATACCGTTTTGGTTATGTTATAACATTTAATTAATCGGAGGTTAATTTTATTTATTTAAACATAAAAATTTTTTATTTATTTTTTATTTTAGATTTTTTTTTTCTACAATAACGATTCTTTACGTATGGTAGTAGACTACTGAGTTCCAACGGGGTTTCGAAGTTGACATTTTTTCATTTTTTACTTCATAAACGTTTCGTGTTGTTTCTTTGAATAAAGACATTTATACATATATAGAAATATAAGTTATATACATTAATTATAAGTATATTCATAATTATAAGTATTTACAAACACATTTCATAAACATAATTTTGTCATGTATTCATATCTTAAAATCTTAACCCATTTAATTAATTTTACGTCATTTGTTGTATCTATACATATATGACTACCTCTTTACAAAATATCTACACACACCCACACCCACACCCGTGTAAGTGAGTCGACGTAGACTGAGAAACGTTGGGGTACCTGGTATCGGGCGGTCTAAGGAGACAGGTACCCTAAGAGGTCCGTTCTTGTGACCTCATCCAACGGCAAGGGAAGAGGTCCCCTAGAAGGGTTGGGTCGTTAGTTTGTGTGTAGAGGACGTAACCGTTCACCTAAGAAATCGTGCCTGGGTGTACCCTTCGGTAAAATATCTAATATGTAAATTAGGTAGTAGAGTCAAAGGACATGTTAGTAAACATACACGCCAAAACCGTCGTCTGACATTCGTCTACCCCTATATACAGTACTCATTGAACTATCGATCCCGTTCCTATTATAATTTTGTTATTAGTAGATATTTCGTCACACCTTTTAAACGGATCAGGGTTCCCCTTGGATGGTTAGTCCAGTGACTTTCGCAGTCAGACACAATGTAAAACGTTGGTAAACGGGGAACCTTTTAAAGAAGACACACCCAGAGTCACAGAAGACTCCATCATTACACTCAGTTTCTTCACTACACTCATTGTCATATTGCGGAAGAACAAACCGGTCATCTTTTAGATCCCGTTAAGATAAGAGATTTTGGATGAAACCGACTCCTAAAATCCATATAGACAACACGATGTCAAGAAAGACACCAAAGAAGTCAATAAACTCGTTACCACCGAATATCTAAAGATTCATATAAAGACAAATGTGTATGGGAACCCGATCCTTGGTTCTAAGGGTTTCTGAAATGGTGGTCGATAGAACCATAGGACGATTGTACCTAGAGAACTGAGACATTACCCCTCCATTGTATTACTGGGTTATGGTATTTGGATGAACGGTCAATAACTCTGTATGGAACCCTTCTACCTAAGCAAGGTCATGGTGTATACTTCTGTTTTGGGTCCTCTCGTCTTCCGTCTAAACCTGTTTACCCCTGGGAGTATGTGACAACAACCCTTACATTTAAACACGTTTGTGATATTTTGTGTTATACCTCCAAAGAGTTTTTTGACTTTTATCTTGATGGTAGACTGGGTCGTTCAGGTGAGGACCCATATATAGGTTATTTTTGTTTTTGTGATTAAACTTTTCTGCGTACGGGAAGTTACAAGTATCGTCGTAATAAGTGTTAACGGTTGTTTACTTTCGTTGGATTCATAGGTAACTGTCTACTTACCTATCCGGAAGGGACCATCAGGTAAGTGGAAGGTTACGTCCCACGTGTCTATATACTACGGATCAGGTCCTTCTAGGATGTAGGGTACCCCTTTGATCCGGACACTTGGTGTCGATGACTTGCGTGTAGGACGTTTATGACTTCGGGAACGTCGATCTTTGGTGCGAGACGTTGTTCTTTTGGGGGTGTTACTCTTCGAACAAGTGACGTTGATCTCTCGTCGGGGATGAACGATCTTGATCTTTTTCGGGTGCACGTTGTTCCTTCTGGGTCACGTCGGTTTTCCTTATATTTATTTATTAAAAAATTTTTCTTTCAGTCCACTTACTATTTCTTCTACAGTATATTTATAAATATACACACACACATACATATATATGTATGTTACTATATGATACGTCGGTCTTTTTCTTGATTTTGAGAGGTATTATCGAATTAGATGAAGTGAGGGAGAACACACCCACCGAAATTTTTTGTTTTACTGTTATGACATTTAGTTGATATGGAGTCAAGAATTTCTTCAATTACGTTATCAGTTGGTGAATGTAAATTCTGGGTGCAACGACCAAACACGAGTCAAAGTCGTACACCCAGTAGACTGCCTCCAGTCTTAGATCAGTTGGGCCATGGTCATGGTGGTAGAGGGGGAGCGGTGAGGTGAAGGACGAGGGCCGAAAAGGAGGTACTCCTCGTCTCGAGGACTGGCGAGTGTAGTTCATAGTGAAGAGGTAGAGACACGAGCCGAGAGGGTCGTTGTCTTGAGGAACTCCTTCTGGTTCAGTGTAGGGGAAATAGGAGAGGGTAGTTGGCAAGTTCTGAGTTGTTTCGTGTCACGAACAAGTTACAAACACAACGAACTTAAGTGTAGTCAGTGCAATTCGACGGAAGAGGACCAACCCCGTGGTGACTCGAACTTCCAGGGGTATGACCCCACAGAGCCCAGCCCACGTCTGACACCCCCCAGCTCAGTCCATTCTCCTGACCCTCCCTCGTCCCAACTCACCCTAGAGTTCAGAATGTCGAGCATAAAACGTTCCAGGAACTAGAGTTCACAGGTGTCTTTCCCAGTTACTTTTCATGTATTGACTTTATCTTTTCTCAAAAGAAACTCGGTTTGACTCCTGTCACAGGGACCTCGAGACTCCTTGACAAGACGACTTCGTACCCCAGGTCGCGTCAGAAGATGAAGTAGGTTCGAGTCCTGTATGTACTTGTACTGTCCCACATGAGGAAGTTCCGAAGTTTTCTCCGTCTGAAGTAGGTGTCTGTCGTTCTGTCGTCGAGGGACCACTGACCCTTCCCTTGGAATAGAGGGTCTCTCACGATTGTGAGTGCGGTACTCCCCCCTCAATGAGTAGGAATAGAAGTTTTGTCTACGAGAAGTGGAGTGAACAATTTCTTCTGTAAGACACTCCCAAATCAAGGGTGTTTCAAATCCGGCTTAGTACATAATATTCAGTTTTGTTACAGGGGTATGAAGTTATACACTTGTAGAAGAGGTAGTGTTCGTCTATTTTTAGAATACTGACAAACTCAGTCACTAAGGTGAAAACTAGTACATGCGTCTTCCTTGTCAGACAAGGTACGTGTGAGACCTTGTCTATAAACGTTTAGGGACAAGTGTCGTACAAAGTGTTATTGGTTTCGTGCTCTCGTTGTGTTCAAAAGGTAAGTATTCGGTTATACCATCCATGGGTGTTATCTCGTAACGAGTGGTAATTTTTCTTTGCCTTAAGATTGTGTTCTATGTCATCCCTACCGGAACACCTGTTAAATGATCCATTTTATTTGGACGGTCCTTTCCTCTTTATAACTTACTAAGGTGAATTTTACTTCATGGACCTCACCAGTCTAAGTATCTCTGTCTTACACCTGCCCATTAACGGTCCTTGACACTTGCCCTTTACCCTTAATGGTAACTTACCCTGTCTTGACTACAAAACCGTTCTACTTTTTGAAGACTTCAAACGGGTTTTAAACTTCCAGGAATTGTGTTGACTGGACGTCTGAATTTTTACCGATTTTACCAGCTAAAACACAATACCCGTAAAATGGTGTGCATTTTTTTGGAGAGTCTTGGTGGGGTGGCTCCCATTGGTGTCTTCTCAGTCCCGACTATCGGTGTGACGAGGGGTGGGTGGGTCGGGGTAGAGGTGGGGTTGTCGGGTCCCCACTCGTGACAGAAGACACGAGTCCTGAGGGCCGAAGCCAAGAGCCTCTACAGAGTCGAGGTCGGGGCGCGCGGAACGGGAGTCGGAGGGACTGACTGGGCCACGAGGTCCGAGACGAGGTTCCTAGGTCATTCAGAGCCTAGTCGAAGAAGACACCCTCTGACCCCCGACTCAAGTGTAGGAGGGTTTCTCTGGAGACGTTGGGGTCTCACGTCCCCCCAGTCGGGCCGAGGTCAGACACCCACCTCTCTGGGTAAAAGGTCTGCTTTCGTCTTCTTCGACTCTCGACAACACAAACACACTCTTCTCCACCCCTCTCCCCCTAACCTAGTTCAGATCTCCAACACTCTGAGAAAAATCTGAGAAATTATATCTTTATTATCTGACTCCTGGACCTCCTTTTGAACGGTGGCTCTCTCCTGTAAAACCTCCAAAACGCGGACCTTCTCCCCAGAGACCTCAGGGTGAGGATCTAGAAATAGTTTCTTAATTTAATCCCGGTACCCTTGGTGTTTCTAGTGGCGTGGAGACTAGAAGCGGTAGAGTCAACGATGGTATCCGAGAAAGGTCAAACCGATGTTGTGACCTCAGTAGTTACGAGGACTCCGCTAGTATTTCCTGAAAGAGTTAATGCGAAACCTTCTCACCAGTCTTTGGGGGGACAGGTCGTACGAGGAGTGAAAGGACACCAGGAACAGACACCGGTAGAAGAGGCACCCACCATACTAGCCAAGGAAGAGGTAGCCTGAGAAACAGTTGGCTAAACCGTCCGCGTTAAGTTACGAATAACAATTGGACAACCGGTATCGACCACCGACGGAATACCCTAAGACGTTTTATCGTCTCAGTCAACTTTACGACTAGCACCCGGCTGACCAATAGCCGCAGAAGACGCCTGAGACGTGTCCTAAGCACGGGTACATGTAACTTCTCTAGAGTGGATGATGGGACGCCCCGCGGAAACCATGAGAGTTGGTCGACCCGTAGCAATAGCCTTAAGACCACCGGGTCTAGAAACCAGATTTTCAGTAGAACCCCTGATTTCTAGAGACCGGAGACGAGGACCCGAAGTGGTAGTATGGTCGGTAGTAGGTCACGCGACGGGAAGGCAAAACGGGACTTTCAGGATCTAAGAACGAGTAATTGTCTTTCCTCCTCCTCTTCCGTTTCCTCCAGGAGGTCTCTAATGCCCCGTGGTTCCTACACCGAGTCCTGTAGGTCCTCTACCTCCTACTCGCACTCGCCTACAGCGTCCTCTTCGTTCAGTGGCACGATCTCGAGGAGGCACGGGGGTTGATGGCCTTTGGGTAGCAACAGAGGTAGTACGAGGTCGAGAGGGTCGTCGAGAGACCCTAGTTATGCCACTAGATGATGAGCTGTCCATAGAAGTTTCTGCGTCCACAGGTCCTCGGTCAGATACGGTGATAGTCGTGTCCACACCAGTTGTGGTAGAAGTGGCACCACAGAGACAAGAACCACCTTTCCCGACCCTCCTCCTGAGATGTGGACTGACCTGAACCTCCCTACCGAAAAACAAGGTAGGAGTAATACTAAAGAAACAATGATTTCTGACTAATATCGACCTACTCGAAATAGACATAACACCGGTAGGACCAGAAGCACCGGAAGAAACTTTAACCGGGTCCGGGGTAAGGGACCAAATAACACCGACTTAAGAAGTCGGTCCCCGGGGCGGGCCGACGGTACCGTCACCGACCAACAAGGTTGACCTGGAGGTTGAAGGACCAACCTGACAGGAAGGGGAACCGGTGCAACATGAATCCGCGGATGTAAAAGTAGAAGAAGTGGTAGAAGGAGTAATAGAAGACCCAGAAGTGGAAGAAGTTTCAAGGACTCTGGGCACCGTCCTGAAAACTCCTTTAACGTGCTCGGAAACTTCCCTTCCACGTCTGTCCTTAGACACCACTCCTTCTGGGGTAGTGCCTCTACTTGTCGTAGGTCGGGTGCTCCCTGTGGTTCCAGATTCTGCACGGAGGATGGAGGGAGGGAGGGCAGTGCTTTTCGTCGGAGGGGGACTCGTTCGCCCCTCTGGAGTAGTCCAACATTGGGTCCTGACAAAGACTTACGACGATAAGGTAAGAAAAGAGTAGGTGTGTGAGCTACCCGTGAGTCTCCTAGGGTTCCGACCCCAATCAACAACAGTAGTTACCTAAAATTTTTAAAGTGAAGAACCTGTAAGAGAAGTCGAGTCCTTTCTGGTTCATTTGGATGGAAGTAAAGTCCTCCCTAACCGGCGAACCATACACTGTTGAACCGGTCGATACGAGGGAATCCAAGATTTTAACGGAGCCCCGTAAAACCCCTCACCCGATCTTCCACGGTAAGGAGGTTGGAGTCTGAGTGGTCCTTCGTCCATGTGAGTTGTCATCCCCCGTCTCTCCCTAAGGTATTCTCGAGGAAGAAGAGAAGGCATGTCGAGACGACTCGTTGAATTTAACTCGAAATAAATTAGAAGACCAAAATAACGTATAAATAACAAACTTTATCTTTCATTAAAATGGTTTATTACTTTCGTATTCCTTTAACTCCAATCTCCCTCCACGAAGTCCTCTCCAATATCCCACCTTCTAAAATATGGTTTCTCCAATTCCATATTATTCTTCCCTTCCTAAATCCCTCTTTCCAGTACGTACTAACCTCCCACGCACTACACGACACACTCCAAGCGTGCAACGGAGAACTGTTACAGAGAGGAAACTTATTTTTGAGAGTTGAAAGAGTCTTTTCAGTACACGGACATATTTCTTCGATAACCAAAGGAAACCTTGAAAAAAGAAGCAAATTCCAATATACATCATAATGAACTTTAGATCCTAATAACGATTCCACCTGTAACATCAATTATCCCCAAATATCCAAGATTAAAACCTACCTCAGGTCTCTTCCCTACCAACAAAGATGTTTAGGAGAGAGGGGAGTGACCTGGTTCGTCGAAGAAAGAGACACCACTTGAGTGAAATTTTTATATATATATAGGGATAGTGGGTAGACCACCCTCTCGGAGGGTTCACTCGTTGGTTTTTAGAACTAAGAACCATCTCCAAGTAATAAACAAGTCAAACAACAAATCTACTAAAATCCACAACTAAAAATAAAACGAAATTCGGTATCGAAATTTTCTTGAGTTTCTACAAATATCGATTGAACCTTAAACATTGGAGTCACGACCTTCTGCTGAAAAAAAGGACTTACTAATAATAGGTCAACTGTACTGTACTCCCCGTAGAGTACGAACAAATACAGACAAATGATACAGTTCAATGGGAACAATGGTGCAATGGTATCACAATACAGTCCACGGGGGCCTCCGTGAACTTGAAAGGACACCTGGTGTGCACTGTCAGACACACCTACACGTCGTTCCGAGTGTGTACTCGCACTTACACACACGTGACAGTGCTTCGTCAACGACCAATAGAACAATCCAAGGATTCCGGGGACAACCCAGATTACACAAGTCTGAGTGCACAGATACATTTGTTGGGACGGAGACGACCCACCTTAGACGTAGTTACCAAAAGAAACTTTGAAGTCTCGAGGCGGAGTGGACCGACGGAAAGGAACAACCTCTCCTGTCTCTCTTGAGGGATTTGCAACTCTGACTCTCGCCTCCTGAGTGAGAGGTGAGTCTGTCGTCCTCCCCTGTCCTTCCTCACACTCTGGTCCTGCACTTCGGAGGACCCACGCGACCTTCCCGCAGTACCCCCTCTCCCTCCGTAAGGATCCCCTTGTTATTCGAAGATCTAGACCCACCGGTCTCCCAAACGATCTACCTTCTTAATGTAAATGACGTCGGGTGCCGGTGGAGGTCCTAGTAGGCATAAAAATCTTCACCTCTGTCCCGAGAAGTAGGGAGAAAGTATACAACAGACTAGAGGGAAAGGGAGAAACTACGAATGTATAAAGTTCGGGAAGTCAGTTTGGGAGCGGATACTGTCATAAAACCAAGTTTCAAGAGTGGCAAGGGAGACCAACGACTCCGAAACCCATGTTTTGAGCGTCTCGGAACCCTGTCCCGAAACGCACTGCCCCCGGACAGGAGGTCGACGTGGAGACGAGGCTGAGGAGTCGGGTCACCCAGCCGTCACCGTGTCGTATCTTAAAAAGGGTCAAGAGTCACTGGTCCAACACTTATTAAAGGTTTAACTAAAAAAGATAATAACAACGATGCCAAGAAACAAAACTTTATTTTAAGACTAACATGTATATTTTGTAGTGTCCGAACCAAAACACACACACACCACCACCCCCACCCCCCTTGGAAGGAGACATTGTTGTTTAGTCGAAATATGTGGTACACCGACGAGTCATGAAGAACATTGGATTTATTCAAAGAATATGTTATCAAAACATGTTTACTTTTATCGGTATAAGTAAATAGTACACGTCTACTTTACTTTTTCGGAATCACGTAACGGAACGTCTGAATTATTTAATTACAACGAACGAAAGTTTTTTTTTTCTTTCTTATCATTGCTAAGAGGAATATGTCCCAAACACTACATTTATGACTACAGTCAGAGGACATATTACAACTGGGAGACATAGCCGTCTGAGGAAGAGACGCCTGCGCCCTAACTACATTCCCTGAACTCCTGGGGGTCTAACAATGTGGAGTCCCCACTGACATACCACTAAATATGATTGAATGGTAGTCCAAACGAGGCTGGGTGTTGAGACACTTCGACCGAGATAATAAGTGGTACCGTCGTCAAATCCTTTGCCATCATTGTATGGTGTCTCGCATTTCAAACGGTAGAATTTTTGCAGACACAGGTAAAGTCATTACACCGGGTAAAACTACGTCGTACAAAACGGGGGAGTTAGGAGAATATGAAGGTTATTGAAACTTTACATAATTTTCAAAGTAAACACAGACATCTTTGGTCTCGAGCCTCTACCTCTCGAAGGGAGTGTTCCGGTGACGGGACACCTGAACCTGAACGTCCCGGCTCCCGTCTACCGCAAGAGGTACCGAAACACGGAGCAAAGAAGACGTCTTACATTGGAGGAGTAGACACAGATCCTACGACGTAATCATACAAACTGTCAAACGGGTCTTCGACCAGGTGTCCGCCGGCGACCTTGGGTATCTCCTCAGACTTTCAGGGCTTCGAGTAGACTTGTGGGAACTGGGCCACCGGAACCCACACCCGTCTTGGGACCCTTGGCCGCACATACGGGAGTGACCACGTCAGCGGGACAGACAGCGACCTGGTCGCTAACAGTAGAGGAAGAACCACCGACCGGACAGAACACACTACAGACCCGAGACGATACGACTCAAACCCCGGGTCCATGGTACGAGACCATGACACATAAATGTCGATGTAGTGGCACCCAGTCAACACGTGGAAGTAAGGACCGACCTTGGAGTAAGACAGGAAACGGTAGTCACTCTACTACCTAGTCGCCTTCAACACCCAAAGTCTAGTCCTTTGTTTCTCCGTCCTAAATCAAGAAGTGAGAAGTAAGTAAGTACTCTTGGAACAATAGGTGGAACCCCCATTTCTCCTATTGTCACCGTCCTTTGAGGGTGTTATAGTAAGATAAGTGGAGAGAGGACGAGAGAAATTTACTACTTGGTTCTTGGGTCCCCAGTCCCTTGACATGCCTCACACACTCTTCTTCCATACAGGGCACCCGAGTAGGGAAGTGGTACAGCTTCAGAAACGAGTTGACGACGGAAGTACCTTAAAAGGGAATATACACCAAAATTAAAAAGATCAGAGTGAAAGGTCGAGAGGACCAGGGTTAAAGGACACTATAAAAGAACGTATTGTAATTAGAGGAGGATCGTATAATTTATCGACTGGATAAAACACTTCCGAAAGGTCCACCACGTCACCACTTCTTAGACGGACGGTTACGTCTTCTGTTCTTTGCGCCGAAGGTAGGGACCCACCCTTCGAAGGGACCTCCTTCTTTACCGTCGGGTGAGTTCATAAGAACGGACCCCTTAGGGTACCTGTCTCCTCGGACCGCCCGATGTCAGGTACCCCAGCGTTACTTAGTCTGTTCTGACTCGTGTGAGCGTGAGTGTGAGTGTGTGTGTGTGTGTGTGTGTGTGTGTTAAAACACTTATAAGGAAGACGGTGACGTCCGTGGTGGTCGCATCGGGTCCGGACCGTCGGAGTGACCCTTGGTGACATCCCTTGTTCCATATTTCTTCCAACTCTTCACGAACGTTTGCTCTGAGAGTTGGTCCCGACTTGTAAGAACGTTTGCTCTACAAGACGGGTCACATCCCTTGATCCAAATTCCTTCCAACTCTTCACGAACGTTTGCTCTGAGAGTTGGACTCGACTTGTAAGAACGTTTGCTCTACAAGTCGATTCTTAGGACAAACGAGGGTACCCTTTTCTTGTAAAGAACGTGTGTTCCTACAAAGAGACTAAGGAGTTTTCCTTGTCTGGGACCCTGTTTTGCCTAAGATTCAACTATTCCTTCAAGGGGTTTTGTTTCAGAATCGACGTCATTTATTCAGTTCCATTTTCAATAGAGCGGGACGCGGACGCGTGACACATCAGAAACTTAGTATCACGAACCGTTGAACGGGACATCCAACAACACGTTCCCTATATTTTATTTCGTCGACATTCTTTGTTCACAATTTTATGTTTCTAAATTTGGTGAGACGTCACAACCACAAAGTAAGGCAGCGGTCGTTTGGTGTAGAGAGTCCGCAATGTCCTTTGAAAGAGAGGCACATACGGGAGAAAGGACCGGTGCATGGGTCTGAAAAAATGGGACCGGACCACGACGACCAGTGGCCACTCAGTCCCCAGTCTTTGTCTTACCCTTCTCGTCTCACACCTCCGTCTCGACCCCACCCTTTCCGAACCCACCGCCTTACCACCCCCTAATCCCGACCTCACCAGAGACTACACTCTCCGTCTTTTCGTTCTGTGTCTGGTAACAAGGGGTAAGAACTGTAGTAACTGTTAAACCCAACCTAGTAAGTATCCATATCCCCACACGCAAAGTTGAACAAATCTTTTAGTAACAACCTACAACTCATTGTAGAGACTGTAAATGGGTGATCTATGGTCACTATGGGTGGAGGATTTGACACTTTTAGTCTTATAGACCTCTGTAACAGTTTACAAGGAATGTCCTGTTTTAGTAAGGGTCCGACTCTAAGTAAATGAACCTGGATAGTCATAGAGAAGACATAATTCTGGTTTAACACGAAAATTAACTCCTCTTTAATCGTATCGTGTTTTAATTTGTAAAATAATAAAAAGGATCCAAATAACTCTATACTTATGTTGTGAGTGTTTAAATTTCATATGTACATTACTAAACCACCTACATATATAACACTCTACTAACAGTACATTCTTTAATTGGTAGAATTTCACATGTTAAGTCACCATGAATCATGTAAGTGTTACAACCCGTTGGTGGAGGTAACTCAAGGTTTATATAAAAATTTATTTTTGTAAACTAAAGTTCCGGTTCGTACAAAGTTTAGACATTCGTTCTAGTGGGTTGAGTTTTATCGTTTTCTCATGGGGATAGTTCACTCGAAGGTTTATCAAAATAGTGGAGTTTTCCTTTAGGGTATGGGTAACTCGTTTGTAAAAGTAGACAGGTCGTGGTTAGGGAGTCGAGAACCATTGACAGATACCTCAATTAATAGAACCTACAGAGTATAAGGTAGAAAGGGTGTCCTCATGACCGAGACCCTCGAGCACTCAGTCGGGTCCAAATGTTTCGCAAGTGTCCGTAGTTGTAAAACCAAGAGTCGAAGTAGTAGAAGAGACCGAAGTAATTCCCTCTGGACGTGTTGACCTTCGAGCTCCTTGTCCTGATATTCGACTTATGTAGACCTAGGTCTCCCTGATTTCTCTGACCCCGACTACCTAGGTCCACTACCCCCAGGGCCTCGGGTCGTGAACACTATACTTCCCTCCTCATAATTCATCTCTACCGACTTATGTTGAGTTGGTACAAGAAGGAGTAGGGAAGAGAGTGGTATCGAACCCGGGAGACCCAAGACGTCCCACACACGGGAAACCGAAACTACCCTAAGAGGTACCCCGTCATTGTACAAAGACACGTAAAAAACCAAAACTAGGGTAAAGGTGCTCGCCATTGTGCCAGTAACACACAGGGTGACCCCCGAACCCGTGTCAAACCCGACGGGAACCGTAATCCCCAGCCCTCTTCCAATCGGACGAAGACCTGTACCTCCTTCCTTAAACTAAAACGCGAAGGTGACACCACGCAAAAGGACTTGGATCTGGAGGAGGGTAGAGCGTCCCCTCTCCGGGATTTAGGAGTCGGTAGGTAGGGGACGTCGTAGTACTAGTGCTAGAAGTAGGAGAAACTCCGCATAAAACCACAGAGTCACCGTGAGTGGGAGCACCACGGGATGATGGACTAAGTAGGACGCTCGGGGAACGGTCTCCGAAAAGAGGCACAACCCACCCCGGGACGGTCTATACAGCACCGACAACCGTGACTTCCCAGACGACCGAGTTCCTGTGAGACTCGGAGATACCTTACACTTACACCCTACGTAAATGTCGGTATTTATAAAAGGGTCACCTGTTTTACTGAAACTGGAACAAAAAAAAAAAAAAAAAAAAAAACCGTATTGAAAACCCTTGAATCAATGGTCTACTCTCTTACTTGGGGGCCTGGTGCCGTCCCTTTGACGATTCAGGAATGGGGATTCTGGAGATCCCTTAAGGGGTTACGACATGTTAAAGATACATTAGAAAATTTTTATATTATACGTATCTCCTTTCACGTACGAAGCCTTCACATGTCGTTCTAGTTAAAAGTGGTCTTTCATGGCATCACATTAGTTGTTGGTCTCCTTCTTGCTTTTTATAATCGAACGAGTAACGTTTGTCAATGAGTCGGTATTTTTTCTTGATTTGAGAGGTGCGTCGAAGTCGGTGAGAAAATGTAGAACACACCAACTTAAAAAAAAGATTAAATCTGATAAAATTTACCTAATATGAAGTTAAAAAAACAGTCAATCACAATTTCAGTTGACCTTGTAGGGTCCACCGAGTCCCCATTTCT
This sequence comes from Capra ibex, assembly GCA_006410555.1. Lineage (NCBI taxonomy): Eukaryota > Metazoa > Chordata > Mammalia > Artiodactyla > Bovidae > Capra > Capra ibex. Next base: position 49,864,437 of record SJYO01050415.1, read on the forward strand.
CAAGTGGACGGTTACGTCCTCTGCAACCAAGTCAGGGACCTGGCCTCCTAGGGGATCTCTTCCTTTACCGTTGGGTAAGTCCATAACGACGGACCTCTTAAGGTACTTGTCTCCTCGGACCACCCGATATCAGGTAACCCAGTGTTTCTCAGCCTGTGTTGTATCGATGATTTATTATTGTTTCTCAGGTGTAAATTCAGGGTAAAACTTCCAGACACGGGTCACAGAATCGTGGAAACTACGTTCAGTCTTAGATCATTTGGGAAGTCGTCATGGGGGTAGGTGGGAAGTGGGGAGGTGAAGGACGAGGTCCAAAAGGAAGAACTCCTCGTCTCGAGGACTGGAGACTGTAGTTCATAGTGAGGGGACGGACACTCGAGTCGAGAGGGTCGTTTGTTCCTCGAGAGGTTCTCGAGGAACCTCTTTCCTGGTAGTGTAGGAAAAGTAGGAGAAGGTAGGCAAACATGTTCTAACCTGTGTCCGTGGAATGAATAAGTTACGAACACAACGAACTAAATTGTAGTCTCTAAAATTCGGGGAGAAGACGAACCTCAGGACGACCCAACCCCAGGGGGTGCGACCTCTCACACACACACGAGTCAACGAAGTCAGTACGAGTCGAGAATCACTGGGGTGCTTGACATCGGACGGCCCGAGGAGACAGGTACTCTAAGAGGTCCGTTCTTGTGACCTCACCCGACGATACGGGAGACATCAAAGTCAAAGTCAAGTCAGCGAGTCAACACAGGCTGAGAAACGTTGGGGTACTTGGTGTCGTACGGTCCGGAGGGACAGGTAGTGGTTGAGGGTCTCAAATGTGTTTGAGTTGTACAGGTAACTCAGTCACTACAGTAGGTTGGTAGAGTAGGAGACAGTAGGAGAAGAGGACGGGAGTTAGAAAGGGTCTTAGTCCCCGAAAAGTTTACTCAGTCGAGAAGCGTAGTCCACCGGTTTCATGACCTCAAAGTCGAAGTCGTAACCAGGAAGGTTACTTGTAGGTCCTGACTAGAGGAAATCCTACCTGACTAACCTCAAGGAAGGTCAGGTTCCCTGAAAGTCCTCAGAAGAGGTTGCGGTGTCAAGTTTTCGTAGTTAGGAAGACGTGAGTCGAAAGAAATATCAGGTTTAGAGTGTAGGTAAGTACTGATAACCTTTTTAGTCGGAAATCTGTCTGGAAACAACTGTTTCATTACAGAGACGAAAAATTATACGACAGATCCAACTAATATTGAAAGGAAGGTTCTTCTTTCGTAGAAAATAAAAGTACCGACGTCAGTGGTTGACGTCACTAAAACCTCGGGTCTTTTTATTTCAGACTGTGACAAAGGTGACAAAGGGGTAGATAGACGGTACTTCACTGTCCTGGTCTACGGTACTAGAAGCAAAAGACTTACAACTCGAACTTCGGTTGAAAAAGTGAGAGGAGAAAGTGAAAGTAGTTCTCCGAGAAGTCAAGGAGAAGTGAAAGACGGTATTCCCACCACAGTAGACGTATAGACTCGAATAACTATAAAGAGGGTCGTTAGAACTAAGGTCGAACACAAAGAAGATCAGGTCGCAAAGAGTACTACATGAGACGTATCTTCAATTTATTCGTCCCACTGTTATATGTCGAAACTGCATGAGGAAAAGGATAAACCTTGGTCAGACAACAAGGTACAGGTCAAGATTGACAACGAAGGGCTGGTCGTATGTCCAAAGAGTTCTCCGTCCAGTCCACCAGACCATAAGGGTAGAGAAAGTCTTAGAAGGTGTCACATAACACTAGGTGTGTTTCCGAAACCGTATCAGTCGTTTCGTCTTCTACAAAAAGACCCTGAGAGAACGAAAAAGCTACTACGTCTCCTACAACCGTTAAACTAGAGACATCCCCCGTTTAATCGGTTTTGCCACACTGGTCCGAGAAAATAGTGTGTCGGAGAGTGAGAACGGGGTAAAAAATATTTATTACTAATGCATTGTCGATTCTTACGGCTTCTTACAAGTTTGATGGTGTGTTAACGTGAGTTGAGTGTATGATCGTTTCATTACGATTTTCAAGAGGTTCGATCCGAAGTTGTCATACACTTAGTTCTTGAAAGACTACAAGTTCGACCTAAATCTTTTCCGTCTCCTTGGTTTCCAGTTTAACGGTTATAGGTTGTCTAGTATCTTTTTCGTTCTCTCAAGGTCCTTTTGTTGTTGAAGACGAAATAACTGATGTGATTTCGGAAACTGACACACCTAGTGTTGTTTGAGACCTCTTGAGATTTTCTTGACCCTTATGGTCTGGTGGAATGGACGGAGGATTCTTTAGACATACGTCCAGTTCTTCGTTGTCAATCTTGACCTGTATCTTTTTATCTGACCAAGGTTTAACCCTTTCCTCATACAGTTCCGACGTATAACAGTGGGATGAATCAATTGAATATACGTCTCATGTAGTACACTTTACGGATGACCTACTTCGTGTTCGACCTTAGTACTAACGACCCTCTTTATATTTATTGGAGTTTATACGTCTACTGTGGTGAAAATACTGTCTTTCACTTCTCTTTGATTTCTCGGAGAACTACTTTCACTTTCTTCTCTCACTTTTTCAACCGAAGTTCGAGTTGTAAGTTTATTGATTCTAGTACCGTAGGACAGGGTAGTGAAGTACCGTTTGTCTACCCCTTTATTACCTTTGTCACTGTCTGAAATAAAAGAACCCGAAGTTTTAGAACCGTCTACCACTGACGTCGGTACTTTAATTTTCTGCGAACGAGGAACCTTCTCTTCGATACTGGTTGGATCTGTCACATAATTTTGCGTTTCTGTAATGAAACGGTTGTTTCCAGGCACATCAGTTTCGATACCAAAAAGGTCATCAGTACATATCTACACTCTCGACCCGGTGTTTCTTTCGACTCGTCACTTCTTAGCCACAAAAACTTGACACCACAACCTCTTCTGAGAACTCTTAGGGAACCTGACGGTCCTCTAGGTCGGTCAGGTAGGATTTCCTCTAGTCAGGACTTTCAAGTAACCTTCCTGACTACGACTACGACTTCGACTTCGAGGTTATGAAACCGGTGGACTACGTCTCTCGACTGAGTAACCTTTTCTGAGACTACGACCCTTTCTAACTCCCGTCCTCTTCTCCTGCTGTCTCCTACTCTACCAACCTACCGTAGTGGTTGAGCTACCTGTACTCAAACTCATTTGAGGTCCTCGATCACTACCTGTCCCTCCGGACCGCACGACGTCAGGTGCCCCAGCGTTTCTCAGCCTGTGCTGACTCACTGGACTTGTCGACTCTAGTGAATATCGTGAATATACGTAGTACTACATGAGTCGACTAGTACCCAATGACACACGTCCTGTGGACATTCTCGAAGTGGGACTTTCGGGTCGTAATCCCGGTGTACCGTCGTTGTAGTACCAATACAATATACTCCAATACAATGCCGAGGTACAATCGATACAATACCAATACCGACGACGTGGTCGGTCCTCTCTCCGACACAATACCGCCGGTACGGTCGGTCCTCTCTTATTTACACAGACGTCAAAGATGTTGAGGAGTGTAGAGGAAGGTCGAGGAATCGAACGTGGAATAGATGGCACCCAAGTCCCCTGTCACACTTGTCACTCTGTTGATCACAGTACTTATCTAGTCGTCATGTGGGAGGAGGTCCCCTAGAACGGCTGGGTCCCTTGCTTGGGTTCAGAGAACGTAGAGGACGTAACGTCCGTCTAAGAAATGGTGACTCGGTGGTCCCTTCTGGGGGTGTGTGTGTGCGACCTCACAAGAGTCCAGTACACGTCTGACACCCTTCGATTCACCACAGTCTCTTGACCTTCCCTCGTCTCAAACTCACCGTAGGGGTCTAAATGTCGGGAAAGACGGATTCCAGATGCTACTAGTTTTCTTAAGTTCATATGCACTTTTATTTGTTAGAGATCACCCTTATCCTTACAAAATAAACTTGGTTTTGTTCATAATCTCAGACCCCCTGTCTGAGTCTTTATCGAGATTGACGAGGTAATTTCGTACCAAAAGTCGTGTAAGAATAGGAGTAGGTTTCTTGTATGTAGTTATACTGTCCCATGTAAGGAAGTTTCAAAGTTCTCTGTCTGAATCATGCATCCCTCTGATATCCTGGGACCGCAGACCCGTCCCTTAGAACAGAAGGTCCCCCACAATTGTACTTACGGTATTCCTTTAATAGTAGGAATAGAAGTTTTGTCTACGAGAAATCGAGTCGCCAATTTCTTCTACACGACACCCCCAGGCTGTCCGACAGAATCAAGTGTGTGTCAAGTCTGACTTGGTACATATTCTGTTTAACTCAAGGGGTGTGGAGTTATACACTTGTAAAAGAGATAGTGTTCGTCTATTTTTAGGATCTTGATATTCTAGGTCGTTAAGATGAAGACTCCGATGTGGGTTCTCTTGACTTCTGTGTGAGACCTTCTCGATAAAAATGTGAGGACACGTATCGTCGCAAAAAGTGTTATTTATTTCGTACTTTCGTCGGGTTCACGAGTGACTATTTTTTTTTTTTTAACCCATTCGGTTACACCATACACGGGTGTTATCTCTTAAGAATTCGTAATTTTTGTTTCCCCTTTTTTATTTTTATTTAAATTAAATTAAATTTTTTTATTTTTGTTTCTCCTATACCGTTTTGGTTATGTCGTAACATTTCGTTTTATTTCATTTTTAATTTTTTTTAAAAAAAATTTACTTCCCCTAAGATTGTGTACCATGTTGTACTTACTTGGACCACTTGTGAGATGGTTCATTTTAGTCGGAAGGTCCTTTCCTGGTTATAACTAGCTAAGATGACTTTACTTCAAGGATCTCACCGGCCTAAGTATCTCTGTCTTTCGTCTTCTCATTAATGTCCTTGACCCTTTCCTCTTTCTCCCCAACAACGACTTACCCACCTTAAAGTCAAAACGGTCTTCTTCTTCAGGACCAAACAAACGTGTTTTTTTGAACTGACTTTTCACCTTCAGCGAGTCAGGACAGACTGAGAAACGATAGGGTACCTGATACAGGTACCTTAAGAGGTCCGGTCTTATGACCTCACCCATTGAGAAGGGAAGAGGTCTCTTAGAACGGTTGGGTCCCTAACTTGGGTCCAGAGGACGCAACTTCCGTCTAAGAAATGGTCGAGTCGGTAGTCCCTTCGGGATGCACTGACTAGGAGTGTGAATTTTACTAATTTGATCAGTTAAAATACAATATACAGAAAATTGTCTGTGCGTATGTGTGTGTGTGTGTGTGTGTGTGTGTGTGCGTGGGTGTGTTTGGTAGAACCTTGGTGGGGGACTCCCAATGGTGTCTTCTCAGTCCCGACTATCGTTGTGCCGTCTACCAGGGGCGGGTGGGTCGGGGTAGAGGTGGGGTCGTTGGGTCCCCACTCCTGACAGAAGACACGAGTCCTGAGGGGCGAAGTCAAGAACCTCTACAGAGTCGAGGTCGGGGCGTACCGAATTGGAGTCGGAGGGACTGACTGGGTCCAGAGGTCCGAGACGAGGTTCCTAGGTCATTCAGAGGTCAGTCGGAGAAGACACCCTCTGACCCGTGACTCAAGTGTAGGAGGATTTCTCTGGAAACGTTTGGGTCTCACACCCCCCAGTCGGGCCGAGGTCGGACTCCCACCTCTCTGGGTAAAAGATCTACTTTTGTCCTCGACCTTGGACAGACACAAACACCCTAAACCCCCCCAATCTAGTTCAGACGTCCGACACTGAGAAAAAACTGACCATGAGTTTGTTATCACTTCTAAGGGGAATATGTCCTAAACACTACACTTATGACTACAGTCAGAGGACATATGACAACTGGGAGACATAGACACCCAAGGAGGAGACACCTATGTCCCTACTGTATTTACTGAATTCTTAGGGGTCCAAAACCACTGACGTCTCTACTCACATACCACTAAATATAATTCAATGGTAGTCCAAACGATGTTGGGAGACACTTCAACCGAGATAATAAATGGTACCGTCGTTAAATCCTTTTGTCTGTACTTGTGGTGTCTCGTATTTTAAACGGTAGAATTTTATAAACTTCGTAGGTCAAGTCATGGCACCGTGTAAAACTACGTTGTATAAAAGAAGGGGAGTTAGGAGAATGTGAAGGTCACTGAAACTTTGTATAATTTTCAGAAGGGACTCAAATTGTTAGGTTTCGAGTCTGTGTCTTCTGAGCGAGTTACACAGAAAACTGGTTGACGAGGATGTGTGCGGTAACGAGACACCTTAACCTGAGGGTCCCGGTTACCGTCTACCTGGAAGAACTACCGAAGCACAGAATGAAAGAGTCGTCTAACCTTGTACAGTCGATGTAGAGCCTACGAGGTCGTCATACAAGCGGTTAAATCAGTCTTCGACCGAGTGTCCGCCGGCGACCTCCGGTCTCGCCTCAGACTCTCAGGGCTTCGGGTAGAGTCGTGGGAGCTAGACCACCGGAACCCACACCCGTCTTGGGACCCTCGACCGCACATGTAGGACCAACCACGTCACCGGTTTCGCTCTCGACCTGGTCGCTGGCAGCAGACGAAGGACCACCGGCCGGACAGGACACACAATAGACCTGAGACGATACGTCTCAAACCCCGGGCCCAGGGTCCGAGGTCAAGACGCATAGAGATGTCGATGTAATGGTACCCTGTTGAGACGCGGAAGTAGTGACCGACCTTGGAGTAGGACAGGAACCAGTAGCCACTCTCCTACCTAACCTCCTCTCATACCCCGAATTCTGGTCCAAGATCCTCCACCCCAAATCCAGAAGTGAGAAAGTACTCTTAAACTAATACGTGGAACATCCCCCTTCACCCATTATCACCGTCCATTTGAGGTGTCGAAGTAACAAGAGTCGAGAGGGGACGAAAGGAATTTACTACCTGGTTCTCGGGTGTTCCTTTCCCCTGAGATCCGTCACCGATTCTCCCTCCGTACTGGGTGTCCGAGTAGGGGAGTGGTATGACTTCAGAGACGAGTTGAGAAAGAAAGTACCTTAAAAGGAAATGTAGGTCGAAATTTTAAAGTTACGTATGGAAGGTCGGGAGGACCAGGGTTGAAAGACAATGCAAAAGAATGTATTGTAATTAGAGGAGGATCGTATAATTTATCAACTAGATAAAACACTTAACAGACGCATAAGGGTACGGTTGGGTACTTTTCTTTGTGAAACTCCAGTCCATAAAACAAACCCAAGGAGGTTTTGTTTTATATCCGGTACCGGGCATGATCCGTAGTCAAATACAAACAGTCACTTACAAGGAAGTAGACGGTGACGTCCGTGGCGGACATATCGGGCCCCGACCTCGAGGCGGAACCTGTCGGACTGACCCTTGGTGTAGAGAGTCCCCAATGTCCCTTGAGAGAGAGACGTACACGGGATGAAGGACGGGTGGATACGTCTGAAACAGCGGGACCCGGACCACGACGACGAGTGTCCACTCCCCCACTATCCTACCCTGCTCACGCCACGTCTCGTCTTCGACCCCACTCTTTCGGAACCCCACCGTTTTACTACCTCTTGCTCCTGACCTTTTATCCCAGACACTATGCTTTCTGTTCTTCCGTTCTGTAAGGTAAGAACCATGGAGACTGACAACCCCGAACTAGAAAGTATCCACACCCCCACACGTTAAACCCAAAAAATCTTTTCGAGTAGTAAGTGACCTACAACTCACCGTTGAGACTTGAAATGAGTACTCTATGGTCAGTGTGTGTGGAGGATTTGACACTTTTAGTACTACAGGGGTCTGTAACAGTTTACAGTGAACCGCATGTTTCAGTTGCGGTCGACTTTTAGTAAATGACTCTAGAATAGCTCTCAACTTGATATTTCTTCCGACTCACGACTTCTTAACTACGAAAACTTGACACCACAACCTCTTCTGAGAACTCTCAGGGAACCTGACGTTCCTCTAGGTTGGTCAGGTAAGACTTCCTCTAGTCAGGACCCACAAGTAACCTCCTGACTCCAACTTCGACTTTGAGGTTATGAAACTGGTGTACTACGTTTCTCGACTGAGTAAACTTTTCTGGGACTACGACTCTTTCTAACTTCCACCCTCCTCTTCCCCTGTTGTCTCCTACTCTACCAACCTACCGTAGGGGCTGAGTTACCTGTACTCAAACCCATTTGAGGCCCTCAACCACTACCTGTCCCTCCGGACCGTACGACGTCAAGTACCCCAGCGTTTCTCAGCCTGTACTGACTCACTGACTTGACTTGACTTGACTAACTCTGGAATGTTTCTACATAATAATTAACTCTTCTTTTATTGTATCGTATTTTAATTTGTATGATAAAAGGGGTCGAAATAACTCGATATTTACGTTGTGACATGTTTAAGTTCGACTACAAACCATCTAAACCTAAATTGTACTGTTAAGCCATCTCCATATACAACACTCTACTAACAGTGTCATTCTTTAATTACTGGAATCCCATATGTCCAGTCACCCTGAATCATGTAAGTGTTACAATCGATTGTCAGTGGGAGTGGACCAAGGTTTATATAAATAGTGGGGCTTTCCTTTGCGGCATAGGTGACTCGTCAGTGACAGGTAACAGGTGGTGGCGATTGAGGTATTGGGGACTGTTGGTGATCAGACGAAAGACACTGACACCCAAATCGACAAAGCCTACAGAGTATAAGGTAGAAAGGGTGTCCTCATGACCAGGACCCTCGAGCGCTCAGCTGGGACCAAATGTTTCACAAGTGCCAGTAGTTGGAAAACCAAGAGTCGAAACAGTAGGAGAGACCGAAGTAATTTCCTCTGGACGCGTTAACCCTCGAGTGTCTTGTCCTGATGTTTGACGTGTGTAGACCTAGGTGACTGTGAATATCAAACCTTGCCATGAGAACCGACATCGTTGTCAACCCCCTCCACCACGTCTCGACCTTTATACTTCTGATTTTCTGGCCCCGAAGGGACCACCGCGTCACCATTTCTTAGACGGACGGTTACGGTCTCTGGACTCAAGCTAGGGACCCAACCCTTCTAGGGGACCTCTTCCTTTACCGTTGGGTGAGACCATAAGAACGGACCCTATAGGATACCTGTCTCCTTGAATCTCCCGATGTCAGGTCCCCCCACGTTTTCTCAGCCTGTACTGAATTACTGTTTTGTTGTTGTTTCTCTAGGCCCGACTACCTAGGTTCACTACTCCCAGGTCCTAAGCACCATAATTCCCGCCTCAGGTCATCTCTACCGAGTTGTGTAGAATGGGTACGGGAAGGAGTAAGGAAGAGAGTGGTGTCGAACCTGGGAGACCCAAGGCCTCCCAAGTACGGGAAACCGAAACTTCCTTAAGAGGTGCCCCGTCGATGTACAAAGATGCGTAAAGAACCAAAACTAAGGTAACGGCGTTCTCCATTGCACTAGTGCCACACAGGGTAGTCTCCCGACCCGTGTCAAACCCGAAGAGAACCCACGTCCCCAACCATCATCGAATCGGACAAAGAACTTCTAAGTTCTCCCTTAAACTAAAACACGAAAGTAGGGTCATACAAAAGGACTGAGCCGTAAAGGCGGGAAGGACGTCCCCCTCTTCGGGATTTAGGAGTCGTAAGGTAGGGGAAGTCGTAGTACTGAAGAGAGAAGTAGACGAAAAACCGTATAAAACCTCAGAGTCGCCGTGAGTGGGAGTACCATGGGATGATGGTCTAAGTCGGGTTCTCAGGAAACGATGTCCGAAAAGAGGTGCATCCCACCCCGGGACGGTCTATGAAACACCGACAACCCTGGGAGACACGAGAATGTAGGTCCAGTCACAACACCAAAAGTTGGGTAGATGGCAGTCTACGATCCCATAGGGTCGGGAACCCTAACTCTCTGTTCTCTCTTTCTGTAGAATGGGGTATATCTGGTCCCTCTCCTACGGGACCGGAGAGGACGAAGAGGTGCAGGAGAGTGTACAGGGGCAAAAGAGAGGGTCGGAGGACCCATGGTACAAGTGGTACGGAGCCGACTAGACGCTTTACCGTTTCCTACCCGAGGAAAAGGCCCCTGAACGGACCTAGATACCAGTGTGTCCGTGGGGGCAGTGCCGGTAGCACCGAAGACCTTTGTAACGTCCACTTATTTTTCTTGGATGAGGAAGAGACTTAGTCGAAGGGTTTGAACGTCGCCAATGAGTGAGAGAGGGGAGGGGTGGAACAGACACAGCAGTGAGGTCGCCAGTACCGTAATGACAAGCTTAAGTACCTAGAACACCTAGAGCATAGACAACCCTGCGACGAACGAATAAGGGACCACCAAAAAAGACACGAACAGGAGTCCACTCTGGGGTGATGTGGAACTGACCCCCGACACCCGAGAACCTCTAACTACCCCTCCATTAGCAGGTGACGGAAGAACGACGAAAGATTTGCAGGACCAGGTGAATCGACCCTTATTTATCTAATCTAACAGGTTACAACCTACTCATCCTCGACGAGAATAATAACGACATTATGGAGATTAATCTATGGTCGGTCTAGTCTAGAATTCGTTCTTCCTCTTATGTCTTCTGTTTTAACTCTACTTCAGACTCCAACTTCCTTCAGGAAACTTGAGACTCGGACTTCGTCCTTGGCGTTTGTAAGATTTCTCAGACACCAAGGGATGGTCGTGGTAGGGGTGGGCCTTTAGCCCCGTCTAACAGATACCTACACGAAGGGACGAACCACTCGTCGCCCTAAAGAAAAACTACCATAAGAGTATAACCGTCCCATCCCACCTTTACATAGAAAAAGTAACTACTCCTGTGAACCTCTATGCTACCGGGAAGGACTACACCCGTCGGACCCCTCCCCTCACTGGGCTCCAAGACTGTAGAAACAGAAGACCTCAGGTCGGACAAGAGGAAGAGGAACTGGGAACGTCAAGAGGACGACTAGTAGGACTCGGACCAGGACCGGGTCACCGGGTCGGTCAACAAGAGACCTCTGGGGCACGAGTGTTGTCACCGACACGACGACGACGACGAGTAGTGGCCCCAGTGTCAGTAGTAGACCTCCGTCGGGGTCCTGGGGTGACGAGAAATGAAGTTCCATCCACTGGAATACACGGGTTTTACAGGTGGAAATCAAATACTTCAGACGTACGAAACTCCAGATTCGTAGGAAGCGACCTGGTCCCTTCTTCCCCTCAATGACTTTTGTGACTTGAGAAGGGACTAGGTGTGAGTCACGAAATGTTTAGGTCAGATTCTCCGTGACTTGTGTAGGGGTCATTATTACCTTAGGAGGTAGGTGTACCCCAGCCCAGAGGGAGAGTCTGCAGACCCGACACGAGTCCCTACTCGACTGAGACGGGTGTCCGGGGACGAGACGGACAGGAGGGCGACCAGTCGTAGAAGCACTTGCAAAGGGACTACCACGTCTACTGGAGACCCTGGACCCGGGACAAACCGTAGACCCGTCGCTAACCATTCTCCGAAGGAACCTTTTATCCTGGAGAACTCAGTGACTTGGATTAGGAAAAGGATGGTGGCGAGGGATTTGACACAGTCTACGATACTATCCTCCGGATAACCCGTAAATATTCCCCCCTCTCGTGGATGAAAGGGAAGAGTAATAGAGTAAACGGATGATCCTAGACAGTATATGAAACCTATACCCTAGGCTGTGTCGGACCTCCTCTTGTTACTCGTTGTCGGTGGTCCGAGGTGGAGGGTCTGAACTGTTTTTGTAGGGACCACGACCCAGTAGAATTGGCGTCCTTCATCTCCGACACACCTTAGGGAGGTACGTGACCTCCTAGACGAGACTCGGAGATACCTCATACTTGCACCCTACGTAAATGTCGGTACTTAAAAAGCGGTTGTCTGTTTCGTTGAAATTTATGACGTGTAAAAAAACCGACGTTTCGTATCGAATACCCTCGAATCAAGGGGCTGGTCTCTTACTTGGGGTCCCGGTGTCCTGACTTTAGTGGTTCAGGATTGGTGACCCGGAGATCCCTTAAGGATTTCAGAAGGTTAAAAATACATTCGAAAACTTTTACAGTACACTTCACTTCTTCACTTCAGCGAGTCAGCACAGGCTGAGAAACGTTGGGGTACCGACATCGGATGGTCCGAGGAGACAGGTACCCTAAAAGGTCCGTTATCAGGACCTCACCTAACGGTAAAGGAAGAGGTCCCCTAGAAGGGTTGGGTCCCTAGCTTCGGTCCAGAGGACGTAACATCTGTCTGCGAAATGGCAGACTCGGTGATCCTTATAGGATTTTATAGTATACATATGTCTTTTCACGGTCGAAGTATTCCCACGTCGTTCTATGTAAAAGTGGTCCTTTAATAGTGTTACATTAGTCGTTGGTCTCCTTCTTTATTTTTATGATTGGACGTGTACCCTTTGTTGATGAGTCAGATTTTTTTCTGGATTTGAGAGGTGGTGTCGTATTCGGTGAGGTAATGTAGAACACACCGACCGAAATTTTTTTTTTTTTTACAATTCATAAAATGTAGTTGATAAAGTTAAAAAATATATCCAATTAGATTGTCGGGTGGTGATGTAGATTCAACGTAATACTTCCACATACGGGTCACAAAATCGTACACCCAGTGAGCTACGTCCAGTCTTAGATCGGTCGGGAAGTGGTCGTGGGGGTAGGGACGAAGTGGGGAGGTGAAGGACAAGGTCCAAAAGAAAGTACTCCTCGTCTCGAGGACTGGAGGATCTAGTTCACAGTAAAGAGACGGAGACACGAGTCGAGAGGGTCGTTTGTCTCGAGGAACTTCTTCCCCTGGTTCAGTGTAGGGGAATTAGGGGAAGGTAGGGAAGCACGTTCCGACCTGCGTCCGTGCTACGAGCAATTTACGAAAACAACGAACTTAAGTGTAGTCTCTACCATTCGAGGGGAAGAGGATCAACCCCAGATCGATCCCAACCCCAGGGGGGTGTGACCTCACAGAGTCTAGTACATTTCTGACACCCCTCAGTTCATCATATTCTCTCTGACCCACCCTCGTCCCAAACTCACCCAAGGGTTTCTAAATATCGGGATAGAAGGGTCCCAGGAACTACTAGTATACTTAAGTTCACAGAGACTTTTATTAGTTATATTACCCTTATTCGTTCTCAAAATAAACTCGGTTTTACTCCTGATATCAGACCCTCTGTCTGAGAGTCTATCGAGACCCCTTGACGAGGTAACTTCGTGTCAAAGGTCGTAGTAGAATATGAAGTAGGTTTGTTTCTTGTGTGTAGTTAGACTGTCCCACATAAGGTAGTTCTAAAGGTTTCTCTGTCTGACTCATGTATCTGTCACTCCGTTACTTGACATACGACTACCGACCTTTCCCTTTGAATAGAAGGTCCTTCACAATTGTGCCTGCGGTACTCTTCCCTCAACGAGTAAGAATAGAAGTCTTGTCTACAAGAAATGGAGTTACCAATTTCTTCTACTCGACACTCTCAGACTGTCCGACGAACTTAAGTGTGTTTCAAGGTCGACTCGGTACGTATGCAGTTTAACTGAAGGAGTATAAAGTCATACAGTTGTAAAAGAGGTAGTGTTCGTCCATTTTTAGAATCTAGGTGTACTAGGTCGTTAAGATGGAAACTCCTACATGAGTCTTTTTGACTTTGGTGTGAGACCTACTCCGTAAACATGTGGGTACAAGTATCGTCGTAAAGAGTGTTATTTTGTGCTTTCGATTGGTTCACGGGTAACTGGTTTCGTACCGATTCAGGTACACTATACACGGGTGTCATCTCACAATAAGTCGCAATTTTTCCTTCCCCTAAGATTGTGTACGATGTTGTACCTAGGATCGCCTGTAAGAAGATGCATTTTATTCGGACAGGTCTTTCCCGTATATGACAGAGTAAGGTGACTTGACTTCTTGGACCTCAACAGTCTCAGTATCTCTGTCTCTCATCTTCCCACTGACGGTCTTTGACCCTTACCTTAAGGGTCCTCCCTTAAGACAACTTACCCATGTCTCAAAGTCAAAACGGTTTACCTTTTTCAGGACCTCAAGTCAACGTGTTTTTCACTTACATAACTTACGCTGACTTGACGTGTGAATTTTACTAATTTGATCAGTTAAAATACAATACACATAAAATGGTGTGTTTTTTTTAACACCTTGGAGGGGACTCCCATTGGTGTCTCCTCAGTTCGACTATCGTTGAGACATCTATGAGGGATAGGTGGGTCAGGGTAGAGGTGGGGTTTTGGGTCCCCAAGTCCTGACAGAAGACACGAGTCCTGAGGGGTGAAGCCAAGAACCTCTACAGAGTCGAGGACGGGATGTACCGATTTGAGCCGGAGGGACTAACTGGGTCACGAGGTCCGAGACGAGGTTCCTAGGTCATTCAGAACCCAGTACGAGAGGACATCCTCTGACCCACGACTCAAGTGTAGGAGGGTTTCTCTGGAGACGTTAGGGTCTCACGTCCCCCCAGTCGGGTCGGGGACTGACTCCCACCTCTCCGGGCAAAAGGTCTACTTTCGTCCTCGACCCTCGACACATTCAAACACAACTCCCCTTTGTCCAATCCACACCCTCTGTCCTAGTCCAGACCTACGATAAAAAAACAGACCTCAAGTTTGTTATAGTTTCTAACGGGTGTATCTCCTAAATAATATACACCCGGTGAAGTAAAGTCAGAGGACATACGACAGCCGTAGGGTATTAATCCCCGAGCAGGTGGAACTTATACCTCCTCTGGTAGTCTCTGAACTCTTGGACGCCCAAAACCATGGGAACCTCCTCCGGCAGTACCACTAAATATAATTTGGTGGAACGTTATGTAATGTGGGTCGTTGAGACACTTCGAGAGAGATAATAAATAGTGACCGTCGTTAAAACAATTTGCCAACAATTTTATGTGTACTGTATTTTAAATGATGGAATTGGCAAAGTCTCACAAGTCATTTCGCATAAATGTAACAACTCGTTGGGTGGAGATCTTTCGAAAAGTAGAATATTTTGACTTTGACACAGGGTAAATCGTTAATGAAGAGTAAGAGGAGAAGTGGTTTCGGGGTCTGGTTGATGGTGGGATGAAAGACAGAGACACTTAGACTGATGAGACCCATGAAGTATCTTCACTATAGTGTATTATAAACACACACACACACACTGACAGAATACAGTGAACCGACTACAGGAGTTCTGGGGAGTCACAACGTCGAACTCAGTCTTAAGGGATAGTAAAGAAAAGTCCGACGTGTTATACGGGGACATGTATGTCTGGTGTGAGGAAGCACCTACTTGTGAACCAAACGAAGGCAGAAAGTCGATGCCCCTTATTACGACGATACTTGTATGCACATGTTTATGACGTGTGACAAAACTCTACGATAAAGGTAAACAAAACCCATATGTAGGTATCTCCCTTACGAGCTATTAACGATACAGGTCGTGTCGTGCACTCTTTCTAGTCTCAATACTTTTCTGTCTGTGTACATTAAACCGTTCGCCCCTCAGTCCCCGGGACGACGAGAGGTACCGTCCTTCTGTTTTACTGAGGAAAGTCGGACGTGAAAATAACCGTCTTCAGTGTACTCTCGTGAACCTTTGTCCATATTATCCCTCAAACTAGTCGCGTGGTATTTCCACCTCCGTTCCATTCCGGGGCGACAACTAGTCCTTGTAGAACCAAACAAAGGTACCTCTGTCTCCGTCCCCGTCCGTCACTGCGCCTCGTCTCTCGTACAGGGAAGTCGAACGAATGATCCTGTTAGTGTCCCACGCCATGCGACGTGGGAGGTCAACACCCCGTCCAAGACCAGAGACGAGGCGGTCCGACGTTGTAGCAGGGGAAAAACAGAACTGACGTCCCGGTAGCACTAGTTATTGTCCACTCAGAGTCCCCTGAGAGAGTAACTAGACTCCGACTTAGACGTCTGATACTCCTCACTTTGCGTTTCCCGTAATCATGAGCCCAAGGGGTATCTGAAGGAGGAGGCTTCGGAAACTAATGTGAATCTCCCAATTCAAAAACCTTTCTTAGAAGGTAAAATCAGTCTTGAAGACTCCGACCCCACCGGACTTCCACCCGAACTGACCATTATCATTGGACAAGGACCTCTACCCGCCACAGATCACTGTGTAACGAGGTTCGAGGAACCTCCACTAAAAAAAAAAAAATGGTTTAGGGTCCATTCACATCAGTAATATAAATTCTCCTCATTGTGTCATTACTCATTGTAAGGTCACCGTTTGTTCGACAACGACCCTTCACATCCGAGACATAGACAAAAGGGTAGGGTAGAGGGTATCGTCACACAAGAATCATCGTCGATTGAGTCTGTGTTCAGCCCACAGTTAGGAATTGACTCATAAGGTGTGTACCCCTCGTAAAACATGGGGCAGTAACTGTTGCACGACACAGAAGTCCCAGAGATGGTCCCGTCACCAACGTTGTCGTCATCGTCAGTGATCTTGCTGTTCCTATGTTGAGGACGTTAGTCGTAGGGGTTTTTCGTAAATTCACGTTGCGTGGTCCCTTAGTTCGCAGACCTATTAGTTTACGTCCGGCCCACAACGGAGGGGTCCAAGTCAATTCAATTGGCCTTCGGTCCGTCGCCCGCACGTACCTTCCTGTTCGTGTCTTGACGCGACATAATGTCGCACTAAACACGTCACTATGTCAGACGTCCTACATGTACAATGTAAGGTATATAATAAAAGTAAAAATTATATTCCTAAGGGACGATTCTTGTGAACATACTTTCCGTGTGTGTCACTGAGGATTCCAGACTGAGAGCCAGTGAGATTCTCACATCAATAGGAACGAAAATCTCATTAACGGTCGTCTTTATACCTGACCCATCTTCTCCTCTCGATAGAAAGTTTATACGTACACATTTCCTGGGCTAACAAAAATCATATCATAGTTATATAATATAGAATCCTCGTCGGAAGTACGGCTAGTCACCCTGGCCTTGAAACTTGTTTACGAACACAGAATGAAACGTGTCCGTGTCTGACGGTAAAGTCCCAATATGTCAACGTAGGCTCCCGAGCTGGCACTCCAGGGGTTAGTACTTTACATTGTGCTTAGACTACTCCTGGTGTCTGGTGTGACAGGAGGGTTATGTCGGGGACAAGTCTTCGTAGGGTATGAAACAGACGATTACCCACCTAGGGCCCTGTCTCCGCTGTCCAGCACACCAGGACGGAAAATATTGTGAAGGTAGGTTATAGCACATATAAACTCGACAAACTAATAGTGTACACCCGTGTTCTAAATAGGTTCAAACTCATACCTGTACTTCCGTTAACCTCGGTGACGGATGTGTTTCACGGTTCCTCCTCCAGTTAGGTCTTATTAATACGTTCCGAGGAAGAACATGATTTAGACCTCCGCGGTAATCCTAGTCCCTTGGTCACCCTTAGTAACCGGGTTTGACACCCCCTTCCCATTTAGTTCCGATTCCCAGTCCGACTACCTCCCAAACCTTGTGTTCAGGTTTTGTTTAGTCGTAGACAGGATCAATGGTAGGCTCTCTGACTACGGTGGTATCGGTCGTCGTGCCAGAGCCCCCAGAAGTCACAGACACGTCCTCGCAGACAAGCGAGAAGACTGACTCAGAGAAGTCAACAGGGGTCCTGTGTCCTCCACGGACCACTCACGTATCGGAGACCTGAAAGACCCAGTGGGTAGCGGTACGAGTGACACCCTAGGGAGTAGAGGTCACCACGTTTACCCCCCAAGTACCACACCGAACTACGTCCACGAACCATAGGTTGTTCTCGGAGCTGTACCAACTCTGTGTTGGTATAGGAGTGGGCTCCAACCATCTCCCCCAACCGGGAAGGGTACCTTGTGAAAGACCGCGGAAGATGGTAGACGCCCACAACGTGACTTCCCATACACTTACCACAAAGAGTGTGCGCCACCTAAAAACCAGTAGACAACACTTTTTAAAATTCCAATCCTCTCGGTCTACGTCTGCAAGTCCACCTCTACAGGGACCGATCAGGGGGAAAAACAAAATTTTCAACTAAAAATTCTCGTATTACACGAGCAAGTTGTCATCGGACCGGTCAGCCCAATATACCCTACAGACATCTCACTGATTATCTGAGCTCTCTCGTTTTCCAAAATTTTCGAAATAAATACATTCGCCCGGACAACAGTCAAAATTCAAAGAAACCTTACGGGTATACTCGTTTTCGTCGATTATTTACCGTAACCCGTACTTACCACCAGAGTGGTCCTACTCGTCTTCGGGTTTCGTACACTCTTATTCATAGCGATCTTTATACCTCCATCGATTCCGTAGGTTTGAGTCCTTTTACCCAATGTGGGTAGACGGTTTAAAATAGACCTCATTCGGGAGGCCCCACTTGAGGTCCGCCACCTCCAACTATTCGTGACTGAACGACTGTCCTTCCTATCCGAACTGATTGAACACAACGAACCCTAAATCGTTACAATTTGACTACAGATTCCCTCACCCGTCTAACGACTTCTTCAACTTCTCTGACCATTTGGACGAATTTTTACCCGTAGCAAGTTTCTAGTCGGACTCTTAGCGGTTCCCTCCCCTCTCACTCGAGCTGATACACATTATTTCTTTCTTTCCTTTCCTTTCCTTACCTTTGATTACCGAAAAACTTCAACCTCTTTATCCTTATTAAGGAGGCTCAATTGAACAAATTAAAAACATCAGAGTTTTCTAAACCAGTAAGGTTGTTGTAACGTCTCAGTGATTGTTATAATTTATCCCCAGAATAGAAATCTATGACAACGACGACAACGACGACGACGACGATTCAGCGAAGTCAGCACAGGTTGAGACACGCTGGGGTATCTGTCGTCCGAGGGGACAGGGACCCTAAGAGGTCCGTTTTTGTGACCTCTCCCAACGGTAAAGGAAGAGGTTACGTACTTTCACTTTTCACTTTCACTTCAACGAGTCAGTACAGACTGAGAAACTCAGGGGTACCCGACGTCGGATGGTCCGAGGAGGCAGGTACCCTAAAAGGTCCGTTCTCGTGACCTCACCCCACGGTAACGGAAGAGGAGAAATCTATGTTCGTAACATTAATGACGATGATCGAGGTGGGCGACTCGGCTCCATACGCTTTATTGATCTCAAAGAGCAGCAGTCCTGGTCATTACAGAGGAAACGGTAACAATCTCGGTAGACATTTCATTCATCCTCGCGGACCCTATCCGCACCGGAACCACTGAGACCCGGTGTGCTTCCTTCAATCCCTTTATTTAACATTATTAAATACACGTCCTCCGACTGACAGATTTTACGGGTGTCTTAGTCGTTCCCGTTGGACGGGTACTATTCGTTCAAACGGTTTCAACGACGACAACCCAAAACAGTTTACCTTGTACCTCTCAAACTCCTAATTTCGGTCAGTTGACCGTTCGTACAAAGGAAGGAACGTATTAATTTAATCTGGGCTCCCATTACATACAGTTGTCCCAAGACGGGAGGACTCTTACACCCTTGTCGGTAAGATACTACACAGTTTACACCCGACAAGAACCTTATCTTGAGGGTATCCCCGAAGACCTCTTCGATGTCTTTACTTCTCTTACCCTATTAGTATCACTTATGCTAATTCGACTCGTAAAACTTATCGTTAGAAATGATATAGTTCAAGAAAAAATCAAACACCTCAGTCTCAAACTCCCCTTCTTTCCCGACTCAGAGGAAATTCTCAGAGTCTCTCCATAATTTCACTCGACCATCCTTACAGGTTCCGTCCCTCGTTGGTTAATTATAGAGGATTTTCGAAAACTTTCAGTAAATTACAAAACATGAAAGACCCCACATTACCACCGCAAGACTTTAGGCCATTGGATTTATCGTTTTCCCTCGACAAAAAACTTAAAAAAGTCCCCGATGTACATCAGGGGTAGTATATTCTAGTACAACTTGAACTACTTTTTCATCCAAATCCTCTTTGAGGAGACCCCGTCGATTCCCATACAGTAGGTATATCACTTACTACATCCGTACTCCTATCTCCCGAACTCGAGTGAGGTCTCGCGATTGGTGCATACCAACCGTCTCGTATCCTGATAAGTAGTAGGGTTCCGTTGCAAAAGGTGACCCTCGAACAACCAATTATGACCCATGACTTTTACGTTTAAAGAGAGACAGAACACCTCGATTCCCCTAACATATTTTTGTTAGAAATTCTAGGTCTTAATGTCACCCTTGGAGTCTATATGTCTACTGTGGTGGGAATACCGTCTTTCACTTTTTCTTGATTTCTCGAAGAACTACTTTCACTTTCTCCTTTCCCTTTGTCTGCCGAAGTTCGAGTTGTAAGTCTTTTTATTCTAGTACCGTAGATCAGGGTGGTGAAGTACCGTTTATCCGCCCCTTTGTCACCGTCTGAAATAAAACCCCCCGAGGTTTTAGTGACGTCTACCACTGACGTCCGTACTTTAATTTTCTGCGAATGAGGAACCTTCTTTTCAATACTGGTTGGATCTATCGTATAATTTTTCGTCTGTGCAATGAAACGGTTGTTTCCAGACAGATCAGTTCCGATATCAAAAAGGTCACCAGTACATACCTACACTCTCAACCTGATATTTCTTTCGACTCACGGTTTCTTGACTACGAAAACTTGACACCACAACCTCTTCTGAGAACTCTCAGGGGACCTGACACTCCTCGAGGTTGGTCAGGTAGGATTTCTTATAGTCAGGACTTTCAAGTAACCTTCCTGACTACGACTTCGACTTTGAGGTTATGAAACCGATGGACTACGCTTCTCGACTGAGTAAACTTTTCTGGGACTACGACCCTTTCTAACTTCCACCCTCCTCTTCCCCTACTGTCTGCTACTCTACCAATCTACCGTAGTGGCTGAGTTACCTGTACTTAAACTCATCTGAGGCCCTCAACCACTACCTGTCCCTTCCGACCACACGACGTCAGGTACCCCAGAGTTTCTCAGTCTATGCTGACTCGTTGACTTGACTTGACTTGACTAGGACTCCATACCGGCTTCCCCTACCCTTAGGTCCGCCGTTCCGGGGGCACCCAACGTAAAGACGTAATTATCGAGCTTCTAGTACTTCGTCAGAGGTAAACGGACTAAAAAATCCCTGACACTTATGACCTCATAAGGTTCCTGAGAGGAGATATACAGGACTAACTTTGACAAGAAGATGATTCCGAACATTTACGTAGTCAAAGAGGAAACAATCTCCGGTAATTGGGTGGGTTTGTCCAAATCTACATTCGGTGCAATCTCCATACCACACACCACCGTCTCTTTGAAGTTACCGGGAGTAATTTTTAAAAAGACAGGATCGGGAAAGGACAGGTTAAACCCGACTTATCCATTTCGTCTTCCCAGAGGGACATTTAAGAAAGGATCGGGAAAAGGACGAACCATGGGGTAAGAGTGACAGTATACTAAACAGAAAGGGAACAACCTCTCTTGATCCAAGGTAGCCCGTTCGTCTAGAGACGGGGTATTTAATGTCCCTTACAGACGTTATTTTCCAACCTTTACCCGCTCAACAAATAGGTCGGATCCGTTCCTTCTTGACGATGTGAAACTCGTTCAACAACCCCAAGAGGGTTCGGACTCTAAAAAGGGACCCCAAGTCAGTTCCCGGTCAGTAGACCGGTAACTACTCTTCATTACTACGTTTACAGTCGGGGGGCATAGACGCTCTTCCAAAGAGGAACTTAAAATTGGAATGTCCACCCCGGGTAGACTCTCATAAACAACCCATTTCGTGTGATGAACTAGTAGACACTAGGGGTTAGGAACAAGAGGAGACCACTGTCCTAATCTTAACAATCCCCGTACCGTTCCGTTCTCTTCCTTCACTCGTTAAGGGACTTAAAGAGGAGTTATCAGACCCAGTTTTACCGGTCCTTCCTAAACCTCCGGGAATTCCCATTCCGGTGAAGACGGGTCTTACTCAGGACGTCAGGGGCCACCTTCCCCCGGAGACTAGGGTCATCCCTAACGATGTCCCCGCTAGGCTAAGTAATTAGACTTTAATGAGCCTGACTCTCCACGTTGGGTCGTGAAGGCGACCATCGCCGACTCTCCGACCTCTGCCCGACTTCCCACGCGACCTCCAGGAGTGGCCCATGACCCCACCGGGCCGACCGGCCAAGGCCGCCATTTCCCCTTGGCAAAGATGCCTTAAAACTAGAGGTAACTGACCGGGTTACTAACGGAAGACCGTGGCTCCTGTGTCAAAACCCCAAGATAGAAGTGGCCATCCGCCTCCATAACATTGTGGACAAACCCCGGCCCTTGGCGTTAGCAAAAAGTATACAGGCCCGAAGGGTGGAACTTTCGTAAACCGTCCCCTTCTCGATTTTAATAAAAATTTCCGTCGTGTCTAACACACTCGATCGTACCAAACGAACACTCGGACACATGGGTATAAATTGTGCGATCCTGCTTTAGTCGTTCCGACGGTAAAACTGCTTGTCCCACTTCCCGCCGGACCGTCAGAAGTGACCGTAAAAGCATCCGATTAACAAAATTGTTAAGCGGGAGGCGACATCCTGATCCTTAAACTGCCGCCTCTCGTCTACTCTCGGCCAGATGTTTAAGTCCCTGAAGAAGAGGCCCAGAGACATTATAAAATTGTTTACTCGGCCGTCCGAGCGGCCCTAGACTAGGACAGGCGGTGCGGGAAGCCGTCGTAAATCGTTAGACGAGTATTCGAGGGTGGTCACATGGTAGTATTCAGTTGACCCGATCACCCGACGATATAACGGGACACGGACACTCGTAAAGTTTTCCTTCTAATACAGGTGACCGGTTTAATTATGGCCGAACGAGAATCGTGTTGAGTCATATTATCCGTTTTTTGATATTTATAGCCCCTGGTGACTTTCGTCGAAACCGATTGTAAAATTGTAGGATTCCTCTCGTAGAGGTGCGTTTGTTTAAAGGTTATTAAGGACACATACGCCCCTTAATCGGGGTAAGTCGGATTGTGATCTAAAATCAAGGAAATTTTGGAATTACAGTCTTCACAGTAGCCAACGTTATTGGACTCACCCTAATGATCCCAGGCCGGACATTGACTATCCCTTTGGTTCTACCAGGAGTTACTGGTTTCGTGGGTATCCGTCCCGTCTCCGGCACCGGACGACTTTGGCTCAGTCGCCGATTAGGAGGGCTCTGTAAAGACCTGGGTCACCTCCGCCGTCACCACCTTTTAGCGCGATTTCGAACCTACCACTTCCCCGCCTTCCCAATTGCGTAGGCGGACGCTCGTGTGGCGGAAGAGTGCACCAAAGAGTGAGACCTTTCCCATATCCCGGTAAGCGTGATCGGGGTCCAGCGTTTATGGCAGTGCCCAGACGCCAGGGGAGAGGACACACGACCAAAATTTAAAAGAGGGTGAGCTAGGGTTGAAAGTTACAGATCTCACGGAAGAAGGCCTTTGGTTTTCAATATAAATTGGTGGAGACAATCGTTGACACAGTTGCCGAGGAGAAAGTGGACGCGAGGTCGTCAGGCCTCCTCCACGGACTTTTCGACCTCTATTCCAAAGAGTCGAAAGAGTTTAGGAAGGGGTAACAGTGGGACTGAAACGTTCTGTCGTTCCCTGAAGGGTGGGAATCCTCAGACTCCCGGACCAGCGTCAGGTCCGCAGAGTGAATGGCGAGCGACAGAAGTGAAAGTCGCAAAGGGAGCCCTCCTTAGGAAGGGCTGAAGTTCCGGGACAAGGTCGCGGTGGACGGCGCAGGTCGCGTCGACCACGCTTTCTGGCCGGATTAATTTCCTGTCTGTGCATATTAAACCGTTCGCCCCTCGGTCCCCCGGGAGGACGAGAGGTACGTCCTTCTGGTTTACTGAGGAAAGTCGGGCGTGAATTATTACGGTTACTACCGTCTTCAGGGCACTCTCGCACTCCCTTATCGACATGACCCCTCAAACTAGGCGTCGTGGTATTTCTCCCTCCGTTCACTTCCGAGACGACAACTAGTCCTTGTAGAACAAAACAAAGGTACCTCTGCCTCCGTCTCCGTCCGTCTCTTCGCCTTCGTCTCTCCATAGGACGGGGGTTCTTACAGGGAAGTCGAACGAATGATCCTGTTAGTCCTCCCGCGTCAAACGGCGTTGGAGGTCACTACCCCCGTCCAAGTGTTATACTATCGAGAGTAATAGAATCTGGATCAAATTATGTTTGGATTGACAAGAGAGACGAAAAAGTAGAACAGTAAAGAAAAAAAAAAATTGAATAAAATATAACCCCATATCGGACAATTACTACACCACTATCAAAGTCCTCTTACCGTTTCCCTGAGTCGGTGTGTATATGTGTGTATAGAGAAGAGGGGGTTTGAGGGGAAGTGACGGACGGGGGTGGAGGTAGAGGTACCTTTGTTTGGCTCTACAAGGACTAGTTGTCGTCCCGGAATTGAACGGAGGGAGAAATACCACGCGACTAGTTTGAGGGGTCATATCGACGAAGGTCCACGAGAGTACACTGAAGACGGTTTTTTTCACGCCCGACTTTCCTCAGGTAGATAGGAGGACGGTACCTCTCGTCGTCCCCGGGGACTGAGGGAGGGTAGGTCCGAGGGTGTATTGTAGTTCGTGTCAATGGACACGAGATGTCATCCTGGAGCGACCTATCGGTAAAATCTTATGTCGTCACACATGTACCGGTCGGGTTTGAGGGGTCCGTAGGGAAGAGGGGGATTCAAGTAAGAGATTCAGACCCTCAAAGAAACAAAAAATTCAAGTACTCGTAGTAAAGAAAAATCTAAAGTGCATACACCCTATAAAAGTCTCTTCCGTTACCGTGGGGTGAGGTCATGAGAACGAACCTTTTAGGGTATCTGCCTCCTCGGACCACCCGACGTCAGGTACCCCAGCGATTCTCAGCCTGTGCTGACTCACTGAAGTGAAAGTGAAAAGTGAAAGTACGTAACCTCTTCCTTTACCGTTGGGTGAGGACACAAGAACGGACCTCTTAGGGTCCCTACCCCCTCGGACCACCCGACGACAGATACCTCAGCGTGTCTCAGTCTGTGTTGACTTCACTGAATCGTCGTCGTCGTATACCCTATAATGTGCCATAAAGAGGAAGAGACAGACTGAATGAAGTGAGTCATACTAGTGGAGATCCGGGTAGATACAACGACGTTTACTGTCATAAGGTAAGAGTGATTACCGACTCATCAGAAGGTAGCATATGTACATGGTGTCTGAGAAATAGGCAAGGAGACAGTTACCTGTACATCCAACGAAGGTCCGCAACCGATAACGTTTGTCACGACTTTACTTGCGACTCCGCATACATAGGAAAGTCTGGTAACAAAAGAGACCTACATGAGGGTCCTCACCCGAACGACCCAGTATACCATCGAGACTAAAGTCAACAAATTCCTTAAAGGTACGACGAGAGGTATCTCCGACTTGGATAAATGTAAGGGTCGTCGTCACATCCTCCCAAGGGAAGAGAGGTGTGGGAGAGGTCGTAAATAATAAAGACCCCATTTAGATAAAAATTAAAAACCTCCTTGTGTGTTATGAAATAGACGTCGTCGACATTGTCAAATGTAAGGGCGAGTGTTACGTGTTTCGAAGGAGTCGTCATAAACTCGTTCTTCCTTCGTGTCTACGTCTCTTCACGTACTGAACAAGTTTCTGTGCCCCCACAAACTCCTCGGTTCTAGGATTAGTCTCAAAGAACCGGCAAACTTACGAGCGAGACTTGGCTTTACGATTTGAACCTGAAACCTCATAGTCCCCACCTTCGGGGGACTACCACAGAACACCAGGGACCCAGTCGGGTCGGGACGTCTCGTCGCATCACTCCCCTGTGGAGTCCGGGGTGTCGTCGTCCTTTGTCGCAGGCCAGCAAAGACTCAGTCTTACTTCCACTCAGGGGGGGAAGGGGGTCCGTCAACCCTCCGGTGAGACCAAACTACGAAGTTGACTTGACCCGAACTCAGACAGGGAGGGATGTTTAAGGTAGAGGAAGACGGGGTTTCGTCTCAGGGATAAGGTAAAAGGAGACGTTCGTTACTTTGTCTTTCGACCCTCTAAAGTCCTAGGAACCACTTCTTTATGCACATCAGACTCGAGAGACTAGTCGCTCGCGGATTTTCTCAGTGAAGCGTGTATGGTTCCTTCCTTCCTTTAGTACTACTATTATTAAAGGGAGTAAAATATGTCCTTTCCTCCTGTCTCTGACGTACATCAAACACGTTTTGGTCTGTTCGTCTTGACCTATACTTGGTCGTCTCGACCAGTTAAAGATAATTTTTTAGTCGTAAGAAGAGGCGAGTTTAGTGGGACCTTATTCGCACATTAATGGTCGCACGGTCCGTGGTAATCTTCGAAAAGTAAGCGACCCCCGTGTCTCGAAAAGGGAGATCCGAGAAACGGGTCAGATTGTTCAACTGTATTCAGTTTACTTGCTCAAATTAAACGATGCATAAGCTCAAACTATTTTTGAGATTCCGGGTTTCTGTAAGTTCGTTAACTTCGAATATAGATTCCTCTTTTCCCCCAGTCCCGGACCCCCAAGTTTCCCCTCCTTCTGTTCAGTGTCCTGTTACCCTTCTCGTTCACGAACCACTTGTTTATAAACGACGAGGTCCAGAAAAACTCTATTTTTAAGAGAGACCCTTATCGAGAGAAGGACCGTATCCAGGGGATTAGATATGAAAGTCGTCGACTCTCTCTCCGTTCCTCGAAGAGGACTCAGACGACCCAGATTTAACGGAAGCCGAGTTTCGTTAGGGGTACAGTTTCACCCTGTAAAACCCCTCAGTACAAGGGGAACGGGAGTGAAGAGGACTTTGTATAATTTCCAGAAGAAATACAAACTGCTTTGGTCTCGGGTCTCCGTCTCTTGAACAGATGATACAGGCAAATGGTGGTCGAGGGGTAGTGAGGTAACGAAGTATCTTGACTTGAGGGTCCCGGTTCTCACCTGCCTGTAAGGACTACCGGAGCACAGAACGAAGGAGTCGTCTGGCCTCGGAGGAGTCGACACAGATCCTACGACGCAGCCATACAAGTGGTCAAGCCAGCCTTCGACCAGGCGTCCACCGGTGACCTCGGGGTCCTCTTCAGACTCTCGGCGTCTCGAGGAGACTTGTGGGAGCTAGACCACTAGAACCCACACCCGTTCTAGGACTCTCGACGGTAGATGTAGGACTAGCCATTTTGCCAGTTCATGTATTGACCTGGTCGCTAGAAGTAGACGAAGAACCACCGGCGGAACAAAAGAGAGGACAGTCCCAAGACGATACGGCTCAATACCCGGGCCCATGGTGCGAGGCCAAGACACATAGAGATATCGATACAGTGGTACCCAGTCGATATACGGAAATAGTGACCGACCTTGGAGTAGGACAGGAATCAGGAACCACTCTATTGCCCTATTCCTACCACACGCCGAACTCTAATCCATTGATCTTCACTCCTAACCCCACAAACGAGTAAGCACTCGTGAAACAATAACTGGAACGTCCCCCTCCATTGTCACCGTTCTTTTGGGGTGTCCAAGCAAGGTGAGTCGAGGGAGGAAGAAAAGAATTTGTTGACCTGGTTCTTAGGTCTTTCTTTCCCTGGACATCCCTCACCCCCTCCCCTCCGTACCGGGCACCCGAGTAGGGAAGCGGTATAACTTCAGAAACGAGGCAACAACGGAAGGCCTTACAAGAGAATGTGGAGTTAAAATTTTAAGTCGGGAGTGGAAGGTCGGGAGGAAAAGGATAACGGGCCAAAAGAAAAGAACGTATTGTAACTAAAGGAGAAGTGTATCATTTATCAACTGGATTTGACACTTAGTAGACCCAGGAGAGAGGGGTAGGGTACCCGTCCCCCGTCACCTTTTGTAAAAGTCTAATCCACAAAACAGACAAAGGGTTTTTAAGTAGAGTACCACGTATAATCCTCAAGTTAATTACGGACAAGGAAGACGGTGACGTCCGTGACGGTAAAACCGGTCCCGAACCTCGATGTAGAAACTGTTGGAGTAACCCTTGGTGTAGAGAGTCCGCAATGTTCCTTGAAAGAGAGACGTGTACGGGGTGAAGGACCGGTTCATGGGTCTGAAAGACCGGAACCGGGACCACGACGACGAGTACCCATTCTGACCCGGGTCACTGGTCTCCCTTTCTAGCACCCCACCTCCCCACCCTTTCCGGTCCTTAACCCCTCGTCTTACCTTCCCCTAATCTTGACTTTTCGTCACAGATCCTACGCTCACTGGCATTCCGTTCAGTAGCCGGTTACAAAGGGTGGGAACCGTTGTGACTGTAAAACCCGACCTAGTAAGAACCACACCCCTCTACAGGACGTGTAAAGTCCAAAAAAATTTTATAGTAACAGCCCACAACTCATCGTGGGGACCGGAAATAAGTGATTTATGTCCACTAAGGGTGGGAGGTCTGACAGAGGTCTGTAACGGTTGTCAGGGGACCCCTTAATAAAGAATCACACTTAATAATATTTCAGTAGGGGAACGCTCTTAATAAATGAATCTGACTGCACAAAGAAGGAGAAATGACTCTGGTTTCTGCACAAAAATTAACTTTCCTTCAAGTATATTGTATTTCAATAGGTAGATACTAAGAAATGGTTGAAATGACTTTGTGTTAACTGCACGTTGTAACTAATTCTACACATGTCGCAGTCCTAAACCATCTGGACGCATAGCACTCTATTACCGGTGTCAATCTCTACTTGGTGGACTTTCGCATGTTCAGTCCCCGCTAAGTCAAATCATGTAAAGGTCACGACATATTGTTGGCGGAGGTAGATCAAAGTTTATGCAAGTAGTGTTGTCTTTTCAGTGACAGGTAGAGGGGGTAGAGTCAGGGGTCGATCGGACCGTTGGGGACCAGATGAAAGGCACAGACACCTAAATCAATGGATCCCACAGAGTAGAAATAGAAAAGGAGTCCTGATGTCCACGACCCTCAAGCACTGAGTCGGGGCAAATTGTTTCGCAAGTGCCCGTAGTCGTGAAGCCAAGTCTCGAAGTAGTAGGAGAGCCCGAAGTAATTCCCACTGGACGTGTTGACCGTCGAGTGCCTTGTCCTGATGCGTAGCTTGTGCAGACTTAGGTCACCGTGGACATCCCATCCTCCCATAGAACCTGGCAAGACTACGAGCCGCACCCCCCACCAAATACGTCTCGACCCTGAGACCACCCCTGATGGTCTAGACTTAACTGTGTGAGTTAATTACCGCACAACCTCGGGTCCTGAGTACTATAATTGGTTCCTCGAGTCTCGACCGACTTGTTGGAGGGGGTACAAGAAGGAGTAAGGAGGAGAGTGGTATCCAACCCGGGAGACCCAAGACCTCCCAAACAAGGAAAACCGAAACTACCCCAAGAGGTACCTCGTTAAGCATCCTCCCATAGAACCTGGCAAGACTACGAGCCACACCCCCTACCAAATACGTCTCGACCCTGAGACCACCCCTGATGGTCTAGACTTAACTGTGTGAGTTAATTACCGCACAACCTCGGGTCCTGAGTACTATAATTGGTTCCTCGAGTCTCGACCGACTTGTTGGAGGGGGTACAAGAAGGAGTAAGGAGGAGAGTGGTATCCAACCCGGGAGACCCAAGACCTCCCAAACAAGGAAACCGAAACTACCCCAAAAGGTGCCTCGTTACGATACAAAGATGCGTAAACAACGGAAACTGTGGCAACAGAGATCTCCATTGGACCCGGAACACACAGGGGTAGACCCCAAACCGGTGTCGGACCCGACNACCAAATACGTCTCGACCCTGAGACCACCCCTGATGGTCTAGACTTAACTGTGTGAGTTAATTACCGCACAACCTCGGGTCCTGAGTACTATAATTGGTTCCTCGAGTCTCGACCGACTTGTT
Source organism: Capra ibex (assembly GCA_006410555.1). Taxonomy (NCBI): domain Eukaryota; kingdom Metazoa; phylum Chordata; class Mammalia; order Artiodactyla; family Bovidae; genus Capra; species Capra ibex. Next base: position 49,894,226 of record SJYO01050415.1, read on the forward strand.
GGAGGGGGTACAAGAAGGAGTAAGGAGGAGAGTGGTATCCAACCCGGGAGACCCAAGACCTCCCAAACAAGGAAAACCGAAACTACCCCAAGAGGTACCTCGTTAAGATACAAAGATGCGTAAACAACCGAAACTGTGGCAACAGAGATCTCCATTGGACCCGGAACACACAGGGGTAGACCCCAAACCGGTGTCGGATCCGACGGGAACCCGTGTCCATGGTGAACTTCCAATGTCTCCTTTCCCCTGAAACACGAAAGTGGGGTCACGCATAGGGACTGGGTTACGAAGGAGGGTTGGACGTCCGCTTCTTCGGGATTTGGGAGTCACCAGGTAGGGGAACCCGTAGTGCAAGAGGTAGAAGTAGACGAAAAACCGGATAAAGCCACAGAGTCGTAGGGAGTGGGAGTAGGACGGGATGAGGGTCTAAGTCGGACTGTTGGGGAATAGAGTCTGTAAAGACGTGTCACCCACCTAAAGGCGGTCTATACAGGACTCACAACCGTAGTAAACACGATAATGTATGTCCAGTCATAGAACCGAAAGAGGGGCAGAGGACAGTTTACGGTTAGGGTAGGGAACCCTAACTCTTTGGTTTATTTCCGTGGAATGGGGTACGTATGGTCCCTCGTCTGTGGGCCAGAGAGGACGAAGACGTGGTAGAGTGTGTGCGAGGGTGAAAGAGAAGGTCTGAGGTGTCACGGTGCAAGGGGTACAGAGTCCACTAGATACACTACCGTCTCCTGCCCGAGGAAAAGGCCCCTGAACGGGTCCAGGCACGGGCGTGTCCGCGGGGGTAGCACCGGTAGTACAGAAGGCCTTTGGAGCGTCCACTTATTTGTTTTGGGTGAGGAAGGAACTAGCTGAAAAAATTGAACCTATAAAGGTCACCAAAGAGCGAGGGAGGAAGGTAGAACTAACACGGGAGGTAAGGTCCCCGGTACCGAAACGAGAAGTTCGAGTCACTAGAACACCTGAAGAATAGTCAACACTGGGACGAACGAATGTGAGAGCACCGTAAAAGGCAGGAACAGGAGTCCATTCTGAGGTGATGTGGAACTGGCCCCCGGAACCTGAGTACCTTTACTTAGTGGAAGACGGAAGTACGACGAAAGATTTCCAGGAAGATCTAAATTCGATTCTTTCACCACCGTATCCGATACATTACAACCGACTCATCCCCGACGACAATTATAATGGAACAACAACAAGTCAGTGATTCAGAAGCGGTTGAGAAACGGTGGGGTACCTGACGTAGTGCGGTCCGAAGAGACAGGAAGTGATAGAGGACCTCGAACGAGTCTAAGTACAGGTAGTTCAGTCACTACGGTAGGTTGGTAGAGTAGTAGACAGTGGGTGAAGAGGAGGACGGGAGTTAGAAAGGGTCGTAGTACCAGAAAAGGTAACTCAGTCGAGAAGTGTAGCCCATCGGTTTCATAATCTCGAAGTCGAAGTCGTAGTCAGGAAGGTCACTTATAAGTCCCAATTAAAGGAAATCCTAACTGACCAACCTAGAGGAACGTCAGGTTCCCTGAGAGTTGTCAGAAGGGGTCGTGGTGTCAAGTCTTCGTAGTCAAGAAGTCGCGAGTCGGAAGAAATACCAGGTGGATAGTGTAGGTATACACTGATGACTTTTTTGGTATCGAAACTAATATCCATAGAAACAGTCGTTTCACTACAGAGACGAAAAATTATATGACAGATCCAAAAAGTATCGATAAAAAGGTTCCTCGTTTACAGAAAATTAAAGCACCGACGTCAGTGACCGGTGTAACTAAAACCTCGGGTTCTTTTACTTTAGACTGTGACAAAGGTGACAAAGGGGTAGATAAACGGTACTTCACTACTCTGGTCTACGGTCTTAGAACCAAAAAACTTACAACTCGAGATTCGGTTGAAAAAGTGAGAGGAGAAAGTGAAAGTAGTCCTTCGAGAAATAGAGGAGAAGTTAAAGACGGTAATTTTATCATAGTAGACGTATAGACTCCAACAACTATAAAGAGACCCGTTAGAACTAAGGTCGAACATTAAGTAGCTCGGACAGTAAAGAATACTACATGAGACGTATCTTCAATTTATTCGTCCCACTGTTATATGTCGGAACTACATGAGGAAAGGGTTAAAACTTGGTCAGGGAACAATTATAACGGAATTATAGAGTATAAGTCCATGGTCAGTGTGAACTTCCTCTTTTGTCCCTTCCTTTAACTCTACCTCGGACTTCGACTTCCGTCAGGAAACCTGAGGCATGGACTTCATCCTTGGAGTTTGTAGGACTTTTCAGACACCAAGGGATGGTCGTGGTGGGGGTGTCTCTTTAGACCGGTCTAACAGATACCTACACGGAAGAACGAACCACTCGTCACCTTAAAGAGAAACCAGTGTAAGACTATAACTGTCCTACTCACCCTCACACATAAAGTAGGCAACTCCTCAGAACCTCTATACTACCGGGAAGTACTCCACCCGTCGGACCCTTCCCTACACTGGGCTCCAGGACTACAGACAGAAGACCCAGGTCGGACAAGAGGAGGTGGAACTGGGAACGTCAAGAGGACGACCGGTAGGACTCGGACCAGGACCGGGTCACCGGGTCGGTCCACAAGAGACCTCTGGGACACGAGTGTTGGCACCGACACGACGACGACAAGTAGTGACCCCAGTGCCAGTAGTAGACCTCCGTCGGGGTCTCGGGGAGAGGAGAAATAAAATTCCATCCACTAGAACCCTCAAGGAACCACCAGGTCACCAATCCTGAGACACAAAAGTGACGGGACCCGGGTCCGAGTTAGGGACCAGTCCCTTGATTCTAGGGTGTTCGGTATACTGTACGGGGGGTTTTTTTCATCCAATAATATACAGGGGTTTGACAGGTGGAACTCACTTACTTCAGACGTCCGAAACTCCAGACTTGTGAGATACGACCTGGTCCCTTCCCCCTCCCAAACGATTTCGTCGCCTGAGAAGGGACTAGGTGCGAGTCACGAAATGTTTGGGGGAGCGTCATCTGTGACTCCCGTGTCGGACCGATCCTGACAGAAGGAGGGGCGACCCCATCCCACAGGGAAAGTCTGCAGACCCGACACGAGTCCCTACTGGACGGAGACGGGTGTCCAGGGACGAGACGGACAGGAGGGTGACCAGTCGTAGAAGCACTTGTAAATGAGAGACTACTCCTACTGGTGACCCTGGACCCGCGATAAACCGTAGACCTACCACCAACCATTCACTAAAAGACTCGATTTCTCCGAGGAACTCCCCAATTTGGGTCAGGAGAAGGATGACGGAGACGGGATTTGACAGTCTGTGGTATTGTCCTCCGAATGACCCGTAAAAATTCACCCCACTCGTGAAAGAAAGGGAAGAGTAGCAGAGTAAAGGGACGATCCCAAACAGTATATGAAACCCATGCCCTAAGTTGTGTCGAACCTCTTGTTGTTCGGTGTCGGTGGTCGGAGGTGAGAAGTCTGAACTCTTTTTGTAGGGACCACGACTCAGTAGAATCGGTGTCCTTTGTCTACGACAACCTTAGGGAGGCACGTGACCTCCCAGACGACCAAGTTCCCCGTGACACTCGGAGTCACCTCGTACTCCCACTTTACGTAAACCTCGGTGCATAAGTGACGGTCGCCTGTTTTACTGAAGAAACAACAAATTCAAAATTCATCTGAAAATCTTGGTATTGTATGTGTGTCTTTTCACGTGCGAAGTATTCACACGTCGTTCTACCTAAAAGTGTTTCATGTTGTCACATTGGTCCTTGGTCTCCTTCTTTATTTTATAATTGGACCGTGTACTCTTTGTTGAGGAACATGGGTAAAGGTCGTTCTTGGTGTCTCCACCCGTGTGCTCTTCCTTTGTGTCCATTGACACATAACACAGTTCTCAACGGGAAATTTATAATCCAGTGGTTATTCAACCTTTCCCGACGAGACCACCGAGTCTACCATTTCTTAGACGGACGTTACGTCCTCTGGGTCGAAGCTAGGGACCAAGCCCTTGTAGGGGACTTCTTCCCGTACCGTTGGGTGAGGTCACAAGAACCGACCTCTTAAGGTACCTGTCTCCTCGGACCGTCCGATACCAGGTACCCGAACGTTTCTCAGTCTGTGATTACTCGATGACTGTGATTAATTGATTGATTATTCAACTTTCATTTTCCTTCCCTTGTCTATGTCACGTGTCTCATTTTGTTCTTTCGATGCCATCGATATAATTATAGTTTCATCTAAAACTCTTTTTCTTATTGTTCTCTATTTCACCTTGTAAATTAGTCCTAATTTCTTTTACTAGTAAAATAGAAAAGGGGTCCAAATGACTCTAAATCAAATTGTACCAAATTTACTAGTAAAAAGAAATGAAAAGACACTAGTGTCTAGGAATGCCAGTGTGTTATCTCAACTACTGTTTTTCAGGAATTAACCTTTTTTTTTTTCTTTTGAGGACGTAACGGTCTCCACCCCCTTCCCTCCTCCTTCATTACCAAATATCTATTTACCAATGTCAAACCATCTTGATTTTCTATATTTCCCCGAAATATATATCTATATATCCTGAAGGGACACCACAACCTCTTCTGAGAACTCTCCGGGAACCTGGCGTACCTCTAGGTTGGTCAGGTAGGTCCTCTAGTCAGGGCCCACAAGTAACCTTCCAGACTACGACTTCGACTTTGAGGTTATGAAACCGGTGGAGTACGCTTCTCGACTGAGTAACCTTTCCTGGGACTACGACCCTCCCTAGCCCCCGTCCTCCTCTTCCCCTGCTGTCTCCTACTCTACCGACCTACCGTAGTGGTTGAGCTACCTGTACTCAAACCCATTTGAGACCCTCAACCACTACCTGTCCCTCCAGACCGCACGACGCTAAGTACCCCAGCGTTTCTCAGCGTGTGCTGACTCGATGACTTGACTGACTCCCGAAGGGACCACCGAGTCTGCCATTTCGAAGACGGACATTACGTCCTCTGGACCCAAGTTAGGGACACAGCCCTTCTAGGGGACCTCTTCCTTTCACGTTGGGTGAGGTCATAAGAACGGACCTTTTAGGGTACCTGTCTCCTCGGACGATCCGATGTCAACATCGGACAAACCGAGTGTTTCTCAACCTGTGCTGACCCGCTGAAATGAATCCCCGAAGGGACCTCCAGGTCACCAATTTTGAGACACAAAGGTGACGACCCCCGTGTCCAAACTAGGGACCAACCCCTTGATTCTAGGGTGTACGATGTGTTATACCGGTTTTATTTCAATTTGGTCTTTCTATTTTTCAACAACGACGCCTTGTCTTACGCGCTTTAGTCGGAATATCTGTGACTTCTACAACCATTATTGCTTTATAACAAAGACTCTTACGTACCGTTGTGATCTCACTTCCCCCATACCGTCCGTTCTTTGCTGTCGTTTCGATAGTCTACTTAATTTTTCATCTACCTCCTCCTAATCGTCTTAAGCAACGTTCAAGATGACTTTAATGTCCCAAGTCAAGTCAACGAGTCAGCACAGGTTGAGACGTTGGTACCTGGGGTCCGAAGGGACAGGTAGTTGTTGAGGACCTTGAACGAGTTTGAGTACAGGTAGCTCAGTCACTACGGTAGGTCGGCAGAGGAGGAGACAGCAGGGGAAGAAGAGGACGGAAGTTAGAAAGGGTCGTAGTCTCAGAAAAGGTTACTCAGTCAAGAAGTGTAGTCCACCGGTTTCATAACCTCGAAGTCGAAGTCGTAGGGGTCACCGAGTCTGTCCTTTCTTAGACGGTCGTTACATCGTCTGGGTCCGAGGGACTCAACCCTTCTAGGGGACCTCCTCCTTTACCGTTGGGTGAGGTCATAAGAATGGACCTCTTAAGGCACCTGTCAGGTCTCCTCGGACCACCCGATGTCAAGTATCTGAACGTTTCTCAACCTGCTTTAATATCCCAATCCTGTACTACTTACCTCTGACCTTGACAATCCACTTTGAATCCTCCTTGTCCAACTGTAGTGGACTAGTAGTAAGGAGGGAATGACTACACTCTGTTGGTCTATACGACCCGGCAATTTTGGGTCACACGACACTATCCGTTCCGTCTTGTGACGGGTACTTTCTCTGAACTATTTTCGACTTGGTCTTACATGAGTTCAAATATCTAGTTGCTATCGAGTACCGTCTGCACTCCCTATCTAAGTCTAAAGTTGACTCTTGCGTCAGTCGGTTTTGGTCTCACACCCCTTTTGCCACGTGAGAACTATTGTTAATTTATTATACTGGGTTTCACTTCAATTATGTCCGCATGGGACCTCTATAGTGACCAAACTAAGGTCTGGTGACGTTATTTATCTTTTACCGTTATTTCCCTCAGTGTATGTTTAAAAAACCAAAGTGTCACGTGTATTTTCATGTTTCATGTATTTTCCGCCACGTCAGATAGGTCACATGACCCTGTAACCAAATTTTTGGTTATATGTAGGGAAGTAAATTTTCCTGAACTAACGACCCTTCAGGGACCGTCAGGTGACCAATCCTAAGTCACGACAGTGTCGGTCCCGGTCCAAGCTAGGGGCCAGTCCCTTGATTCTAGGGTGTTCGACTTGTCGGTTTTTGTATGAAATAACGATTTTTACAATTGGTAGTAGACTGTTGGGTCACAACGACGCTTTGAAGTTAAACGTTTTTTGACGTCGTACACGTTTCGTCTTTATTTACTGTATGCGGACATTCCCACATAACACATATGTATAATTTTATATACACATTAATTATGTGTATTTTAGACATGTGGATATTTTATAATACATATTTTTATATAAACAATTTCAAGTAGCAATTAGACGTTAAACGATATACATCCATAGAAAAGAAAAAGAACCTGTTGCCGAACTTAAAATAAGAACAGGGATAAAGTCGGGGTCGGTCGGTCTATCGAAAGGACTTTTGTTGTCTTTAAAGTCCCCGAAGGGACCACCACGTCACCAATTCTGAGGTGTGAGGGTCACGTCCCCCGGGTACAAACTAGGGACCAGTCTCTTGGTCTAGGGTGGACGACGTTGCTTCTAACGTACGACTTTGATTTGTCGGGCGCACGACGTTGAGTCTGGGTCACGGCGGATAATTCAAATTTTTAAATTTAATTTTTTTTTTTTAAATTCAAAAATATATATTGGACCTATTTCTTGTTACAGGATAAGATATCGTGTCTCCTGATATAAGTTATAGGATACTGTCCTGAAGGGACCACCTCGTCACCATTTCTTAGACGAACGTTACGTCCTCTGTACTCAAGCTGGGGACCACGTCCTTCTAGGGTGTACGACGTCCCGTCGATGCGGGGACCCGGTGTTGATGCCTCGGACGTGAGATCTCGGGCCCTCGACGTTGATGTGTCGGGTGCACGACGTTGACGACTTCGGTGCACGGGATCCCGGCCACGAGGTGTTGTTCTCTTCGGTGGCGTCCCTTTTCGGGTCCGAGGCGGTGTTTCTCATCGGGGGTGAGCGACGTTGATCTCTCTCGAACCCGTCGTTGTTTCTGAGTCGCGACAGTTTTTATTTATGCATGTAAAAATTTTATATATAGGATACTGTTTGGCATGTCCCTTTCTTGTAATTCTCTTACAAAACGATATCGTCTTTAATTGTGTAACATTTAGTTAATATGAAAGTAAAATTTTTTTCGTTTCTTTTTACTGTTTTATATTATTTCAATAAGAAAGTACCGAGACCTCCGGTCTTCAGGTTTCGGTCACAGCGGTCCGACTTTGGTTCCACAACCGTCCTGGTGTGTAGGGGGACCTCGAAGACCCTCTTTTTGACCGGGAACCAAAAAGGTCGACGACCTTCGACGACCGATCTCCGGCGAAGGAGGTAGGAGCTCCGGTCGTCGCGTCGTAGAAGGGCAGACAGAGCCAGGGTAAAAGAGTCCACGGAACACAAACGTAAAGGAGGGAGAGCGTGGGGAACCACAGACATGACGACAGACGTAAGGTCGGAGGAGAAGAATACTCCTGGACAAGTAGCACCCAATCATGGTGGCACTTTTAGTGTTTTAGAACATCCACCCATAGAGTTCCATTCAATGCTTCCTAAAAAGTTTTACTAATAATAACCAGACCTAACTAATCCCCCTATTTTCTCAACGTTTTCGTCCTCTGCCTCGTTTAGTACTTGGACAATAAGGTGGCCTTAAGGATCTTACCCACCAACGGTGTCCATCGGTCCCCAGTCACTTACAGCCACTCGTCCCGCTGTTCCACTTCATCCGCAGACCCCTCCACTAATTCGTAGACGACAGAAGGGTCCCTGTTACTACGTTTACCTTTCCTTAACTAAAGAATGGAGACAAAAGAAGGGGTCATGGAGGTCTCCCAAGGGGCACCGAGTGCGGAGTCCCTGGGTCTTTTGAAACTTTTGAAGATTAATAGGGATTCCCTGACTAATTGAGTTAAAGGAAGTTTGAGATGAGTTCCCTTACGTTCATCCCCGATTTCAACACCCCTCTCAACGGAAAAAGGGTGAGAAGAGCGAAAAGGGGGGTTCTTACCTTATACCCCTGAAGGGACCACCAGCTCTCCGATTCTGAGACGTGTAGGGTCACGTCCTCCGGGTCCAAGTTGGGGACTAGTCCCTTGATCTAGGATGTACGGTGTCGCTTTTAAGAGGGTACGGCATGGATCCTGGACCGTTTTTCTTACCTTATACTGGTCAGAGGTATTAAATTAAAAGATAAGAGGGTGAATAAAAAGTCATCTTACTACTCAGGTTTTATTTGTTTATTTGCTTGTTTTAGTGACCTGGATCCCTTAACCACAAACAAATAAGGAGAACGTACAGGCTTAAAATCGAGACATTATTAGTGGTCTCATTATCAGACACCTATCGTAATTTTAGGGGATCTCACCCACACACATTTAAAAGTCGGTGGTTCGATGTAGAGAAAAAAAGATTTTTATAGAGTTAGTTCCCTTACGCATATCCCCGATTTCCTGAATGAACCACTTTTTTTTTTAAATTCACTAATCAGTCACCATCTTGACGGGACCGTAGGTCACCAATCTCGAAGTGTGAATTACGCCTCCCGAGCCCAAGTTGTGAACCAGTCCCTTGATTCTAGGGTGTACGGCATTCCGTACCGGTTTGTTGACTTTTGTAGAAAATTTTTCCTGAAGGAACCACTAGGTCATCAATTCTGGGACCAGTCCCTTTAAGGTGAGTGGTACGGTATGTGGTTTTATACATATGTACACACTTTCATACATTCAGTAAGTCAGCACAGGCTGAGACACGCTGGGGTACTTGACGTCGGGTGGTCCGAGGAGATAGGTACCTTAAGAGGTCCGCTCTTATGACCTCACCCAACGGTAAGAGAAGAGGTCTAGAAAGGGTGGCTCCCTAGCTTGGACCCAGAGGACGTAACGTCCGTTTAAGAAATGACAGACTCAGTGGTCCCTTCGGGATATGTATATGTATATTTTAGAGTTAGTTAGTAGTAAACCCCCTCAACTAAGAATGGTTATATAATGTCTCTGACTCCCGACAGGAGATGGATAAACGAAGGACTTTTAAAAGATAGAATCCACCCATGCACCGATGAATCTTATTTCTGATGTAAAGGGTCGTGGTAAACGTCCACCCATACCGGTGACCTTGTCCGAGATCGGTTAGTCCACACCCGACGTCACAGAACGGACGAAGTTCAAGTAGGGAATTTTTCTTTCGAAGAAGGGAATAAGGATACAGAAGGTGAAACGACTAACCTTATACCAGTATAAACCACTCGGTAGGACTTAGTGTGACGGGTGTAAGAGAAGAAGTGGAGGGCAAATCTTGAGTGAGATACCACAGACCATTCTTTAGTTTTCACATTCGGATTCCCTTTTATAAGTCCTCAAACTTTACCTGACTTTTATACTGAACTCACAGAAGTCACTTTTGTTCGTGTAGGTAAACCGAATAAACTAGGAAACCCCACAGACCCTGAAAGATTTAGAAACTCGACAAAGGTGGGAAAGAAACATAAATAAATAAATGACAACTAACACAACCCAGTCCAGAATGAACGGGTCACTGGGCACCCTAGAATCAAGGGACTGGTCCCTAGTCTGGACGAGGGGGACGAAACCTTCCGAACAAGAAGTGGTGACCTGATGGTCCCTTCGGGGTGTGAAATAGATAGGTAGATGTTTCCTGTAAAGTCAACGAAGGTACAGAAATACCGGTGAGTATGAACTTGGGGTATAAATGCACGCAACTCATTGTTGTACGTAGGGTTAAAGTCTTTACGACTTCAACTTTTTTTAATACGGACGTCTTTTTAAAAGGTAGGTCAATCACAATCCTTTTTAAATCGCTAAGTTTCACTCATGAATTCTGAGTCCTAGTCACGATCGGGAGGACTATTGAGACATTACAGACTGTGGACTTCCATGTGTTCTCTAAACTACTTTGTGCTTCCTTCAATCCTCAGTCGAAAATATATTCTCGTCTATCTCCGAAATCAATGGATCCCTTATAATGGACGTTTAGTCTTTCTTAAAATGCATTAACGGATTGTCAGCTAATCCCTTTCTCTTTAAATAAATTAAAAATCTAAAGATCCTACCCCATTAGTTTAAAACTTAATAAAAGGTGCCCCTGATACTTCTGTCGGGCAAAGTTAAAGTATGTCCCTGGAGACTGGAGACAGTCCCGTGGCTCGGTCCTGTCCGGGCTCTGACGTCTCCTCAAGACAGTGGTGCTCTCCCGCGAGGCTGTGTTGTCCACGCCTGTGTCGGTCCGAACGTAGTACTCCTTCCCTTTAATTGGTCCACAAAGGACATTAAAAAAAAAATTGACTTTATATCAACTAAATATTCCGCAGGGACCACCGGAAAAAAACTCAAAATATCACCCTGGACACCGGCGACAGAGTCCTGCGGCTCGGTCCGCTGACGTCTCTTGAGGACAGCGGTGGTCTCCCGCGCGGTTGTGCTCTCTACAGTCGTTTCGGTCGAAATCCGGTTCTCCTCCCCTTTGATTGCGGACAACGGTTATGTGAAGGAAAAATTTGACTTTATATCAACGCCGGGGTTATGACTCCGGACCGCACGACGCTAAGTACCCTAGCGTTTCTCAGCCTGTGCTGACTCGCTGACTTGACTTGACTTGACTTATGACACCATAAAGTCCACTGTCGTCCAATTAAGTGTAAACGCACAAATGTATATACACAAGAAAGTATAAAATAAGAAAAATTAATCTCCTAATAATTTTCTGTAATTTATGTCCAGTGACACGATATGTCCTTTGAGAAGTAGAGGTACAATACATGTCATCACACATAGACGATTAGGGTCTAAGGATTAAACAGGGAGGGAGGTAAAGGTGGAAACCATTGGTATACAACAAAAGACACAAACACTGAGACAAAACATGTCTCTAATAAACGTAATAAAAGATCTAGTGTGTATATGCACTATGGTTATATTGTAAACAGAAAGGTAAAGACGGAATGAAGTGAATGATACTTTTAGAGATCAGGTAGGTGCAACGACGTTTACCGTTACAAAACAAGAAAAATCACCGACTCCTGATAAGGTGACCTGTACATATGGTGCGAATAGACAAGTAGGTACTTCCTGTAAAGTCACCGAAGGTACAGAAACACCGGTGAAGAACTTCGGGTCATCATTCTACGGAAGACACTGTTGTACGTTCGGTTAAAATTTTTGCGATTTCAACTCTTTCTTACGAGGACATCTGTTTGACGGGTAGGTCGATCAGAATCCTCTTTAAGATGACAAGTTTCACTCATGAAGTCTCGGAACCCTGGGCACGATCGGGAGGACTATGGGGAGATTGCGGGGTGTGGACTTTCATGAGTTCTCTAGGCTACTTTGTGCTCCCTTAGATTCGCAGTCGAAAACGTATACTCGTCTACCTCCAATTGAATGGATCAATTTCATGGACGTTCAGGCTTTCTTAACATAGAAGCAACGGGTCAAGAGCTAATTTGTTCCCTTAAAAAAAAAAGTTAAACCTCGAAGGTATCTACCACGATTATTTTAAAAATTAATAAAAGGTGCCCCTGATACTTCTGACGGGGACAAAATTAAAATATGTCCCTGGAGACTGAACAGAGTCCCGTGGCTCGGTCCTGTCCGGGCTCTGACGTCTCCTGAAGATAGTGGTGCTCTCCCGCGAGGCTGTGTTGTCCGCGCCTGTGGCGGTCCGAACGCGACACTCCTTCCCTTTAATTGGTCCACGAAGGACATTAAAAAAAATTAACTTCATATCAACTACATATCCCGAAGGGACCACCGAGTCGACCATGTCTTAGGCGGACGTTACACCCTCTGGACCCAAACTAGGGATCCAACCCTTCTAGGGGACCTCCTCCCTTTCCGATGGGTAAGGTCATAAGACCGGACCTCTTAAGGTTCCTGACATATCAGGTACCCCAACGTTTCTCAGCCTGTGCCGACTCTCTGACTCGCTGACTCAACTAAATGTTGTAAGACAATCAAAGACCATAAGTCGTTTCACTAAGTTTATATTTATATGGATAAGGAAAAAAGACAAGAAAAAAGTAATATCCAATGACAATACGATATATCATTTAGGGTTAACATATATATATATACTGACATAGACAATTAGGGTTTGTTACTAAAAAGAGGGAAGTAGACACAAACACTGAGACAAAACATGTCTCTAAGCGTAATAAAAAATCTAGTGTGTATATACACTATGGTTATATTATAAACAGAAAGGTAAAGACGGAATGAAGTGAATGATACTTTTAGAGATCCAGGTAGGTGCAACGACGTTTACCGTTACAAAACAAGAAAAATCACCGACTCCTGATAAGGTGACCTGTTTATATAGTGTGAATAGATAAGTAGGCACTTCCTGTAAAGTCACCGAAGGTACAGAAATACCGGTGAAGAACTTGGGGTTATCATTCTACGGAAGACACTGTTGTACGTTCGGTCATTTCAACTCTTTCTTACGCGTACATCTGTTTGGCGGGTAGGTCGATCAAAATCCTCTTTAAGATGACAAGTTTCACTCATGAATTCTCGGAACCCTGGGCACGATCGGGAGGACTATGAGGAGATTGCGGGGTGTGGACTTTCATGAGTTTTCTCAACTACTTTGTGCTCCCTTAGATTCGAAGTCGAAAGCGTATACTCGTCACCTCCCAACAATGGATCAATTTTCATGGACGTTCAGACTTTCTTAACATAGTAGTAACGCGTCGTCGACTAACTCTGTTCTCTTTAAAAAAAGTTAAACCTAGAAGGTACCTACCACCATTAGCATAAAACTTACTAAAAGGTTCCCCTGATACTTCTCTCGGAGACATTTTAAAATTAAAATATCCCCCTGGAGTCAGAGGCCCGCGGTTCGGTCCTGAGTACCGTTTGCCGTCTCCTACAACCTGGTGGTCTCCCGCGAGGCCGTGGCGTCCTCGCCTCTGTCGGTCAGAACGGCGGCTTCACTTTGGCTACCTCACAACGGACATTAGTCTGCCATTTCGCGGACGGACGTTGCGCCCTCTGGGCGCAAGTCAGGACCCAACCCTTCGAGAGGACCTCTTCCTTTACCGTGGGGTAAGGTCATGAGAACGGACCTTTTAGGGTACCTGCTTCCTCGGACCATCCGATGTCAGGTGCCCCAGCGTTTCTCAGCCTGTGCTGACTCGCTGAAGTGAAAAGTGAAACTCAGTTCGACTCACTCTCGTTTATCTTTGTTAGACTTGCCTGTCACCGAAAAGGGGCGGTCCGTCGTCTCATCTTTTCAAGTCGATAGAATCATTGTGTAACTCTTTATGTTCACATTGCTAACGTAATAAGAGAATCGTCTTCCCTCCCTTTTTTTTTTTTTTTGGGAGACTTAACGCTTTTGGGTCGGTATTGGTCAATCTCCCATTTCGTTCAAGTGTCCCAGCCCACAGTCAAACCTGTAATTGTACTAGTGCACAGATTCTAGGAGGCGCCCTTAAGATATGGGTAATCGGTCCAAAAACACATCGCAAAAGTTACGACTACTTATGTTACACATTTAATTTCTGTTCCGTTCGTTTATCGCAGAATCAAACCTTCCTCCCTCTCCCTTTGTCTGTGTGGTCGATTTTTCTCAGGTAAGAAAATGCTTTGGTATGAGTGTCTTTTGATCAGTTAGATTGGTGTGATCCTGGTGTCGGAACAGATTGAGTTACTTTGACTCGGTACGGGCGCCCCGTTGGGTTCTACCATCCCAGTACCACCTCTCCAGACTGTCTTACACCAGGTGACCTCTTCCCTTACCGTTTGGTGAAGTCATAAGAACGGAACTCTTGGGGTACTTGTCATACTTTTCCGTTTTACTATCCTATGACTTTCTCCTTGAGGGTCCAGTCATCCACGGGTTATACGATGACCTCTAGTCACCTCTTTATTGAGGTCTTTCTTACTTCCCTACCTCGGTTTCGTTTTTGTTATGGGTCGACACCTACACTGACCACTGTCTTCGTTCCAGGCTACGACATTTCTCGTTATAACGTATCCTTGGACCTTACAGTCCAGGTACTCAGTTCCGTTTAACCTTCACTAGTTTGTTCTCTACCGTTCTCACTTGCAGTTGTAAGATCCTTAGTCGCTTGATCTTACCTGACCTTAGCCACTTAAATTGAGTCTACTGGTAACATAGATGACGACGCCCGTCCTTAGGGAATCTTCTTTACCTCATCGGTAGTACCAGTTGTTTTCTCAGACTTTACGTCATGAACCTACGTTAGAGTTTTTGCTGTCTTACTAGAGACAAGCAGAGGTTCCGTTTGGTAGGTTATAGTGCCATTAGGTTCAGATGGGGGGTTGGTCATTGCGACTTCTTCGACTTCAACTTGTCAAGAGACTTCTGGATATTCTGGAAAATCTTGATTGTGGGTTTTGTCTACAGGAAAAGTAATATCCCCTGACCTTACGTTTTCATCCTTCAGTTCTTTGTGGACCTCATTGTCCGTTTAAACCGGAACCTTACGTCTTTCTTCGTCCCGTCTCTGATTATCTCAAAACGGTTCTTTTACGTGACCAGTATCGTTTGTGGGAGAAGGTTGTTGTGTTCTCTTCTGAGATGTGTACCTGTAGTGGTCTACCAGTTGTGGCTTTAGTCTAACTAATATAAGAAACGTCGGTTTCTACCTCTTCGAGATATGACCGTTGTTTTTGGTCTGGTCCTCGACTGACACCGAGTCTAGTACTTGAGGAATAACGGTTTAAGTCTGAATTTGACTTCTTTCTTCCCTTTTGGCGATCTGGTAAGTCCATACTGGATTTAGTTTATGGAATGCTAATATGTCACCTTCACTCTTTATCTAAATTCCCGGATCTAGACTATCTATCTCACGGACTACTTGATACCTTACTCCAAGCACTGTAACATGTCCTCCGTCCCTAGTTCTGGTAGGGGTACCTTTTCTTTACGTTTTTTCGTTTTACCGACAGACCCCTCCGGAATGTTTATCGACACTTTTCTTCTCTTCGTTTGTCGTTTCCTCTTTTCCTTTCTATATTCGTAGACTTACGTCTCAAGGTCTCTTATCGTTCTTCTCTATTCTTTCGGAAGAAGTCACTAGTTACGTTTCTTTATCTCCTTTTCTTGTCTTACCCTTTCTGATCTCTAGAGAAGTTCTTTTAATCTCTATGGTTCCCTTTTAAAGTACGTTTCTACCCAAGGTATTTCTTGTCTTTACCATACCTGGATTGTCTTCGTCTTCTATAATACTTCTCTACCGTTCTTATGTGTCTTCTTGACATGTTTTTTTCTAGAAGTGCTGGGCTTATTAGTACTACCACACTAGTGAGTAGATCTCGGTCTGTAGGACTTTACACTTTAGTTCACCCGGAATCTTTCGTAGTGATACTTGTTTCGATCACCTCCACTACCTTAAGGTCAACTCGATAAAGTTTAGGACTTTCTACTACGACACTTTCACGATGTGAGTTATACGGTCGTTTAAACCTTTTGAGTCGTCACCGGTGTCCTGACCTTTTCCAGTCAAAAGTAAGGTTAGGGTTTCTTTCCGTTACGGTTTCTTACGAGTTTGATGGCGTGTTGACGTGAGTAGAGTGTTCGATCGTTTCATTACGAGTTTTAAGAGGTTCGGTCCGAAGTCGTTAATGCACTTGGCACTTGAAGGACTACAAGTTCGACCAAAATCTTTTCCGTCTCCTTGGTCTCTAGTTTAACGGTTGTAGGCGACCTAGTACCTTTTTCGTTCTCTCAAGGTCTTTTTGTAGATAAAGACGAAATAACTGATACGGTTTTGGAAACTGACACATCTAGTGTTAGTTGACACCTTTTAAGACTCTCTCAACCCTTATGGTCTGGTGGACTGGACGGAGAACTCTTTAGACATACGTCCGGTCCTTCGTTGTCTATCTTGACCTGTACCTTGTTGTCTGACCAAGGTTTATCCTTTTCCTCCTGCAGTTCCGACATATAACAGTGGGACGAATAAATTGAATATACGTCTCATGTAGTACTCTTTACGACCTGACCTTCTTTGCGTTCGACCTTAGTTCTAACGGTCCTCTTTATAGCTATTGGAGTCTATACGTCTACTATGGTGGGAATACCGTCTTTCATTTCTCCTTGATTTTTCGGAGAACTACTTTCACTTTCTCCTCTCACCTTTTCAACCGAATTTCGAGTTGTAAGTCTTTTGTTTCTAGTACCGTAGACCAGGGTAGTGAAGTACCCTTTATCTACCCCTTTGTCACAGTCTGAAATAAAACCCCCGGAGGTTTTAGTGACGTCTACCACTGACGTCGGTACTTTAATTTTCTGCGAATGAGGAACCTTCTTTTCAATACTGGTTGGATCTATCGTATAAGGTTTCGTCTCTGTAATGAAACGACTGATTCCAGGCAGATCAGTTCCGATACCAAAAAGGACACCAGTATATACCTACACTCTCAACCTGACACTTTTTCCGGCTCGCGGCTTCTTAACTAGTCGGGACCCTAAAGAAACCTTCCTTACTACGATTTCGACTTCGAGGTCATGAAACCGGTGGAGTACACTTCTCAACTGAGTAACCTTTTCTGAGACTACGACCCTCCCTAACCCCCGTCCTCCTATTGCCCTGCTGTCTCCTACTCTACCGACCTACCGTAGTGTCTGAGCTACTTGCACTCAGACTCACTTGAGACCCTCTACCACTACCTGTCCCTCCGGACCGCACGACGCTAAGTACCCCAGCGTTTCTCAGTCTGTGCTGACTCGCTGACTTGACTTGACTTGACGTGAAGAAAAGGCTCGAGTGTCGGCCTAGTTTGTCGAGTGACACGATGGACCTCTAGTGGTGGGGCCACACACTCGGTCCCCGTGCCAAAGGAGTCTGTTGGGGCTACACTCAGTCAATCCTTCTTCACAGTCTCGAAACGTAGGGTGATCCTCTGTTTTGCCTAACACCGTCACAGCGGCGGGTGGACTGGTGACGTAGGAGAAGATAAGGTCGAGTGGCACAATCACGGACACGGACGTTCTTACGGAATTTTTGGCACCGATCCGAATCCTGGAAACGTTTAAGCCCACGACTCAGTGAATTTTGACTTAAGGAAAGTGGACAGTCGAGATGAGACACGACAACAGGTCAGCGAGTCAGCACAGGCTGAGAGACACTGGTGTGCCTGACGTCGTGCGGTCCGGAGGGACAGGTAGTGGTCGAGGGCCTCGAACGAGTTTGAGTACAGGCAGCTCAACCACCACGGTAGGTTGGTAGAGTAGGAGACAGCAGGGGAAGAGGAGGGTGGAAGTTAGAAAGGGTCGTAGTCCCAGAAAAGGTTACTGAGTGGAGAAACGTAGTCCCCCGGTTTCATAATCTTGAGGTACTATGAACCTTGCTAGAGTTCCGTCCACTCACTCTAGAGTAATCTAAAAGTGTTTTACCTTTTACACAAAAAGACACCATATATCGTTACTTCTATCGCCCGTAAGAACAGAGCAGGAACTAAATTTGAATCTGAGATCACAACAAACATAATGTCGGAGACTATAAACGAGGAACCCTAGGACTTAACCCCCAATAGATAGTCATAAAATTTCTTGATAGTGAAGGATACACCAATACACAATTTTACTTATTTATGATTTAACACAGTTCGTATAGGCCCTTACTAGTACACTAAAAAAAAAAAAGAATCGAGACAATTCTACTATTCAAAGTAAGTACTAAAGGAGTAAAACCGGTAGAAACGTAAGGATCCTATTTGGGGTCAACCAGTTCTAGAAAAAAAAAAAAAATTGAAAACTGACGAGGTGTACTGTACACTCTAGAATCAAGGAGTCGGTTCCTAGTTTGGGTGTCTAAAAACCGGTGAGGTACTCCGCATACTTCAAAAAAATTATGTGACTATTTGTAGTATGTTAAAAATTCGTGAGGGAGGACTTTGTGTCATGACACCATTTTTTACACTGCAATTAGACTAAAGGAAAGGGAAGATTTAATTGAGTCAGACAACGAGCCTACACGTTTATTAATAAAAGGGGATGTTTGTGTTTACTCATCAAAAAGATCTGACACATAATGACTGCTCAGAAGAACCGGTTAAAGGAGGAATGCATGAACCGAGAAGTTAAAGTTTAAGAAAGAAAGTCCTTTCGACCAATCTAATGCCGAACACAATGAACGAGACAAGGTAACGAACCCAAAAGGAGAAGTCGATAAAGATAACACCATCAACCCCAGCAGAGACACAGAGTGAGTGGGGACATTGAAAGGTAGAGGTAAGTTTGGTCTAAAAAAAGAAGAAAGGTAGTAGTCAAAGTGGACGAGACAAAAGACACTCAGACAAGTAAGAATGTCGAAGCGACCGTAAAGCATTTACGGAAAAAAAAAATTCAAAGATTAGGAAAGAACTGGGAACAGTCGAGAAATGTACAGTAGAAAAGGGAGTAAGTAGAGAAAAGACTCTAAAGGATTGAAAGCTACAACCAACCAACCAACCAAACAGAAAAAAAAGAACCGACATACGTCGGACACCCTAGAATCAAGGGGTTGGTCCCTAGTTTGGACGCGGGGGGGACGTAGCGTTATCGTCTCAGGATCGCGGACCTGGTGGTCTCTTCAGGTACAAACCACAAACAAGGATTGTCGAAAACAAAATAATGACTAAAGCTTCTTCTTTATACACAAGCCAACTCGGGTAGACCAACATAAGATCCCAAGGGACCCTAAGTGCATCAAAATGGCTCTCATAACAGACATCCATAAAAAGCAACGACATAAACGACCCACCTGAGAGAACACCCCTCTCACTCCCACAAAGCAAACCCAAACCAGAATTTATTTCCTTAATTCCTTTAAGATTTTCTTCAGTAGGAGTGAAAATTTAAAAAAATTAAAAAAATTTAATAGCTTTATACCAAGTAAATATTATAACATAATTAAAAACGACATGTCGTTTCACTAACTCAATATGTAAGAAAAAGTATAATAACAGGTAATATAAAATAGTGTCCTATAACTTACACCAGGGGACACGACATGTCATTCGGGAATAACGAGTAGGTAAGACATCCATTATCGCCTGTGAAGGAGTAGGCTTTGAGGGTTAGGCAGGGTGGGGAACCGTTGGTGGTTCAGACAGGAGACACAGACACTCACACAAATGCAAAGTATCTATTCAGGTAAACACAGAACAAAATCTAAGGTGTATATACACTATAGTATAAACAGAAAACAGACTGAATGAAGTAACTCAGAATAGAGATTCTCCTGAAGGGACCATTCTCTGAGAGCGAGAGTTACGTCCCCCCTGGTCCAAGTTTAGGGACCAGTCCCTTGATCTAGGCTGCACGGTGTCGATTCTGGGCCTCGTCGGTACTGTTATAATTTTTTTTTTACTTATAAAAATTTTCTTATTGGAGTTTTTTATTTTTGATTTTTTTTATTTTTATTTTTTCTTACTGGAGATCTAGGTAGGCACAGCGACGTTCACAGTAAATTTCAGTGCGGATGGAGAGAGATTTACATAAGTAATAAGGAGTCTTTACATAAGTACTAAAGGTAAGTAGGCAAGTCGACAAATAGATAGTTTACAGGTACGTGGATGGTGTGCGTGTCTGCAAGCATATCTGTGTATGCTAAGCTAGCTGTCCGTAAGGACATCTGTGCACACTAGACTAGTTGTTCAGACATAGTCTACGATTGTTCTGGCTCGTTCCTCGAACCTTGTATGTCGTCTACGACGGATATGCAACGGCTCGTTTTGTCAAGGAGTACAAAGGAGTAGTTTAGTTTCCGGGCCCTTCCCCCCCATATTTGTCAACCGTGCACCAAGGCGAGAAAGATCTCGAAAAGAGTGTCACGTAAAACTTGTAGACCCACAACTCAGTCGGTCAATATAGTCTAATATACCGAGGGAGGTTTCAGGTAGGGTAAACATAGGTGGGGGCAGAAGGCAACGTTCCAGACCTTGTTCTTTTTGATGACTTGGTCCTTCGACAAATTAATTAGGTGACAATTGACCCCCTTTATTCCGAAACATAAACCGAGACTTGGTCCCAAAGAGTCGAAGGGTCCACCGAGTCACCACTTCTTAGGCGGACGGTTACGTCCTCTGCACCCAAGCTAGGGACCTAGCCTTTCTAGGGGACCTCCTCCTTTACCGTTGGGTGAGGTCATAAGCCCGGACCTCTCAGGGTACCTGCCTCTTGAGACCGCCCGATGTCAGGTACCCCAGGTTTCTCAGCCTGTGTTGAATCTCGGATTTGTTGTTTTAGAGGAGTCCGACGGAGGGGACGAGGGAGGGTGTCTTTGGTGTCACTCCTGAGAGGGGGAGTAGAACAGGAGTGAGGAGGGACGGAGGACCGACTCGACCACGACGGGACCCCGCACCACCCGAGGGAGGAGAACCCTAGACTCTTACATTGGGACGACAAATAGGACGACCGCAAAGACTGTGGTTTGCACAACAAAAAAAGGGTGTGGTTGTCGGTCAAGAGGCTAGGAGGTCTCGGGATTACTCACGGGGGTCGGTGGGTAGTAGAATGGTAGTAATTGTATGTCTTTCCGTAAGAGTCCTGAGACCTCTACGGTCCCAAAAGACTCGACAGAACCTACTTCCGGTTTATGACTTTGTTTACTACGAGAAGAGTGAAGACAGTGAGTCCTTTACTGTTCCCAAAGTCTTTGAGACACAGTCCTTGACCCCTGTTTCTAGTTTATGTATAAAGAATGACATATTATTTGCATGATATTATTATTTGATACAAAAGTTACCGCCGCCAGGGGACCACCGAAGTGGTATGGACCTATTATCGTTTCGGACATAAAATTTTGTTCCTCGTTCCTGAAGGGACCACCTCGTCACCGATCCTTCGGTGGACGGTTACGTCCCCTGTGTCCAAGCTAAGGACCAGGCCCTTCTAGGGTGTACGGCGTCTCCTCGATTTGGACTCGTCGTGTCGCTGAATCGGGCGTGTAAATCTCGGGTCCGAGGCGTCGTTCTCTTCGCGGTCACTCTTCGGACGTTTAGCGTTCCTTCTCATCGGGGTGAACGACGTTGACCTCTTTCGGGTCCGTTTCGTCGTTTCTGCGTCGTGTCGGTTTTTATTTAATTAACTTCCTTCAACGATTCTCTCGTCTATAAATTTTCTTCCCCCCCCCCCCTGTTTTAATAGGAGTCAACTTTTTGGTAACAAGATTTAAACGGACAGTTTCAGTAAATGAATAAAATTTGTGTCTTATTGAAACGTTCCTTCTTGCTGTAATATATACAAGGTTTAAGATTTTATTAGATACGTTAGAAGGTAGGACTATGAACAATCTCAGTAAATAAATAAAATACGTGTTCCATTGAATCGTCCCTCCACACTGAAATATAAACGAGGTTTAAGATTCTATTAGATACGTCAGAAGATATGGTCAATTCTATGAATATTGATGTAGTCGTCCCAATGTATTGTTAGTCACCAAGTAGTAGTGTTCGAACAAATCGTTTGAAAAGAGGCAAAGTTTTTGTACCAAGCGTCGAAAGGTAGTCGTCTTAAAAAGTGGTGTTTGTATGAGTGTATCAACGGACAATGATTGTCAGTAGTAAAGTTCAAATATTTGGAGTTTTGATAAATTTTATTAAATTTCTACAACATTTTCACAATAGCAAAACTACCGCCAAATACCTCCTTTACACAAACCTGAGATTAAAATTCTGTGACTCACACATTTATAAACGACTGAAAAAAAGAAACGATAGATACGTTTACCGATAGGGTCACGAGTGCACCCAGTCGGTAAAGACATGAACCTTTAACAGACGGTTTACCCCTTTCTTAGACCTTTTGTTACCTACATAATGAGACCTATACCGGTACTTCCACAAAGACCCCCTCTACTTGTAAACTTGGTCATCGAACTCTTTTCGCCTAACGGGAGACATCCCACCCGGAGCAGGTTAGTCCACTCCCGGACTGATCTGGTTCCGATTCATTCTTTCTTAAGGAAGACGGACTGACGGAAACTCGGTCCTGTAATCACAAAAAAGGGACGGAGACCTGAGTCTAATTTTGTAACCGACAAGGAACCAGAACTCGGACGGTCGGAGACTTGTCGGAGACCCCCGAAGGGACACCGAGTCTACTATTTCTTAGACGGACGTCACGGTCTCTGGGTCCAAGTTAGGGACCCAACCCTTCTAGGGGACCTCTTCCCTCGTCGATGAGTGAGGTCATAAGAACGGACCCTTCAGGGTACCTGTCTCCTCGGACCACCCTATGACAGGTACCCCAACGTCTTCTCAGACTGCGCTGACTCACTGATTGTGAAACTGAAGTGTCGTAGTCGGGAGTTTCCAGAGGTCGAACGACTTCCGTCTAGATCCCTGAGTGGTCAGAGGTATTGACGCACTCAGTTAAGGAATGTTACTTTAGTGAGAGCTAAGTCTATATCTATATGTGTGTTTATTGGTACGAATACCCCGAAGGGACCACCGAGTCACCATTTCTTGGACGGACGTCACGTCCTCTCCACCCAAACTAGGGACCTCCCCCTTCTAGGTGGTCTCTTCTTTTACCGCTGGGTGAGGCTATAAGAACGGACCCTTTAGGGTTCCTGTCTCCTCGGACCTGCCGATGTCCGATACCCTAGGGTTGTCTCACCTGTGTTGACTCGCTGACAGATTTGTTGTTGTCGTTCGGCACAATAGCAGTAGGATTCTCTATACGGGTGACCTACTCGTCGGAAAGTTCGCGATGTCGTGTTTGAGGGTTTACTCAAGCAGACGAAGGGTCTTGTAGAGATCGGGTCTGTGGGACCGACACACGTGACCGAGAGGTCTTCTAGGTGTCTACTCGGGCACGGCCCTCGGTGGTGCCCTCTGGGGTGGGAACTGTTCCAGCACACCTTCTCTGGACAGCTCGTTCCGAAGTCCTGAGTTGTCCGAGGGATCCGAAAGAGCTCGTAGATGGGGTTCTGGTCTTAGACAGACAAAATGATAAAGTACTGAAAATGGTTGAGGAGACTGTAATTGTCCCCCGATAGGGACTGGTGGAAAGAGACCTTTTTGGTTGAATCCCGACATCGATTATTCAGAGGACCTGTACTCTCCTTATAAAGTTTAGTTTGGGGGAGACAATCGTAAGATCGAACGAACCGTCCAGATAGGTCTGAGAACGTCGATGTGTACACTAATAAATGTCGGAGGGTTGACACTCTCCGTGCCTTTCGGATTTTGTATCTCGGAAACTTTCTCAATTTTCAATAATCTCATCCTAAAGTAATAACCCGGTTACGAACAACGATTCAAGGGTATAGAGAATAGGTGACACGTGGACCCTGACGTAATCAATTGTATCAACCTTTCATTCTCTTTGTTCACATCGGAACTTTAATTGGTGTAGTCTGAAAACTCGATTAACCAAGAAAGAACATTGAGTGACGTGGAGACGAGGCACTCTTTACATTGAACAAATTATGAAAGACTCCGACTGTATCTAATCTTTATATTTCTTTTTTGTAAAGTTCTTTTTTTATTCAAAAGACCAACTTGTCGGAAATAGTTTTCTCCCAGTATTTTACAAGTGTCCGAAGGTTCCGGTCTTCTATTACATGTGTTATAACAAATACCCTTTCCAAACGTCTTTTTTAGGACCAAAGCTATTTCTGTTTTGTCTGCATTACAGACCCGACTGAGACATCCTGAAACGTAGAAAGTAAAGGGAGACACATATTCTGTTCCATATTTTCATCGAAAATTTTTATTTGGATAACCCGGAGTGAGCTTCTTCGAACCAGTGGGGCACAAAAAGAAAAAAAGGGAAAAAAAGAGAGAATGAAAGAAAAAGTCCGACTAGGGAACCTTGTGTCTCCGAGAGACGCAAGTGAAAGGACGGACCCGAAGATTCTGAAATGATCGAAAGATACATTTGGTTCCTTATAGTCGGAGAAAGATAAAAGAATAGCTGTTGTAAGAAAGGAATAGAGAGAGATTTAGTAGGCGACTGAGGACGCCCCCGACCTGGGGCCGTTCGGGCAGAAGGAAATTTCATATATGGACGTACGGAGGTATTGTTGTCAAATTATTGGGACTCTTCTTGTCACGGAAAGAAGATTGGAAAAAGAATACAAGGTCCGTAAGAAGGTTTGGAAAGTCTCCGACTCAAGACTGGAGACTTGCCCTTGATACTGGGATAGTGAGGCAGACCTTACATCTCACAGACTCAGGTGCGGGTGGCCCTTTTGGAGAGACTCTAACATAGCTAGGTAAAGAGTTCCCGTATAACTGGCCCGGGTCCTAAAATGTTATCATATTTACTCATTCAGTTGGACAAGGACAAAGTTCCTACGACTACTCTCTATTCTCTGAGGACCCAGTCTCTGTTTTTCTGGACAGCGAGTGTGGTGTCGTCCGTCGTCCGTGTGGTACAAGTGCAGGCAAGAAGAACAGGGGTTTAGGGTGGACCCGCTGTGTCTCCCCGGGTGACCCTAAGGCGTGTGAGTCAGCAAACACAGTGTCGACTTCCTGTGACTCGAGTCCCTTGAGGTGGAGACAAGTTCGTGGGACGAGAAACAAACTCTTCCTCTGCAA
The DNA here is from genome assembly GCA_006410555.1 of Capra ibex. Taxonomy (NCBI): domain Eukaryota; kingdom Metazoa; phylum Chordata; class Mammalia; order Artiodactyla; family Bovidae; genus Capra; species Capra ibex. The sequence continues at coordinate 49,919,246 of SJYO01050415.1, forward strand.
GGGAGTAGGAGACTCCAACGAACTCCGTTTAAGGTTGGATTCTTTGCCGGTCCATTACCCTCCGTTCAGGAACCTAAGGACTGTATGGGTTTCCGTTGTGCGCCCCTACAAGTCCAAGTGTTGCCTAACGAGAACCCTCTCGTCACCTTGTTGTGACAGAAGACACACACACACACACACACACACACAGACACACACACAGACACACACACACAGAGACACACACACACAGACACACACACACACACAGACACACACACACACAGACACACACACACACATCTCAACCTCTTGAGTCCAAAGAATGTGGCAGTCCGGGCCTCCTTAATTGTGAGGTTCGAGACTCGGGGCTTGTTTCCCTAATGCCTCAAAAATATCTGTTCTGACATCACCCGTTGTGATCGACAATTATCCGACCAACTTTGATTCCCCAAAGTACGCTCTTTTGTCGTCAGTTCTATCCCTCCCCCTACAGACTGGACCTGTCCAAAAGTCCCCGACCCACTAACGTTTCTCGTCCTGTTCCCACTCATTGTATTTGAGGTCAAGGATGTGAAAAACTCTGATGCATTGGATGTACTGGATCTGAAACGTTTCCCGTTCGGTTCAGTGTGTCCGTCTTCCTCTTCCTCCAATGCATTTTAAAATGGAAAAGCCACAGACTGAGAGACGTAAGGGTACCTGAGACCGGGTGGTCCGAGGAGACAGGTACCCTAAGAGGTCCGTGCTTATGACCTCACCCGACAGTGAAGGAGGGGGCCCCCTAGAGGGGCTGGGTCCCCAACTCGGGAACAGAGGACGCAGAGGACGTAACCGTCCGCCCAAGAGGTACTCACATGGTGGACTCTTCTAACAAAATAGAAAGGAGCAGTGGTACAGAAACGACTAACAGGGTCCGAGAGTAAAGGAAACACCAAAATACACGTCTCGGGTAGTGTCCTGTGTTCTGAGATATTTATACCCCCCTCATTTTCTTAGAGGACAGTCGAGAGGCAGGGGACGTTGGTAGGTTGTTATAGAAAGGGGTTCTGGGGTTTCGGAAACGGGGTACAGACGAGACTGAGGAGTGGACCGAAGGTCCGAAGTCGTAGTGGCAGAAAAGAGGTGGGTCTTTCTGAGAGTCTCGTGTCTTTAGGCTACTAAAGTAAAGGTCAAAATTTTCGTAGATTAGCGAAGGGGAAGGAGAGCCTTGTTTTCGGTCTCAGAAGGAGTGCAAGACTTTTCCCGAGCCCAGTAGACCGAGGACGGTCGGGCCCTACGAAGTAAAGGACGTAGGGCCAGGTAACAGGGAGGTCTAGGAACTGGGATCGGGACCCCGACAAAAGGTATATGAATCCAGCGGACGGAAAATTAAAACCAACACCAACACAAATCAGTGAGTCAGTCCAGGCCGAGAAACGTTGGGGTACCTGGTATCGGGTGGTCCGAGGAGGCAGGTACCCTGAGGGGTCCGTTCTCATGACCTCACCCGACGGTGCAGGAGGGGGCCCTAGAAGGGTTGGGTCCCCGACTTGGGCGCAGAGGACACAGAGGACGTAACCGCCCGCCCAAGAAATGGTGACTTGGTGGGAGAATACATCCCAGGAGTACGACTAAGAGGGGACACAAAACTTACAGGTCTGCGCGAATCCTAGGCATCGCCCCGACCGAGGAGGAGGAGGTAGCCAAGAGTCGAGTCTAAGTGACAGAGTCTGCCCCGACCACGGATTGGACCAGTCAGATTTCTCCCCGAAGGGGGTCGAGGGGTCTGGGGGTACGTAGGAATGCAAATAACTTGAAGAGTATGAACTCTCGTAAAATAAATACAGACAGACAGAGGAACCTTACGTCGGGAACTACCTGACAGAAAAAAAAAAAAAAACAGGAAGATCAAGATAACTCTATATTAATTGTGTGTCGTGACACATTCAAGTTCCACTTGTCATAGTACCAAACTGAAGGTATGCGGCACTTCACTAATAGCGTTATTCGAATCACTTGTAAGGTGGCAGAGAGTATTTACGTTTTAATTTCTTTATCTTTTATTAAAAGGGGGAAATCACTCTTAGGAACTCTAAATGAGAGAATTGTTGAAAGAATAAATAAATAAATAAATGAAAAACCCCCCGACACTACCCAGAATCTGTAACGGTAAATATCTTCTTTTACCGTTGGGTGCGGTCATAAGAACGGACCTCTCAGGGTACCTGCCTCCTCGAACCACCCGATGTCAGGTGCCCAGCGGTTCTCAGCCTGTGCTGACTCGCTGAAGTGAAGTGAAGAAGTGAAGAAATAAACTTTTACTTTCAGCGAGTCAACACAGGGCGCCTGATATATCAGTCAGGTACCTTAAGAGGTCCGGTCTTATGACCTTAGCCATCACTAAGGGAAGAGGTCCCCTAGAAGGGTTGGGTCCCCACCTTGGGTCCAGAGGGTGCAACGTCCGCCTAAGAAATGGTCGACTCGGTGGTCCCTTCGAGTTCAATTATAGGTGGTAGAGGATATTTATGTTTTACTTTCTTTATCTTTTATAATAGAAAAGGGAAATCACTCCTGGGAACCCCAACTGAGAACTGTTGAAAGGAAAATAAATAAATGAAAAGAAACCGATACTACCCAGAATCAAAACCGTGAGCTGCAGAGGTAACACAGTCCACCCTAGAGAGGAACGCTGTGTGCCTGAGAGATCGACCCCGAGTGCCCGGGTCATTAACGTCACGGCCCCGGGTCGACGAGGTGCCGCGTACCCCAGAATCAAGAGGCTGGTCCCTAGCTTGGGCTCAGGGAACGTAACCTTGCATATCAGCATTGGTGACCTGGTGGTCCCTTCACGGAGGATTACTGACTGTGTGTATTATATCTCGTCCCAACTAGTATAGATAGTACAACATGCACTGCGGGATGATGAACGAGTCCTTACCTTTAAACACGGAAAACTCCGAGGAGCGGGGTGGGGGTGGAGACCACTGGTGTGTGGACTAGCGAATAGGAGACTCAAACACAAAACTTCGTATTGACTGGATGTTGTGATACACTCAAGGACAATGAGTTGTGTCACTAAGTTATAAAGATATATGAAGTCTTACTAGTGTCAGATCAGTGTTATACAATGGCACGTTTCTATAGTGTATCAATGTTTGACATAAAAGGTGTGGTATGTAAGGTATCAGTACTAAGTAAAGAAAGACCGGTTCGGTGCGTCGTATACTCTAGAATCAAGGGGTTCGTTCCTAGTTTGGGAACGGGGGACGTCACCTTCGAGTCTCAGAATCGGTGACCTGGTGGCACATTAAGTTTCTTCTAACGACAACAAGTCAACGATTCAGCACAGGTTGAAAACACTGAGGCACCTGATGTCTTGTGGTCTGAAGGGACAGGAAGTCCTAGAGGGACTCAAACGAGTTTGAGTACAGGTAACTGAACCACTACGGTAAGTTGAAAGAGTAGGAGACAGCGGGGGAAAGGACGGAAGTCAGAAAGGGTCGTAGTCCCAGAAAAGGTCACTCAGTCAAGAAACGTAGTCCACCGGTTTCGTAATGTCAAAGTCGAAGTCGTAGTCAGGAAGGTCACTTATAAGTCCCAACTAAAGGAAATCCTACCTGACCAACCTAGAGGAAGGTCAGGTTCCCGGAGAGTTCTCAGAAGAGGTCGTGGTGTCAAACTTTCGTAGTCAATAAGTCACTAGTCCGAAAAATACCAGGTTGAGAGTGTAGGTGTGTACTGATGACCTTTTTGGTATCGAAACTGATCTGCTCGGAAGGTAGTCGTTTCACTATAGAGACGAGAAATTACACGACAGATCCAACCAGTATCGAAAAGAAGCTTCCTCGTTTGCAGAAAATTAAAGTATCAACGGCAGTGACAGACGTCACTAAAACCTCGGGTTCCTTTATTGTAGACGTCCAAAGGGAAAAGGGCGTAGATAAAGGTGAAAAAGACGTGGAGAGGTGCGGAGAAGTAGCGGGGGTAGACGAAGAAAGGCGACATCGGGAAAAGGAGACCGCTGGGGAACCACCAAGAGGCATAGATATTGAGTCAAAGACACAAACATAAACAAGTAAACAAGAAAGAAAAGTCTAAGGTGCGTGTACACTTTAATATGTCGTAAATAGAAAGAGACAGACTGAATAAAGTGAATCACGTTATGAGGACTCCAGGTGGGTACAACAGTGTTTACCGTCTTAAAGTAAGAAAAAATACCGGCTCACTATAAGGCACTACATACCCTGGCACAGACAGGCTAGGGGACGGCAGAGGGGGCATGGATACTGGGAATGCGTGTCAGTCATTTAGCGACGACCTCCTTTCTTAACAATAGTAGAAATAGTCGCGAACCAACGGAGTCAGTACAGACTGAGAGACGCTGGGGTACCTGACATCGGGCGGTCCGAGGAGACAGGTACCCTAAGAAGTCCGTTCTTCTGACCTCACCCAACGGTAAAGACGGAGGTCCCCTAGAAGGGCTGGGTCCCTAGCTTGGGTGAACGAGAACCTGGAGGACGTCCCGTCCACCCAAGAAATGATGATTTACGTAAAAAGGTAGTGATCTCCCGCTAGAGCCGTACGCTCTCGGGCGTGTCCAGAGCCTAAACGTATCTTTTGAACCGTTCTGGGACATTCAAAGACAGGACTTTGACGGACGGGGTCTGAGGGTGGGTCCTTATCTGACTCTCGCTGGGGTCCCACTCTCGGGGGTGCCGGTCGTGTCTGAGAGTGAGAGGTCAAGTAGACCCTTTACTGTGAAGTAAGACCTTTGGCGGTTCCTAGGGGTAAGGTCCTCTCCTTGACCCGGACCGCCGTTGGCACGTCGTCGAGGACTGGGCGGTCGCGCCTACGTCGGACTAAATCTGCGGTCTGGGGTCGCTCTCTACGGTCTCCTGGGTTCAGACCTCTATTCCTGGGAACCGTAGTTCGAGACCGGAAGGAAGGACGACGGACAAACTGTCCAGTCGTTAGTGACTAACTAACAATAGCGATTGAGATAGAAACGTCGCTCCGAGGACAAAGGAGGGGTCCCTGTTCGAGCGATTCAGAGGAACGTCTGAGGTCCAATGCCACGTAGACGGAAGTAAAGGTCAGCATTCCGAGGGACGACGCACCACACGAGCCCGCGAGTCAACACAGACTAAGAGGCACTGGGGTACCTGGGGTCCGAGGAGACAGGTACCCTACGAGGTCCGTTCTTATGACCTCACCCAACAGTAAAGGAGGAGGTCCTGTAGAAGGGGTGGGTCCCTAGCTCGGACGTAGAAGAGGTAGAGGACGTAATGTCCACCTAAGAAATGGTGACTCGGTGGCCCGTTCGGGTTCCGAGGGACGATCGGTCTACTTTAATATATGGGTCGAAGACTGAGCCATTATTAAATGTACCATTGGACGTTTCCTTTTTCCTGCTTTACCACCGGTATAGTCCTTTTTTTCCAACGTCTAACCATGGTCGAAGATCAATATTTTACAGTCAGGATATTTTATAACGTAGACACATTCCTCCATACCTCGAAGGGACCACCGAGTCACCGTTTCTTGGGTGGACGGTCACGTCCTCTAACGACCAAACTCGGGACCCACCTTTTTCTAGGGACCTTTTCCTTTGCCGTAGGGTGAGGTCATGAGAGCGGGTCCTTTAGGGTACCTGTCTCCTCGGACCACCCGACGTCAGGTACCCCAGTGTTTCTCAGTCTGAGCTGAACCTCAGATTTGTTGTTTTTTACTGGGTACCATTGAAGATACGTCTCATGTAGTAGTCTTTACGACCTGACCTTCTTTGTGTTCGACCTTAGTTCTAACGGCCCTCTTTATCGTTATTGGAGTCTATCCGTCTACTGTGGTGGGAATACCGTCTTTCACTTCTCCTTGAGTTTTCGGAGAACTACTTTCACTTTCTCCTCTCACTTTTTCAACCGAATTTCGAGTTGTAAGTCTTTTGCTTCTAGTACCGTAGACCAGGGTAATGAAGTACCCTTTATCTACCCCTTTGTCACCTTTGTCACAGTCTGAAATAAAACCCCCCGAGGTTTTAGTGACGTCTACCACTGATGTCGGTACTTTAATTTTCTGCGAATGAGGAATCTTCTTTTCAATACTGGTTGGGTCTATCATATAAGTTTTCGTCTCTGTAATGAAACGGTTGATTCCAGACAGATCAGTTCCGATACCAAAAAGGTCACCAGTACATACCTACACTCTCAACCTGATACTTCTTCCGACTCACGACTTCTTAACTACGAAAACTTCACACCACAACCTCTTCTGAGAACTCTCAGGGAACCTGACGTTCCTCTAGGTTGGTCAGGTAAGACTTCCTCTAGTTGGGACCCTAAAGAAACCTTCCTGACTACGATTTCGACTTTGAGGTCATGAAACCGGTGGAGTACGCTTCTCAACTGAGTAACCTTTTCTGAGACTACGACCCTCCCTAACCCCCGTCCTCCTCTTCCCCTGCTGTCTCCTACTCTACCGACCTACCGTAGTGACTGAGCTACCTGCACTCAGACTCACTTGAGGCCCTCTACCACTACCTGTCCCTCCGGACCTCACGACGCTAAACACCCCATCGTTTCTCAGCTTGTGCTGACTCGCTGAGTAGACTTGACTTGACTTGGTATCAGTTACTATGATAGAATCTATAAACTTTCAACGATTGTCTCATCTAGAATTTTCAAGAGTAGTGTTCTTTCTTTCTTGTTTGGACATTGCTCAAGTGACTAGCAGGCTGCTAATCCTGAACCGCGAAAGTGTCGGCACCGGACCCAAGTCAGGATCGACGCCTCGATTCTAAGGGGGTTCCGTGGGTCACACCGGTTTTTATCTATTAAAAAAATTATTCAAAAAATTTTTGACATTACTATACCACTACTTACAGCTGATCTGAATAATATCACTGGTAAAACGTTTTATATGTTGAGACTTTAGTAATGTAGTGTGTGGACTTTGATTGTATTACATTATACAGTTAATATGGACTTAAATTTTTTTTTTTTTTTTTTTTTGTCTCTCTCCCTTAAGGGGCCACCAGGTCACCAATCCGAAGGTACAAAAGTGAGGGTTCCTGGGTCCAAGTTAGGGACTAGTCCCTTGATTCTAGGGCGTTCAGGGAGTCCCACGGGGTGGGGGAGTGGTCCTTTTCTTTTCTTTTTTCTAAAGTTGTTGTCCCCATCGGGGACTCCCGTAATACAATTCACGCCACTTAGTCTACCTCTTTATGACAGCTGGTAGTGAGGACACACCTTAGAGTCTTCGACCTTCAGTACTTTTGGTTCGTCTCTTCCCACCGAGGGTCCCGTCTCCCGACCCCTGGTGGTGGTGGTGGTGGTGTTCTTTGTGGGGTTCTTATACTCTTCGTTGTGGAAAAGTTTCCAGAGCAGAGACGGCGATGTGGATTTATGAACCAGAGAGAAAGGAGGAATCTGCGGTGGTGACCTACCGAAGAACCCGTGCGAAGGTCACAAATACGTTTTTGGGTCTGTTGTCCTTGCAGGTAAGGAGACAGGGTTGGAAAGGAGTCTGCTTCCTACCGCGTCGAGGACTCGGTGAGACGTAGAGCACCAAAGTAACTTGTTATCTAGGCCCTACAAAAGGATCCGAGACCAGTGTGGAGACATTTGTCTGAGAGGAGGTCAATGGGTGACCTCGACCGACAGAGGACTGATCTTCCCTCTTATCACCCGGGGGGACCACCGAGTCACCCCTCCTTAGGCGGGTAGTAGGTGGGTGGTTGTGTCCTCTGAGCCCACGTTAGGGGCGAGGTCCTTCCAGGGTGTGCGGAGCTCCGTTATTCGGGCACGCGGTGGTGATGACTCGGACACGATATCTCGGGTCCTCGGTTTTGGTGACTCAGGTGCCCGACGTCAATGTCTTTGGGACCGACGGGATCCCGGACACGAGGCGTTGCTCTCGTCGGCAGCGTCACTCTTCAGGTCCGTAGTATCGATCTCTCACCGGGGGTGATTGACGTAGTCCTCTCTCGGTCCCGCGTCGTTGTTTCTGGGTCGGGTCGGTTTTTATTCGTGTAAAATTTCCTTGAAAAAATTACCGACTAACCATGCAACCCTGTAGACCTTCGGTGTGTTGGACCCACCGGATGTGTGTGGGACCTTCGGTCCCCGAACCACAAAAGAGTCCCTACTATTCCGGTTCTCCGACACGTCTCCCAGACCTGCACTCTCCAGTAAAAATTGAGTGTCAACGGTGTGGGTGTAAGGACAGTCGTGATCAGAGTTAGGGATGTGAGGGGACTCCAAGAGGTCTTCACGGGTCCCAGGGGGATTGTCTGCGAGGTGTAAAAGAAAACCCTCTCTGAGTTAAAGGTCGTGGGTGAAGTGACAGTACCTTTGGACCCCCATTTAACGGTAAGTACTTGTCCAAGGTCTCTCTTTCACCCAAGAAGAACATAGTAAAGGGTGAAGAGGAAGTCTCTGAGGAAACACGGTGTCAAGTCAAGTCAGTGAGTCCGTACAGACTAAGAAACACTGGGGTACCTGACGTCGTGTGGTCCGAAGGGACAGGTCGTGGTTGAGGGCCTTAAATACGTTTGAGTACAGGTAACTCACCCACTACGGTAGGTTGGTAGAGTTGGAGACAGTAGGGGAAGAGGAGGACGGAAGTCAAAAAGGACCACTTTCCGACAACGAGTCGACACTTTCTATGGTCCTAAGAACCGGAGACCTCCTCTCCTTAAGTTGGGCCCCGGTCACTGCCCCGAGCTAATGAGTCTCGAAACCACACTATTTCTAACTAATTTCATATTTTCTCTGTCTCTTTCGAAGACTGTGTCTGTAGTCTTCCCCCGTCTTTCTCACTGGGGGACGATCAGAAATCGGTCCACTAAGGACAGACAATCTTTCGATAATTAGTCTATTTTCTCTGTGGAGTTCCGACTCCCTCAAAGTGATCGGGGAGAGGGTGTTATACGTAAAAACTCTATCCTACCTTGCTCCACATAGTAGGGGGCCGGTATGTTGTTCACTATGCTTATGACCAAACGACTCGACAATAGTCGGGTTCCAAACTCTTTTCCTTTTTTTCAATCAGAATCCACCTTGGTAAAACTTCTTTCCGTTTAAGGTTTCGTCTATGTATCAAAGTAATTGTATCGAATTCTTTTCGTAAAGGTATTCTCTTCGCGTAACCACTCGAGTTCCGAATTCTTTTCAACTTAAGTCCACCTTGGACCACAGTAGTGCCGGTGTGTCTTAGAATTCTCCTTGGAGGAAAATTGAAACATATGTCTTCCTTTTTTTTTAGACTGTGAACATTAAACAAAGGAGGACGGTGAATTCCCTCTTTATTTTTACAGACTGGGAACATCGGATAAAGGAGACAAACCTCTAGGGACCGGAAGGACGGACAATAGGAGAGTCGTCCTAGTCCCAGAAAAGTTTACACAGTCAAGAAACGTAGTCCACGGTTTCATAACCTCGAAGTCGAAGTCGCAGTCAGGAAGGTCACTTATCAGTCCTGACTAAAGGAAAGTCTACCTGACCAACCTAGAGGAACGTCAGGTTCCCTGAGAGTTCTCAGAAGAGGGTTGTGGTGTCAAGTTTTCGTAACCTTGACACTGAAACACGGTGTCACTAGTAGTTTGCACTGTAGTGAGTCGGTCTTCTTCCTTACTTTAGCCCAGTAAACATCTGTACATGTACCTGGATGTCTGACACTTTGTCTCTCTTCATTTAGTCTTTTTCCTTTTCTTTATAACGTATAATTGTGTATATACACCTTAGATCTTTTTTTACCATTTCTCCTAGAATAAACATTTTGTCTTTATCTGTGTGTCTACATCTGTCGTTTATATACCTGTGGTTCCCTCCTTCCTCCATCGCCCCCTACTTGACCCTCGAACCCTGACTATGTCTACAGCCCCTCAAACATTGTAGGAGCCAAGATAGAGCAGTGTTGCTTTGAAACTTCGCTGCCTACCTGGTCGTAATGTCGGGAGCCTGTCTGGTCACAATGTCGAGGCACAATGTCGACAAAATAAATCTTTCACTTCCTTTTATTGTAGGAACTCCGTACTTCCTTACGGCACTTCTCTTCTCCGGGGGTCGGGTTAAAACCAAGGAGAAAAATATACGAAAAAGAGGAGGGGGACCCGGACGGGATACATTTATCCCGATCGGTCCTCGCGACAAACAAAATGGACTCCAGTGGTGATGCCTAGAGTCTGGAACGAAACAAGATACGAAAAGTAAAGGAACAGAAAATAAAATAAATAAATAAAAAAATTTGAATTCTTGATAACTCCTCTAAAAAACTAAAAAAATAAAAAAAAAATAAAAAATCAAAAAATAAAAAAATTAAAATTTTAGAAATTAAGAATGTACGCAAGGGTTTGTACTTGGGGGGAGGGTGGATGAAGGAACAGAAAATCGCTGACTGTAAGACCTAAGGAAAGGGGATAAGATTGATGGATTGCATATATATATATATGTATATATATGTGATAACTATAACTATCATACACACTTTACCTACTGATCACTCTTGGATGACATATCAAGTCCCTTGAGAGAGATGAATCTCGAGACAACACTGTATTGACCCTTCCTTTAGGTTTTTTTTCTCCCCGACCGATATACATATATATACCGACCAAGTGAAACGACATGTCGTCTTTCATTGTGGTATAACATTTCGTTAGTATACGGTTGTTTTTAGTTGATTTTTTTTTGTTGTTGTTCTTTCACTGAACCCCACTTGTCTACAGAATAAAGTAACCGCGATGACGTTAGCTTATGGTGGCTCGCCCATTGAATGTTTGTTCTGTAAATAAAGAATACCAAGATCTCCTCCCTTCTGGTTCTAGTTCCGTCGTCGTCAAACCACTGACCGCTCCCAAACGAGTGACCGAGTGTCTACTGAGGAAAGGGCGACACGAGAGTGTGCCGTATCCCAGACCTCCTACGCGACTACCCAGAGGGAAAAAAAAAATTTAACCTCATATCAACTATGTGTTACAACACAAGCAAAGTCCACATGTCGGGTCACTTAATCAATATGTATATGCATGTCGTCATCACATCACTTTCAGTGAGTCAGCACGGGTTGAGAAAAGTTGGGGTACCTGACATCGGACGGTCTGAGGAGATAGGTCCTTTAAGAGGTCCGTCCTTATGTCCTCACACAACGGTAAGGGAAGAGGTCTCCTAGAAGGGCTGGGTCCCTAGTTTAGATCCAGAAGACGTAACGTCCGTCTGCGAAATGGTAGACTCGGTGGTCCTTTCTCGGGTGGTCCATTCATCTATATATGTATGTATATATATATATATGTATATATATATATATATAGGTAAGAAAAAGTCTAAGAAAAGGGTGTCTCCAGTAACGTCTCATGACTTATCTCAGGGGACACGAGCAGCATCCAAGAATAATCAATAGATAAAATATGTGTCATCGCACTTCCCTAGGAAATATTACTGTAGGTGGGTTAAATGTTCCCGAGGTGAAAATACTTGATCACTGGAGGGTTTTCGGGGGTGAAGGTTTATGAATACAATCCTCAGTCCTAAAGTTTTGTACTTAAAGTTTCCGGTATCTGTCTGTAAGTTGAATATCGCTGTCTTCAAGGTCAAGTCAAAGGGTGAAAAGTAAACATGTGCTACTAACACAGGACAAATTCTTCAACAACGGTTGGAGTCATGCGTTTCTCCAGAAGAAGAACTTGTACGAGATAAATAGAAGGAGTTAATCTGGATTCTTCGTAGACCTTTAAATAAACCCCTATACCATTCTCCCCCGAAGGGTCCACCGTAGCCACCGTTTCTTGTGTAGACGGTTGCGTCGTCTGTGTTCTCTACCCTTAAGCTAGGGATCCAGTCCTTCTAGGGGACCTCTTCCTTTACTGTTGGGTGAGGTCATAAGACCGGACCTCTTAGGGTCCCTGTTTCCTGGGACCATCCGATGTCAGGTGTCCCACCGTTTCTTAGACTGTCCCGACTCACCCCATCCCAGTAACCGACTCGTCATGTTGTTGGTTGCTCAAGTAGGAAGGAGGCGACGCCACGACACACGCAAAGAGGTGCATAGCCATCGAAAGTTACACACGCGCACACAGACTTTAGGCACAAGACAAAGGAGCCGGGCATATGGAACAGAAACACTGTTACGGTACAATGGACGGGGTAAGGGAGGACGTCGGGGCCCAAGTAGGTGCACCCGAAAGACGAGAAAGTCTTTGTGCAGCTGCCCCCACGCCCACTCCTGTCAGGGGACTACCCTCCCCCGGTTCCCCAAGGGAGAGGGAGATCCGTGAACGAGAAAGGGCGCGGGTCTTACCGGTCGAAAGGCACCGGAGACCGAGAAGAAGCAGGAAGTCGAGACTCGAGTTGCCAGTGTGGGAGGTTTCCGGGAAAGCGAGTCGGATTTTCTCTGAACACGCCTAGGAGGTATGGAAAACTAAAGGACGAGTTTTTCCTGTTGATCAGCTCCCCAAACCAAGGAGGGGCAGAGAGGAGGTTGTACGTCCCGCCTCGTCGCTTGAAGGACCGCCAGCCAGAACGCGTGAGCGGGGACTGTGGGTCGGGACTTTCCTTCTGGCTGCGGGACCAAGGTAAAGGTCCGACTTGCACGAAATGGGAGAGGCAGGCGATCTCCCGCTCGGTGTGCCTACGCGGGCGGGGCGGGGGACGGGGGGGACGTCCCGGGTCTGGCAGAACTCAACAAAAGCACACAAACCCGGACCGAGGTACGGAAAAGCGATGTCTAAATCTGTCTGTCTGGCGTTCACCACTTTTGAACCCAAGTCGGGGTTCTACTGGACTTTGCTCCAGAAGGATACCTTCGACGGAGACAAGACTCCAGGGTCTCCCACACTTCTCCAATGGACCGGGTCCATTGAGCAGGCCCTCCACTGGGCAGAGGTCCGGCGTCTGTGGTGGGGGGGTTGTGTGTGGACTTTAGGGGTTATCCATACGCTATTTAGGGTACGGACACCTAGCACCAAAGTAGTCAGAACCGGAAGTTCGGAAGCGTTAAAAAATACAATCTAAGGGGTGAAAAAAAAAAAAAAAAACTAGGGGTGAATAAAAATAGACACTTCCGCTTGACGCTGTAAGGAGATCAGAGGAGCATCTTTGAGTCCTCTTTTTCAGTAGACATAAGTAAACAGTAGCATTCCGAGGAACGGACCGTCTAATATTTATCGAGCAATTTTACGTACGTAGGAAGACACCAACCAGAACCATTACGTAAATGGTCCTCTCTCCTGAGTCTTTTGCGTGGTTTTTCCCATCTATTTCAAGGTTAACGGGTTAGGAGGAAAGGGAAACCAGACTCGGGTAAAGGGGAACCAGACTCGGGTAAAGAACACATCGAAAGGTCTTGAAAGATACCGTATAAAATATAGTATAATTATACGTGATACGTAGTATATTATTAATCGTATATGACTGCACCTCAGTAACAGGATTCATAAAAGACACGGAACTCAGTATATTAGATATATATCTATACTAAAATTCATTCATTACACAAGTACACAAATCTTAAACTTTAAATATGTGTATGTCCTTCTTCAAAGTCAGGGTGTAGAGTCAAAAGACAACAACCAAACACAAAAACGACGAAACCCAAACAAAAAACAAAACCAAAACATTAAAACGATGTGTCGTCCTCCGTACACCCTAGAATCAACGGCTGGGTCCCTACCTGGGACTCGGGGGACGTCTCCTTCACACCCCAGATTGGTGACCTGGTAGTCCCTTCGGGGATGAACGAGACACCCCCGAAAACGGGCGAGAACCCCTCCAGACGTGAAAGAGCTCAGAGAACACCTGGCAACGTCACAAATATGTTTGTTTGTGTTATTTTATCCTTGCGTAGAAGAATAAAAATATAAAAGAGTGGTCTTCCAATTTAGGAACATTGTCCCAGGGTGTAGAACGGAAAAAGCGAATTCTGACAATAGGACCCTTTAGAAGGTAAATCCATTGATCTCGAAGGATTAAGAAAAAAAAAAAGAAATTCTATATGTAGAACGGCGTAATAGACCTCTACGGTCTCGAATAAATGGGTCAGGAAATATTCGTCTCTGAACTAAATGAAGGTAGACTATTCATGTAAATCCTCCCCTCAAAATGTTTGGTTTATTCTAAAGGAAGGAAGGAAGGGGTGGGGGGCCGGGGAGGTGGTTTCCGCCGGATGCAGAAAGTTTGTCTTCTGAAGTCAGATAAAACGACTTCTCTAATGCTACTTTTAGTGGTAGACAATTAGGTTAGACGTAGAGCTCCTCTTTCTTTTAGTAGAGTACCCCCACTTTGGAGGAGAGTCTTTACACCCCCCTCCAAAGGACCCCCAGAGGTCGTTACCACTCTCAACGATGGATAGGCCCAAGACTAGACGTTTACTTTCCGCAACGAAGACGGACACCCTTCGTTTCCTCCCCGAATTCCCGTCCTGTGTCTTGGCTCATTTACCGGCTCGAGGCCCCTACCGACCTCTTGCATTTAACCGGCCTTCGGTTCTTATATGTCGCCTCTCTTACGAGAATTCAGTGCACGTGGGTCGGTGGGTCCGGTTCTTCGACGGACCGGTGGCGGGGGGGGGGGGGGGGGGGCGCGGGGTNGGGGCGGGGGCGCGGGGTAGTGAGGGAGGTCAGTCGTGAGTCGTGGAGTATGGAGGCGGGAACTTCGACACGAGAATTAAAGGTCACAGGAACGAAGAAAGGACGGGTTAAGTTTCAGGGCCTTCCTTCGCTAGTCGATTCTCTCCCTCTTCTTCCGCCCAGAACCGGGGAAATCAGAAGGATTATTTAGCCTATTATCACCCTGAAGGACCACCAGGCCACTAATTCGGAGACGGAGGGTTACGTTCCCCGTACCCAAGTTAGGGACCACCCCTTTGATCTAGGGTGCTCAGCGGATCGGTTTTTCTTTTCCAGTCCGTTATCGAGGGTGGACACACGAATGTTCTCCACACTTTCACTTTCACTTCAACGAGTCAGCACAGCCTGAGAAACGCTGGGCGACCTGACATCGGATGGTCCGAAGAGGCAGGTACCCTAGGAGGTCCGTTTTTATGACCTCACCCAATGGTAAAGGAAGAGGTCCCCTAGAAGGGCTGGGTCCCCAGTTTGGGCCCAGAGGGTGTAACCTCCGTCTGCGAAATTGGAGACTCGGTGTTCTCCAAATTGATTGGGGTTTTCTCCCAGGGCACGACCCTTCAAGGACCGGACATCATAAATATGTGCGACTTCGGACCTCTCCTTTAAGATCTTCGTCATCGAAAGGTGTCGGTGGGACTGTGGTTTCTGGTCTCTTTAAAGAAGTGTCTCGTCCTCGGGACCTCTCGGTGTCTACAGATTGTCGAAATCCTTGGGACTGAAGGACAAAGAAGTCAAAAAATTTAACACAAAACAGTCTATAAAAAAATCACGTATACCCTATCAGTGCACCAAAAAAGGATGAACCGAGACAAATACCCTATTTAGAGTAATTGCCAAAGACTTATAATCGGTAGGAAGGTAAAGATCCTATTTTGGGTGAATCAGTGTTTCAAAACAAAACAAAACAAAATTTATGACGACCCTAGACATAGATCGTGTCCGACTTTCACTTTCACAATCACCGAGTCAACACAGGTTGAGAAAACGCTGGGGTACCTGATACCGGGTGGTTCGAGGAGACAGGTACCCTAAGAGGTCCGTTCCTAGCTTGGGGTCAGAGGACGTAACGTCCGTCTCAGAATGACAGACTCGGTGGTCCCCTCGGGTCATGTCCGAAGGTGTGAGGTTTTTTGACTCTCAAAGTCTACAGACTTAAATTCTTTGTTTGTGTGCAGTTAGGTTATACTACTGGGGCGACACACGAACTTTACACCGGTCACCTTGATGTCTTGACTTAAAATGTAAAATAAATACATAAAAATGTATTAAAAAAGATAAAGAAAGAAAAAAAGAAAAGAACTGACTCGGAAATCCGTACACCCCTAGAATCAAAGGACTGGTCCTTAGCTGGGACGTGGGGGTGGGGTGGGGGGGTGTAGGTATGGGTGACGAGACCTCCACGTCTCAGAATTGGTGACCTGACGGACCCTTCAGGGCAGAAGAAAGAAAATTGAAAACACCATTTTGTGTGTATTGTGTTTTAAATGGATTTTAAAAGGTAAAAACTCGTATGTCAAGCCACCGGAAGTAAGTGACCACCATGTGGGTAGTGGTGAGATGTGTAGGGTCTTGAAAAAAAGGGTAGTAGGGTTTGATTTTGAGACCCGGGGACTTTATAATTGAGGGTAAGGGGGACGGGGGTCGGAACCCATTTATGATAAGATGAAAGACAGAGATTCCTAAACCGATGAAATTCATCACCTTAGGACATCATAACCCTAATGATGTCATAAACACCATCACCTTGGGATATCACAAACAATGAACCACAGACCGAATAAAATGATTTACATTACAGAAGTTCCAAATAGGTACGACATCTTAAAGTAAGGAAACCCCTTTACATAATGGGTCGCTGGAGACTGATTATGTCTCTACGTATCTTCAACTACCTAAACTTTCTCTTATATCCCCTGAAAGGATCACTAGGTCGTCAATTCTGAGACACGAAGGTGACGTCCCCCATACCCAATTCTACGGACTTAATTCTAAGGGCTTCCCCGACGTTTTTTTTTTTTTAAAAAAAAAAGTTTCACTATCCAATCAAAGGTACCCCGACGGTATTGTTTCACGGTGTCCGACATACCGAATCTGTCTTTAAGTATAAGAGTGTTAAGACCTTCAATCTTTAGGATCTAGTTCAACCTCCAACCACGGAAGACTCAAGAGAGAGGGACCGAACAACTGTTGGTAGAAAAGAAACACAGAAGTACACCAGTGAGGTACTTGTAAGAATAGTGGTGACTTGTCATGTACAGGTTTTTTCCGTTCAAATCTTCCATTCAAAAGACAAGACACATAAACTGGTGTTAACTTTTGTTGCTAATCAAGAGTTTTTCAGTCAGTCACTTTCCAAGACACTCGTCCTCTCCGACTCATTATCGTCGTCTCATAGGGAACAATTCTCGTTATCATTCAACTACTCTTCTTCTTGTATAAATTCCCAGTTTTTCTCTTCATCTTTAAAAGATTCAGTTTTTTGATTTTTGTCTTGATGGTATACTTGGTCGTCAAAGTGAGGACCCAGACATAGGTCTTCGTTGTTTTTGTACTTAGACTTTTCTATGTACGTGGGGTCACAAGTGCCACGGTAATAACGTTGACAGTTCTATACCCTCGTTAGATTCACGGGTAGCTGCACTTACTCATTCCTAGGCGTGTGTGTGTGTTACCTTATGATCAGTCGGTGTTTTTCTTTCCGGTAAAACGGTAAACGTTGTTGCACTTTCGCAACCTCCCATAATACGATTCACTTTATTCAGTCTGTCTCTTTCTGTTTATGACTTAAAATAGTGAATATACATCTTAGATTTTTTTTTCTTCTTCTTCTTTTTATCAATTATATTGTTGTTGTTTTTCCTTTGTCTGAGCGTCTACATCTCTTGTTTGGTCACCAATGGCCACTCGTCTCCCTTCTCCCCTCCCCTTCATATCCCCATTCCCTAATTCTCCATGTTTGGTAATACATATATTATTCGATGTTCCTATATACCATGTTGTGTCTCCTATATCGGTTACAAAATCTTATTGACATATTCGAAATTCTTCACACTTAGTGGTATAACATGTGGACATTTACATATATTATAAAATGTAGTTTAGATGATGTTAAATTTTCTGTTCTTTACGTTTTTTTTTTTTTTTCTGTCCTAATCGCACTCTATCCTTCTTGATATCAAGTTCTTGCCAAGACCTTTATGACAGTGTAAGACCAAAGTCAAACCCCTTCAACTCCTTGACTGGTCGGTTGCTGAAGACAAGAGAAAGATTTATTTCTTCCATCCAGTATCTGACTCTTACGTCCGACTCCCGTCTCTAGTTTCTCGGATTTTTATCACGCGAACAGTGGTACTGTCACTCTTTCTCGGCTGGTCTCCTAACGGTGTCCCGACGTCCGTTGTGACATGCTCGGGTCATGACTCAAACCAACGGTGCAGAAACACCGAACGGACCACCGAGTCTACCATTTCTTAGTAGACGTCATGTCCTCTGGACCGAAGCTAAGGACCCAGCCCTTCTAGGGGGCCTCTTTCCTTGTCGACGGGTGAGGTCATAAGAACGGGCCTCTTAAGGTACCTGTCTCCTCGGACCGTCCGACGTCAGGTACTCCAGTGTTTCTCAGCCTGTACTGATTACGAAAGTGAAAAAGTGAAAGTGATACAGCAATACGGAACATTATACTGAAAGAGGTCACTACAAGTTAACGAATCCCTATTTGTGTACGTTCCCTCTTTGGGACTATCTACCCGAAAAAGAAAAAAAATTAAAAATCAAATATAACCGAATACGAGTCTACGAGTCAACGCAGGTCAACAAACACTGAGGTGCCTGACATCGGGTGTCAGAGGAGAAAGGTGCCCTAAAAGGTCCGTTCTTATGATGTCACCCGACGGGAAAGGAGGAGGTCCCCTTGAAGGGATGGGTGCTTAGTTTGGAGCCAGAGGACGTTCCGTCCGCCTAAGAAATGGTTGACTCGGTGGTCCTTTGGGTCAAAATATGACCTCATGTCAACCAAATGTTACAACACACCCAAAGACCTCATGTCGTCTCACTAAATCAATATGTATATGTACATGACCTCTTCCTTTACCGTTTCGAGAGGTCATAAGAACGGACCCTTTAGGGTGCCTGCCTCCTCGGACCACCCGACGTCAGGTACCCCAGTGTCTCTCGGTCCGTACTGACTTGTCGATTGTGAAAGTATATGAGAAAACAAAAATCTCAGAGAAGGGAGTGTCTCCTAACTCAGCTCAAGGGACACGCGACACCATCCCGGAGCACCAAATAGATAAAATATATATCATCATACAAATACAACTAGGGTTTGAGGGTTAACTAGGGAGGTGGGAGCTGGAAAGGGGAAACCATCGGTATTTTAAGCAAAAGTTTCAGACACTCAGAGAAAGACAAAGTATTTATTCGAGTAACCACAGGAAGAACTCTAAGTGTGCTAGCCACGGAAACAGGGTGAATCGAAGCGAAGTACACTGGCAGACCCAGGTAGCGGCACCGACGGACACTCGTACGGCTCAGCGAAGTAGCACAGGTCGAGAACCGCTGGGGCACCTGACGTCGGGCGGTCCGAGGAGACCGGTACCCTAAGAGGTCCGTTCTTGTGACCCCACCCAACGGTACGGGAGGAGGTTCCCTAGAAGGGCTGGGTCCCTAGTTTGAGGACGTAACCGTGTACCCAAGAAACGGTGGTCGTGGAGGACCCTTCGCGACACAGCGGAGTGCGGAAGAGAGATACCGGCTCACTGTAAGGTAACATATATACCTGGTGCAGACGGAGTCGGTAAGTAGACGGTCCACCTGTAAATCGACCAAAGGTACAGAACGGGGAACACTTGTCACGACGACACTCGCATCCCCACGTGCGTGGAAAAGTTTCATACCGAGAGAGACCTACACACGGGTCCTCATCCTAACGACCTAGTATACCGAGACAGAAGTCAAAAAATTCCTTGAGGTGTGACAAGAGGTGTGACCGACGTGGTTAAACGTAAGGGTGGATGTCCCATCCTCCCGAGAGAAAAGAGGAATACGAAAGGTCGTAAACAATGAACATCTGAAAAAATTGCTACCGGTAAGACTGGTCACACTCCACTATGGAGTAACATCAAAAAAAAAAAAGGTTCACATTCGTAAAAAAATTTTATTAGTGTAAGTTACAGATTGTGAGAGGTGAAATTCTTCGATAGACTCGGACTTGAGATAAACAAGTAAATAAAATAAAATTTTAAAACCGACGTGACCCAGAAGTAGAACTGTGCACCCAAAAGTGATCAACACCACGTACCCACCCCACCCCTCCCCTAAATAGAATAGCTTGGGTACAAGGGACGCAACCTACCCTCTAAGAATTCGTGACCTGGTGGTCCTTTCAGGGGAGTAACGTCAAAACTAAACGTAAAGAGATTGTTAATCGCTACAAATCGTAGAAAAGGACATGAAACACTGGTAGACATACGGAAGAAACCTCTTTACAGATAAATCTATAAGACATAAGAAAAGGAAAAAGAAAAAGTTCTGACCCCATTATTTTTCTGTCTTACCGTTTCCTCTCAATTTATAGGATCACACTTTTCTCCCAGTAACTTTACTATCCGACACCTTCGTACAGACTTCTCCTTTCGTTCCTTTCTCGTACGACTATCTGACCCCCGAGGATAGTTCAGTTCTGTTCTAGTGTTCACCGATAACGATTCCTTCGTCCTACCTTCCTCTTTAACAACTACAGACTCTCCGTACCTCTTGGGTCACCTCTCCACCTACGATACCACACGTCCCACTACAAGCGTATCCAGAAGGTTCAGTCACGGAGGGTTTGTAACAGTGTAACACCCCGTTTGTCTTTGTACTGTTATAAAAGACGTCGAGTACCTCTACTTGTTCTCCTCGGACCGTTCTCGGTCCCCGTTAGTCCGGTGAGACTTCCGTCCCCCTAGGCACGTTGGACAAGTGCCTCATAGATAGATCTTCTTACGAGAAATCTCTTAAAGTCCTTTGATACACCCTTTACTCGCGTTCCCTGGCTCTTCAGGTTTCTGTGGTTTTTCCACTATCAATGCCGGTCTCTTGTCTGATCCCCCTCTACAGCTAGAGTCGTTTCCCGTCTTTCTTATGTCTGTCAGGGTGTGAATCCTACCGAACTGAATTGACAAGTCCAAATACTACCACGTTTCACTAAACGTGCGTCATCTGTGACATGAAGTCTAAAGCTAGAAGAGGGTTTGATCTCTATACGACATACTATGACGAGGTCTTAGTGGTTTAAAGGGTGGTTGAAGACGAAAGTCATGTGATATCTGAGACGGGACCGGTTAGCGTTACGACTATTCTGGAACTTTCGTCTTCTCTCGTCTATTGTATGAAGTATACAGAATGATTTTATGTGTACGGTCTCGTACCCTCTATTTTGGGGTATTTTTTACCATTCAAACAGTGAGTCCTTGAAAGGACTCTTAGGTTATCAGACTCCTGTTACCCTTATAGGGAAGGTTCATTTCCTCAATAATGAGGAACTTGGGAAAGACTGCCAAATCAACGAGTCAGTACAGGTTGGTTGAGAAACGCTGGGGTACCTGACGTCGGGTGGTTCGAGGAGACAGGGACTCTAACAGGACCGTCTTATGGCCTCACCCAACGGTAAAGGAAGAAGTCCCCTAGAAGGGTTGGGACCCTAGCTTGACCGTAGAGAATGCAGAGGACGCAACTGTCCGCCCAAGAAATGGTGATCGTGGTAGACCCTTCGGGATCAATCGAGACTTACTCCCGACCAACGGGTTCCTTGGTTAACACACTAACCCCTAACTTTGAGAGTCGGAGTGGGGGACTGGAGGTCTGTCCGAGCCCTCTACCTCGAACACGTGACTACCGGTCACTAAAGTGGTTGGTACGAAGGTATTACCTCGAAGGTATTTATGGGACTTATTGCCCTAAGTCTCCCGAAGGTCCACCCATTTACGTAGTGTCACGACCCGCTACTGTGCGGGTCTCTCCCCGACCCTCGGGACGTGGTAAGGGGTATAGGAAGGGACGCATAGAGAGGACAAACCAACAAGGGTTCAACGTGGGAAATGTTATTTAGTCATTATGGGACCACCGAGTCTACCATTTCTTAGACGGACGTTACGTCCTCTGGGCCCGACTTTTCTAGAGCCCCAACCCTTCTAGGGGACCTCTTCCCGTACCGTTGGGTGAGGTTATAAGAACGGACCTCTTAAGGTTCCTGTCTCCTCGGACCACCCGATGTCAGGTACCCCAGTGTTTCTCAGTCTGGGCTGACTCAGACTGAACGTGAAAGTTATGCTTCACGGAGGAACTCGAGACGTTCGGTAAGATCGTTTACTACCTTCGGTTTAGGACCCTTGTGGGGTTTATGATCGGTCAGCCAGTCTTCGTCCCCTCCGGATCCTGAACACCGACCTCAAACTTTACCCTCGCCAGAATACCCTGACTCGGATAATGAACACCCCAGACTGCTATTAACGTTCTCCAATCACACGGGTCTAAGCCTCTTCCGTTACCTCGGGGTGAGGTCATGAGAACGGACCTGTCAGGGACCTGTCTCCTCGGACCATCCGACGTCAGGTACCCCAGCGATTCTTAGCCTGTGCTGACTCGGTGAAGTGAAAGTGAAAAGTGAAAGTACGTAACCTCTTCCTTTGCCGTTGAGTGAGGTTACAAGAACGGACCTCTGAGGGTCCCTGCCCCCTCGTATCATCCGACGGCAGACACCCCAGCGTGTCTCAGCCTGTGCTGACTTCGTTGAATCGTCGTCGTCGTCACACAGGTCTAAGTCTGTGAGTAGTCTGTGAGTCAACGACAGACTTTAATCTCTTAATCACCGACTACACCTTTTGTTTGTGTGCCCGCGAACAGTCTCCACAGTCCTCGTTCTTGGTCGAGTATTAGACAGGGGTTCCCAAAGGGCCCACCGAGTCACCATTTCTTAGACACACGGCCACGTCCTCTGTGCCCAAGGTAGGGACCAGGCCCTTCTACGGTGCACGACGTCTCGTTCATCCGGGCGCACGGTGTTGATAACTCGACCCCGAGATTTCGGGTCCTCGACTTTGATGACTCGGGTGCTCGAAGGGATGGTGGTCTCTTTTCGGACTCGGCGTTGCTTCTGGGTTGTGTCGGATTTCTTTCAAACAAACAAAAAATTTGGACATGGGTCCAGATAAGAGGGGGGTTTGGGAGGTAATGTCTGTCACGATCATTCTGAATTCATCTGGCCTACTGGTGGGGCACCGAGAGCCAGTCGAAGAGGGGGAGGGGCGGTGGGGGCAGAGGGGTCACGGACGAATTGCAAGTGCTCATGGACGACTACCTGTTTCGTCGCCACCACCCGATGCGTACCTAGACGGAGTAGTGTCGATGCCTCGAAGCAGTGCCGACCTCCGGGTGGAACGACAGCAGTCGTTCGTCACAACCCGGGGGATTACACGGTACCAAGAGAGCCCTCTAGTCGGTTGTGGACCAGTGGGCTCCTCGTGGAACCTGGAGAAGGTAGCGCCTGACCCACGACTGGAAAAGGACGGACCTTATTACTTGAGACCCAAGACAAACGAAAGGATCGGTTGTCGTCGTAGACACATGTTTGACTTACCGGGGTAAGTGGCCGTCCAATTGGGTGCGTTCTGACGAGGACTAGTTTCCCGGTCCAAACAATCCTTCAATCCCCCGCCCAGGTGTGGGGTCGTCGTCTTTCGTCGACGAGAGTGATTCTCTCCGTGTCGGACGGCCTCCGACCCAAAGTCACGGGCCACCGTCTGCCGTAGAGACCCCAGACCCACGACAGGACCGTCCTACACCCATTTGTGAGACTTGGTCACCGTGTATGGAAAATGGTCGAATGTGTTCTGGGTCCTCGGGAGGTCCCAGTGCAGAGTCCTAGCGTGGACTACTGAGTGAGAAATTTACAAACGAAGGACAAGGACGATGGGACGTGAGACGACAAAACTCCAAAGTCACAGAATTTCCCCCCCCCAAGTCACGGTGGCCTCTCGTGTGGCGTCATTTGACACTCACCACTGCCGGAGAAATGATAAACCGCCCGCGTAGAGTCCTCACGGGACCACCGAGTCTGCCATTTTCTTAGGCGGACGTTGCGTTCTCTGGGCCCAAGATAGGGACCCACCCCTTCTAGGGGACCTCATCCTTTACCGTTGGGTGAGGTCATAAGAACGGACCTCTAAGGGGCGCCTGTCTCCTCGGACCGTCCGATGTCAGGTACCCCAGCGTCTCAACCCGTGGTGACTCGCTGACCGAAGTACCGAAGTTCTCACGGTGAAACCCCAGTCCGTTTCTAGACCCGTTCTTTCCCCATTCTCTACGAAGAAATGTCTCCCAGTTCCTCCACGCAGGGACATCTAGGAGGTTGCTTATGGATGGAACAGGACCGAAGGATCTGTAGGGGTGCGCCCCGAGGATCTCTGGCAAGGGGATACGTCCCGTGTATCTGTCTGTTCCAGACGCCGGAAACGTCCTGTGTTTTCCCCCGCATGTCCGAGGTGTCGGGAAGTCGGGGGTGAAGAGGGGAGGGGTTGACGTCTCGCGTGTCTCAAGTCCACGGGGGGGTTTGGGAGGGTGGAGGCATCTCGTGTGTCGGGGCCCGAGGCTCGAGGTCGTAGGAGAGCCTGGGGAGGGAAGCGCTGCGCGAGCCGAGGGTGGGATCTCGAGCCGGAGTTTCGGAGGAAGGAGTCAGCAGCCGGACCTTCTGTGGGCCGCCGCCGCCGCGCCCGTCGCGGGTCCCACCGCGCCGCAGCGCCTCGTCGGCGTCAGGGCGGCCCGGGGCGGGTCGCCGTCGGTGCTCGGTCCGGCGCGGCCCCTGGTCACGTCTCGCGCCACTCACTCGGCCCGGTCGTCCCTCCCTGGGCCCTCAGGGCCAGAGGCGAGGCGGGGTCGGGGTCCGGCTCGTAGGGCTGGAAGTCGAGGACGAACGAAGACCGAGACAGGTGAGCAAAGTCCCGGGGCTTCGCCTGGGATCTTTTCCTGGGGCGCGAGGGGGGCGGCGGTGTGACCCGGGGCCCGTCTCGTGAGGGAACCGGGGGAGGGAGGGACGTCGTTAGTCCTTAGACCGTGGGGGTCGGGGGTCGGAGCGGGAGTAATTCGAAGACTCGGGGAGGGAATAAGGTCTTCGGTCCTTACGTCCGGTTTTTATAGAGGGCGAAGGTCTAGGTTCTCCGGGCCGAACGTTGGGGTAGACGAGGCTTTTGGGCCCTCAGACTCGGCATTAACAAGGATCCTCGGTTCTTAGACCCGGGTGTCGGACCCCGAGGTACAGGGGCAGAGGGTGGCGGGACTAGGGTCCTTAGAACGATGGTTGTTGGGGGTGGCTGTGTACCCTGAAATCCCAGGCCGGGTAGGGAGGGAAGAACGCGCTTGGCGTAATATCTATCTCCTAATCCTCCCGGGTGAAATGAGGAGGGGTCTTAAGGAATTTGTGACGTTAGGTTGGTGACAGGAAAACCCCTGGGTCCTTGGGGGATTTCAGATCCCTACCCGTGTAAAGGGTAAAGCCCCTAGGCTCTCTGGGATCGTTTGTCTGGGGTCATTTCTCTCCGGGCGAGAGGGGTCGGCGAAACACTGGGTCTACAGGTTCTAAAGTAGGTAGGACCGTCTCCTCCCTCTGCTCCTCCCTCCCCCGACCTTCCCCTCTCCCTCTTGTCTGGCTCCACTCTGACCCCACCCCTGGGCTTGACCCCCCACCCCCCCGCCGAAACGGGATTTGTTTCCGGTTTGTGTGCCCAACGGCACCGTTGCCGGAAGGGCCCGGCCGGGACCTCTCAAGAGGTAGGTCGCGGCCCCGCTCCTCCCGTCGGGAGGACTCGGGTCTGGGGAGGTCGACAACACAGAAGGACAAAACAGTGGTGCCTTTGTCACTGGAGTCGGGAGGCGGGGTGGCGACCACCCCGCCCTGGTGACGCCGCGCCAAGAAGCGGCCTCCCCCACGCCGGAACGGAGACCGGGGCGGGAGCCCCGCCCTGACCCTATCGGGACCGGTCCCTCAGGGATTAGGCCGAGCTCGGGCCTCAAGGCCGGGGCGGGTGGGAGTGAGGGGCCGGCCGGTTGGGGTGGGTCTGGCGTCTGGGAAGATTAGACGTCGACAGCGGAGACGAAGTCGGCGACGCCAGCGACCGGACATTCCACTCCGACGCCCTTGGGGGTTCCCACCCGCGTCGCAGGTCCTAAGACCCACTCCTCCCTAAGGTTAACAGAGTCAGGACTCTTTCCACCAAACCCAGTCCTGAGCCCAGGACCTCTCCTCTGCCGACCCCCGGACTTGAGTGTGTCCAGCATGTAGACTTTTTCCTCCACCCCACCCCGGACCTGAGGACCCAGACTACCTCCTTCCCGACCCCCGGACCTGGAGACCCAGACCCCCTCTTCCCCGACCCCCTGACCTCGGGATCCAGACTCCCTCCTCCCCGACCTCAGGATTTGAGTATGTCCAGAATGTAGAAATTTTCCTCCACCTCACCCCGGACCTGAGGACCTAGACTATCCCGTCCCCCGACCCCTCGACCCTCCGACCCCCCAGACCTGAGGCCTCAGACTACCCTCCCCCTGGCCCTAAGGACTCAAACTTCCTTCTTCCCGACCCCTGGACCTGGGGGCCCAGACTCCTCCTCCCCGACCCCTGGACCTGGGGGCCCAGACTCCTCCTCCCCGACCCCTGGACCTGGGGGCCCAGACTCCTCCTCCCCGACGCCTGGACCTGGGGGGCCCAGACTCCTCCTCCCCGACCCCTAGACCTGGGGACCCCGACACGAGGACCTCCTCGAGCCTCAACCCTCAGGACCCAAACTGTTCCTCTCACCGACCCCAGGTCTTAATGCCTGGAGGAGAGGCAGGTCCCCCGTCTTAGACTTGAAACCTGCGTTTTCCGGTCTCTCACTCGAAGTCATGGGTACGACGGTTTCACTTCTACCTCGACCAAGGGTCCCCCAACTCTCCTGTCCAACCCCAAAGTCCCGTGCTAAGACTCAAAACCTCACTACCCCACACCACAAGCCGCGCCTCCACCCCTGTCCTGACCCCGCACCGGCCCCTGCAGGACTCGACCCAAGCCTTCGGTTGTCCCGCAAAGGAGAGGGACGAACCCAGAGGCCGCCGAGTAAGGACTCGAGACTGGACCCCGGTTCCGACCCCCGAGCCTCTCACCCCTTCCTGGGGTGAGGAGGTCCACCAGGCGCGCGATTGAGGGGAAGGGCCCCTCGGAGTGGCTCCGGGGCGGGAGACGGAGGACCCGCGCGGGGTGAAGGAGGATTGCCCAGTCCCCTTGCCCTCCACCGGCTGAGGACGCCCCGTGGAGGGTCCACCGGGCCCTCCGGGTCGAGGCCCGCCCCCTCTGGTTGAGAGGCCCTCCACCGCCCTCCACAGCCGTGACAGAGGCTTGACCGAAGGTCATGACACGTTAAAGGGCGGGGGTAGGGATGGGGCTCTACGCTCCGCACGTGTTCCGCTTGGGTCCCCAGGTCCATGGGTCGGGGAGGAGGACCCCGAGGCCCGAGGGCCGGGCGGAAAATCCCTGGGTCTTAGGTGTAAATCTTCCTGGGTCCGTAAGCTGGATCGTCGAAGAGGAGAAGATCGGGACCTCAGGCCCGAGGTGTGATGGGGGGGGGTCGTAGGGAGGAAGGGAAGTGGGAAGGGGAGGGGGCGGTCTTAGGTCCTCGTCCCGCGCCCAGCGCCGCGGCGGAGGGCCAGGAGCGGTGTAAGGCTTACCGACCCGGCTGAACGTCGGGAATATTCCTGCCTCTGCGCCGCGACGGGCCCGCCGGGCGGGGCCGTCGGCGGCGGGTCCCGGGGGGGCGGCGGCGGCCGGAGGGGGGTCGGGAGGGGAGGGCGCCGAGAGCCCGGCCTCGTCCTAATTTTAGTGTCGGGCGGGGGGCGGGGCGCCCCGTCCGTGAAAAGCGGCGAAGGGAGGTAAGGGCGGGCGCGCCCAAAAAAACCCCCCCGCCCCCCTCCCCTCCTTCCTTCCCCGCCCCGAAGGGAGCTCCAGTGGCAGGCCCTAAGGGCCCGGTTCAGGGGCGGGACCGACCCTCCGCGCGGGCCCCAGGTGGTGTGGCGGAGCGGCGCACGAGACCCGGTCGGGCCCGCCGCCCACCCGCCCCGCCCCAGACTCGACCGGCGACTGCAGAAGGAGGAGGGGAACTAGTCGGGAAAAGGTCCATAGACTGGGTTAGGCGGAGGTCCCGGCCTAGAGAAAGACCACCCCCAGGAGGCGGTTCTGGCGACCACTCACCCCGACCCCCAGTGTCTGAGAACCCAGGCTCGGCCCCTCCCCAAGTCCCTAGACCTGAGGACCTAGACTTCCTCCTCCCCGACCCCTTAAACCGGCGGATCTAGGACTCTGGACTCCTTCTTCATACAAGTCCTTGGACAGAGGACACAGGGGTCCTTCGATAACACTCCCTGTCGACCCGACACTGGGACGGGAGGATGTGACCTTCCTCCTTCAAAATAACGGGCCCTCAACTCTCTCCGGAAAACTCGAACGTCCCCCACGAAGGGACCACCGAGTCACCGTTTCTTAGGCGGACGTTACGTCCTCTGCACTCTGACTCCAAGATAGGGAATTAGCCCTTCTAGGGAACCTCCTCCCGTGCCGTTGGGTGAGGTCATAAGAACGGACCTCTTCTTAGGGTACCTGTCTCCTCGGACCGCCCGATGTCAGGTACCCCAGCGTTTCTCAGCCTGTACTGACTTCACCGACTCGTCGTCATCGGCTCTCTAATTTATAAAATCCCGGACTCACTCCTAGACCTGTGGACCAGTCCTCTAACTCCGACCCGGAAGTAAGGACTCAGAAACCCTGTAGTCACCGGACCCAGTCCCCTCCCCCGACTCCAAGGACCTTCAACCCCTGATCGACCGAACGAAGAACCTCCCCGGACCTGGAATACAACCCCTTCCCCCTCTCCGTCCTCCTTTAAACTGAAGGAAACCCAACTTGAAGGGGTCCGAAGAGTCCACCCACGTTCAAGGGGTCCGAAGGGTCCATCGCGATCACCAATTCTTGGGTGGACGGTCACGTTATCTGGGGTCAACATAGGGACCCAACCTTTCTAGGAGACCTCTTCCCGTACCGTTGGGTGAGGTCCCAAGAACGGACCTCTCAGGGTACCTGTCTCCTCGGACCGCCCGATGTCAGGTATCCCAGTGTTTCTCAACCTGTGTTGGCTTTGCTGAATCGTGTGTCCGTGGGGTCTGGAGTTAGGGACACCGGTGTCCTCCGCACGACGACTCCGACCATTATGGGTCAAGGTTGACCCCTGTCTGATGGGAAGTCACTCTCCGCTGTCCGACCTTCTAACCCTCGAGACTAGTCTACACCCAGGGACTCTCCCAAGGACTCACTACCGATCTGAGAACTTACACAGACCTCCGACCTTTACAAACAATCTAGTTTCTTTCAGGACCGACGTCTAGGGACCCATGGGTTTCCCTCCTTCAACGTCGCCAGCCCATAAATTCTCTAGTGCCTTCTGTCCCAGAGAAGACTACCCCCCACCACCCTTCCCGTGCTCTGGTCCTGTGAAATCTCGTTTTAGAAAAAAAAAAAAAACCGACATTGGGTTCCGTATATCCTAGAACCAAGGGGTTGATCCCCAACGGGGGACGTAACTTTCACACCTTTCAGAATTGGTGACCAGGTGGTCCCACCAGGTATCTCATCTTAGAACTCACCGACCCAACGACTCAGGGACCCCCTTCCTCTCGTCGAAACACACAGACCTCACCTCCCCCCTTTTTCTCTACACTAAAATGTCCTCAACCGAAAGTCCCGTTTCTTTCTTCCCAGGACCCCTTTTGTCTCTGTCCCATGGATGGGAGGACTCGAGACTGTACTCCGACTTCCACCCCTCCCCGATTGTAGACCTGGTGGCCGTAGGGACATCCGGACCCTGACCGGGCCAAACTTTTGACTTTCCGGGTTTAGGACCCATGGGGAGGTCGATCTCAGGTCTAATGTGGTAGGTGTCGTCGGGGAGGTCCCTCCGTTTACGGGGTCCCATCCCCCGTGGGACCTAGGAGTTTAAACTTTACAAGAATCCTAGAAGAGAGGAGAGGGGGGTCGGTACGGCCACTGCCATTGGGCGTGGTGGCACTGTTGGTGTTACAGCAGTAGGAGGCCGGACCCGAGGGGCTGGTAGCACCCCAGGGGAGCCCACGACTGGGTCGGCGACCCGGAGGAGGCGGACGACGTCGACCAGAGGTGGACGCACCGGAAGAGCGAGCACCGGTCGCACCCGCGGACCTGCCCCGGGTACCCGTTGACCAGGTACAAGTGGACCACGAAGACGAAGAGGCACTGCGAGTAGTAGGAGTAGCACCTCGACCCGCCCGAGGTCCACGCGAAGGGCGACAGAACCGCGTTGAAGGGGTAGTGGATGCGGACGATACGGCGGGAAAAGACGGAGAGGAGGAGGTAGTAGATGGGGTGGTGGATGCACGTCAAGAACAGAGTGCCCGCGAGGGCCCTGGTGCGGTAGCGGCGGTGTCGAAAGAGGACGTAACGGACGGAGCGGATACGGTGGCTCCACCGGACCTGGGCCCGGGCCGGGCCGCTCTAGTGGCCGATGTACCGGTGACACGGACCCGACGAGTTCCACGACCTCTGGAAGCACCGGACGCAGTAGAAACGGAAGTAATCGCTGGGCCCCGACATGGTCTTGGTCAGCCGGGACCTCACCACGCACCGGCATATAAGGTAGACGAAGTAGGATCGCCGGCACCGGTAGGACGACTTGGAGCCGCTGACGTGGTTGCAGGACGGGTAGAGGAAGGGGTGAAAGGACAGCCCGGACCGGGACTAGAGGCAAGAGCGGATGCGGTGCCGGGACCAGGAGACCGGTGAGATGGTCAAGCTGGTCTTCGTGCCGCCAGTCGGCGCCGCCGTATACCTAGGACCAACGTCGTCTTCGGTGCAGGTGATGCACACAAAGACCCTGGCGGCCGACCGGCACCGGTAGGACTGTCCGTAGTTGGACGACCGAATGGACCGACTGGACCATATGAGTCGGGCGGACCAAAAACAGTCCCAGACTCGGAGCAGGGGCCCCACCCCGAGAGGGATTGAGGGGGAAGAGCGGCCTCCGGGAAGCGTCTCGAGACCCGGGGGGCCACACGCGAAGGGCCGGCGAGGGCGGATGCAAGGAGCGCAGGAAGGGTCGGGAGGACGGCGGAACAGACAGGGAGGACGGCGGAGGACGCAACGGAGAGAAGGACAAGACAAGCCAACGGTGTGGGACTAAGTGAAGACGGACGAGAGAAGAGGGTGGAAGAGACGAAACTCCGAGAGAAGAGAAAAGTAGGACACTCAAAGGTGGAGACGGAGGAAAGGACTGGGGAACCCTCGAGACTCGGAAGAAGGAAGAGTCGGGGTGGTTGGGGGGTAGGGTGGAGGTTTCCACGACTCGAGGTGAAGTGTGTGGGGGAAAACGTCGACAAGTATGGGACCCGGAGACCTCCCCGGAGGAACGGTTTCGTACGGACGGGCGGGACCGACACGGAATCAACTGCACACACACAATACACATACACACACAAACCACCGCCCCCACCCCACCCATCAATCCTTAACTTGGGGGAAAGAGGATCACCCCTACCCCACACATGTCACAAGGAGGGGAAATTCAATTTTTTTTTTTTTTTTTGAGACCTCCAGTTATTAAAGGTCACCCGACCTCCGAATTTCGTATCTGGGACCCAGGGATCCGGGGCGGACCACGAGTCGGAGTGGACTCTAACCGAGGTCTTAAAAACGGTCCGAATAATTTTTGGGTGACGGATCTCCGGTAGAATTTCCTTCGTTCCCTATCTGCATAAGGTAGGGTTTCTGAGAACCGTCAGAAACGCCGTTTCTTGGTGTCCCAGAACTTGTGTTGACAGAGTTCATAAACACTCCCTGTCCCTGCACCGGGAGGTCGAAGTCCCAATTTTTATCGTAGAGGACGGAAACGATCCTTCTTTTCTTTTACCGGTGACGGTCGGAAGTTCCACTACAATCGGACCCAAACGAACAAAAAAGGACCAGTGTTCCCGTTGTTAGTGACCAACCGGGACAACAATTTTCCCTTCAAAGAATTTTAAAAAAAAAAAGGACCTCCCACCCCACCCCCCTACCCTTAACGATGATACGGTATCAGTCTCCTTAGCGTAACGTGACGAAGTCACACACACCACGTGTGTGACCACACAAAGACACACGAGCAACGAAGGACGACGTCGAAGGACGAAGAGACCCTGAGTGTACATATTGTACTAGATATATTTACATGTTTATATAAAAATTAAAAAAAAAATTAAGGGACCTCGAAGATTAAGGGTAGCCGGGGACGACAGTCAGTCAGTGCCCTCTCTTCGGAACAGGGAAGAGGGTGTAGGTATTACAAGTAAGAAAAAAAAAAAATTTGGAGTTATATGTCTATTTTCTTTCTGAACACAGACGAAATAAGTGCCCCTCCCGAGGTCCTCTCTCCCGTTCCGGGTCTAAAGACCCAGACCATCCTCTTTCTCCGACCATAGTTTTGTTGGAACAGGAGTAGTCTTTTCTTCACTCAAACCTAGAAGGTTTAAAGAGGGAGTTTACTTCCCTCGATTAATCCTATCTGTACTTGTTCTAAAGAGGGAGAAATCCTAAAGGGACTACCAAGTCACCACCCCTTAGGTGGACGGTTACGTCCCCTTTGTCCAAGATAGGGAGCAGGCCCTTCTAAGGTGCACGGTACCTCGTTGATTCAGGGAGACGGTACTGACGACTCGGGCACGAGACGTCCCTCTCTCCGAGGACGTCCCTCTTCGGGGACGAGGGGTGTTGGTCTCTTTGAACTCACATCGTTGTTTCTGGGTCGTGTGGTTTTATTAAACATTTTTTCTTAAAAAATGTTTTTTTCTTGTTTCTAGGAAGAAACCTCAGGGTGTTCGTAGACTCTTTATGGTACAGAGTAAGACTCACGTCGTCTTGGGTCCGTGGTGAAGAATGGTAGAGGGGAGAGTCAGTAGTGTGTCAAGTCAAGTCAAGTCAAGTCAAGTCAGCGAGTCAGCACAGGCTGAGAAACGTTGGGGTACTTAGCGTCGTGTGGTCCGGAGGGACAGGTAGTGGTTGAGGACCTCAAGTGGGTCTGAGCTCAGACACTACGGTAGGTCGGTAGAGTAGGAACCAGCAGGGGAAGAGGACAGACGTTAGAGAGGGTCGTAGTCTCAGAAAAGGTTACTCAGTTGAGAAGGGTACTCCACCGGTTTCATGACCTCAAAGTCGAAATCGTAGTAAGGAAGATTTCTTTAGGGTCCCGACTAGAAGTCTTACCTGACCAACCTAGAGGAACGTCAGGTTCCCTGAGAGTTCTCAGAAGAGGTTGTGGTGTGAAGTTTTCGTAGTTAAGAAATGCGAGTCGGAAGAAGTGTCAGGTTGAGAGCGTAGCTGTGTACTGATGACCTTTTTGGTATCGGAACTGATCTGCCTGGAATCAGTCGTTTCATTACAGAGACGAAACCTTATATGATAGATCCAACCAGTATTGAAAAGAAGGTTCCTCATTCGCAGAAAATTAAAGTACCGACATCAGTGGTAGACGTCACTAAAACCTCGGGTTTTTTTATTTCAGACTGTGACAAAGGTGACAAAGGGGTAGATAAAGGGTACTTCACTACCCTGGCCTACGGTACTAGAAGCAAAAGACTTACAACTGGAAATTCGGTTGAAAAAGTGAAAGGAGAAAGTAGTTCTCCGAAAAATCAAGAAGAAGTGAAAGACGGTATTCCCACCACAGTAGACGTATAGACTCCAATAACTATAAAGAGGGCCGTTAGAACTAAGGTCGAACACAAAGAAGGTCGGGTCACAAAGAGTACTACATGAGACGTATATTCAATATATTCGTCCCACTGTTATATGTCGGAACTGTATGAGGAAAAGGATAAACCTTGGTCAGACAACAAGGTACAGGTCAAGATTGACAACGAAGGACCGGACGTATGTCTAAAGAGTTCTCCGTCCAGTCCACCAGACCATAAGGGTAGAGAAAGTCTTAAAAGGTGTCAAATAACACTAGGTGTGTCAGTTTCCGAAACCGTATCAGTTATTTCTCTTTATCTACAAAAAGACCTTGCGAGAACGAAAAAGGTACTAGGTCGCCTATAACCGTTAAACTAGAGACCGAGGAGACGGAAAAGATTTTAGTCGAACTTGTAGTCCTTCAAGTGCCAAGTGCATAACGACTTCGGACCGAACCTCTTAAAACTCGTAATGAAATGATCGTACACTCTACTCACGTTAACACGTCATCAAACTCGGTAAGAAACCGTAACGGAAAGAAACCCTAACCTTACTTTGGACTGGAAAAGGTCAGGACACCGGTGACGACTCAAAAGGTTTAAACGACCGTATAACTCACGTCGTCAAAGTGTCGTAGTAGAAAGTCCTAAACTTTGTCGAGTTGACAAAAGTCCTCTTTGAGGTAATGGAGGTGATCGAAACAAGCATCACTACGAAAGATTCCGGGTGAACTGAAGTGTAAGGTCCTACAGACCGAGATCTACTCACTAGTGTGGTAGCACTAATAGACCCAGTACTTCTACAAAAAACATGTCAAGAAGACACATAAGAACGGTAGAGAAGTATTATAGAAGACGAAGACAATCCAGGTATGGTAAAGACAGGAAATAGCTCGGGTAGAAACGTACTTTAAAAGGGAACCATAGAGATTAAAAGAACTTCTCTAGAGATCAGAAAGGGTAAGACAACAAAAGGAGATAAAGAAACGTAACTAGCGACTTCTTCCGAAAGAATAGAGAAGAACGATAAGAGACCTTGAGACGTAAGTCTACGAATATAGAAAGGAAAAGAGGAAACGAAAAGTGAAGAGAAGAAAAGTGTCGATAAACATTCCGGAGGGGTCTGTCGGTAAAACGAAAAAACGTAAAGAAAAGGTAATCCTACCAGAACTAGGGACAGAGGACATGTTACAGTGCTTGGAGTAAGGTATCAAGTAGTCCGTGAGATAGATAGTCTAGATCCGGGAATTTAGATAAAGAGTGAAGGTGACATATTAGTATTCCCTAAACTAAATCCAGTATGGACATACCAGATCACCAAAAGGAATGAAAGAAGTTAAACTCAGACTTAAACCGTTATTCCTCAAGTACTAGATTCGGTGTCAGTCGAGGACCAGAACAAAAACAACGGTCATATCTCGAAGAGGTAGAAACCGACGTTTTTATATTAGTTAGTGACATAAGAAGGATTTAGGCTGTCTCCTACTTTACCAACCTACCGTAGTGACTGAGTTTCTTGTCAAACTCGGTTGAGGACCTCTACCACTTCCTGTCTTTTCGGACCGTCCGACGTCAAGTACCCCAGCGTTTCTCAGCCTGCACTGAATCGTTGACGTGTTGTTTTAGGACAAATACAGACAGAGTAAGAGATTCAAGGAAATCAAAACGAAGTGGGTTCGATAACAAGGTCGGATGAGGAACCTGATGGGATGGACGTCGGGTGGAACTGGGTCCTCCCACGGAACGAAAGTTGTAGACCTAGACCAGGACAGGAGGAGACGAGTTTAGGAAGGTGTAAGGCGAGGTGTAACGGGTTTCCATTGTGGTTTCGGGAAGGCAGTTCCGGAAGTCCTAGACTGGGACGGACTTAAGGGTGAGAGTCGAGGTAAAATGGGAATCACGATTCGACGGACTGTGTGTACCAGTTGACTTTTGAAGGTTCTTCTAGTTTACTTAATGAGGACGGTGCTTAGAGATAGGGTGTCTTCCAGTAGAACAGTCCAAAGAGGTCCTGCTAGTGTTTATGTATTCATCGTACTAAACCCCCTTTTAAGTTCCTAGCACGTTGGGTAAAAAAGGTGGATGTCGGCGTTTTCGTTAACCCTTCTCTATGACGTTTTTCCCCCTTCCCAGGACAACCTCCACCCCCTCCCGATAGATCTCGTCCGAATGCGGGAAAACCCCTCCTCTTCGGAGGTGACAGGTGGGGCCTTAAGCCTGGATTTAGTTAGGGGTGGAAGAGCTTGCCGCAGAGGGAGGGGTGGGCTGCGAACCGGGAGAAGACCTTACGTAGTCTTGTCGACATCCTGATTCCCACGATACGACCGTTAAGCTCTTGGGTTCGGCTTGATCTTGTCTCGCACCACCCCAAGGATCCAGGCAAAAGCCCCGGTGAGGGCGTGGGATAGGAGATAGGACCCCCTGCCGCCTGCGGACCTTCGCCGACCTTTCGGTCACTGGGGGGTGAAAACCCCCAAATTATGAGCTTAAGCGACTGAGGGGCTGGGGGTGCTCAGGGTCTCTTGCACGTCACCCGTAGAGGGCGGGGGCCGAGCGGCGTCGCGGTGCGGGGTAAAGCGCCTCGTACGGCCCTTTCTTTCAAGAGTCGGCGGTACGGTCTTGTCGGCTAGGCGTCCGGGTCTGATGTCCAGGGTCTCACGTAACGCGGAGCGTCAGGCCGGGCCGGCACCAACGGGAACCATTGTCTTGGACGGAGAGGAGGGGAGGGTGGGGGTTCCTCGGCCTTGACCCTTCACGAGACTTCGGCCCCCTCCCTGTCTGACGGTGGTCTCTCTCCGTCTGAGGCCACCCCTCTGCCTCCCCTTCTGTCCTCCTTTGGACTGGCCCGGTTTGCAAGCCTCTCTGGGAGGGTTGGGGGCCTGCCTCTACGGGTCCCACAAAGTCTCGGCCGCCCCCCGCTGTCTGACTTAGTCACTCTCTGTACCTCCCTCCCTTTCTGGAAGGTGGGTGGGGGAGCAGGGGCTCGACTCTCCCTAAGTGTCTCTGTCTCTCTGTATGTCTCACCCACTTCTTCCCTGTTTTTCTGTCTCGACCTCTCCTCTCTTCCTTTTCCTCTCTCTAGTCGAATTTATAAGTCTCTCTCTGGGGGTCGTTACCTATCTCTGAGTGTCTCAGTCTCTCACCAGTCTCTCTTCGTTCGTGTCTCCTTGCCCCTCCCTGTCTCTCTTTCGCAGACGTTTCTGGTCCCCTCTCTTTACGTTTCTTGGTCTTTCTTCTCTTGTATCTCTTACTCTGTCCCTCTCTCTGTGCCGCATTTCCCCTTTGTCTCGAGGTGTCTCTGTCTCTGCCTCCCTCTTCTTCTCTAAGTCCCTCTGTCTGAGCCTCACTCTCTCTCTGTGTGGTTCTGGGTCCTCCCCCCACCAGGTGTCCTCCTCACTGTTTGCATCTACCTCTGTGTGTCGCTTCTTCTCTCTCTTTATTTTTGTCCTTAAGAGTCTCTGTTCCCTTCCTTGGGTCTGGGTCGGTCTCTCTTTCGATCCCTATGTCTTTGTCTCCGGCTCCCTTTCCCTGTGAGGGCCTCCCTCTGTGTCTGCATGTTTTTAGTGTTCTTCGGGTCTCCCTCTTGATCTTTGAACCCACTGTAGGCTTTTTCACTCTGCAGTTCTGAGGGAGGACGAGTGGCAACCTAGAATCGTAGTTATGTTTCAAACACGTTACTTTGCCTCTGTGTAGTCTGCCTCTAAGATCGCCTCAACGCCACCCGAGTGTCCTCAGAGGCGTCGTGGGACCTCCCCCAGCCCTTCCCCGGCGCGCCGTCTAACCCCTCCCCCGTCCTGTGTCGAGTCTCCTACGGAGGGGGGGAAGTGAGCCGGAGGCCTCACCCACACGCGTGCACACACACAACCTCTGCATCCCGTATCAGGGACCCGAGAGGTCCTTCCACCCCCCTGCGGAAATTCGGCTTTGGGGCGGGGAGCCAGCAGTACCGTTGCGGAGGGGGGCGGCCCCCGAGGGTGTAAAGTCGTCCACGACCTCGGCCTCGAGGGTGGTGGCGGCGGCGGGCACGGAGGCCGAGGAGGTGCGGGCACGAGAGCCGAGAGCGAGGGGGACCGCCTCGGCCGCGCGGGGCCCCGAGGCGAGGGCCGGGGCGCGCGAGCCGAGGACCTCCACGGAGCGGGGAGAGTGAGGGTGGCGCCGTAGAGGGCGGCCGAGAAGACAGGACGGCTCGGAGGCCGATCAGCGGGAAGGTGGACAAAGGGGTCTGTCCGTCCTAGGGCCAGGGACGATGCAAGGCCCCCGGTACAGGCCGGACCCGGGGCCGCCTCCGCTAAGTCTCCCGCCTGGGGCCGGGGACAAAACGTCTTTCCCCCGAGACTCCGTCTTCCACCAGGTACTCCAGTTCTCGGTGTTCAAGTGGCGAGCGAAGAAGTTCGTCGGCTGGAAGACGTCGGTGACGTGACTGAAGTATACCACTCCCTCCCCCGACCCCGGGGCCCCCTACGCCTGGGAATTACTCGTCCTTTCCCCCCCGACGCCGGGACGGAGGACCGGGGTCCGACCCGTGTCCAATCCCCGGCCGTGAGGACCCAGTCTCTCTCCCTCCGCCCCCAGGACCGGAAGGCCCAGGCTTCCTTCTCCGAACCCCCGGACCCGAGGACCCAGACTCCCTTCTCCCTGTGCCTGCTTCCCCCGTCCTAAAGCCCCAGGACTCTTCTCCTCCAATCGACCCCAAATCTGAGGACCCAGGCTGCCCTCCCCCACCCTCATGCGCCCGGAGGGTGCTGGGCGTCTCCTCTCCCTAAGGTCGCGGGAAAAGACGTGACTGGAGTCTAGGAACTGAGAGTGTCCCCCTAACCTTTTGTCCCAGACGTCACAGTTCCATTCTCGTCCCCTGGACCTGAGGACCCTGGGAGCCCTCCCACCTCCGACCCCTGGGCGTCGGATCCGACGAACCGTGCGCGCAAGCGACCAGGGGTCTCTCCGCGCCCCCTCGGGCCCCGCCCCCCACACCGTCTCTGTGACGGACGTCAGACAGAGAATATGTGTAGAAGGACGTAACGGANNCCGCCCCGGTGGCGCCTCCACCGTGACCCCCGGGGAGGGAGCCGGCCGAGGTCCACCCCTGTCTATAAACCTCTTAGACAACGGTACCCTTGTCCCTCTAAACCTTTTCCCCTCGACTTCCCCCCGACCTCTACGTTTCAGTCTCCGGGGGTCCGACGGCAACGGTACTGTTGTTGTGGGCAGGATCGTTCCCCGTCCGGCCCACCCCAGTGGCTACCCGCCCACCCCCGACCCACCCCGGCCGTCTATCCCCCGGCCCCCTCCCCCCGCTCAGGATTTCACGGTCGACGATGACGACTCTCGTCTGACTCAGTCCCTCGCCCGCCGGCGGCCGCAGCGGGGATCTGAGTTGAAGACGGGTTCAACTACGAGAGGGAGGCAAGACGACTTCCTGGAGAGACAGAGGAGGGAAGATCAGACGGACGGAGAGAGAAGTGAAAAATTAGAGACAGGCACCTAGGACGAAGGAGAGACAGAGGTAGAGAGCGGGAGAGACACAGAGGGAGAGAGAGACAGAGACGGAGACACAGAGACAGAGCAGAAACCAACACACATCCGTGACCCGCGAGACAGACAGAGACAAAGGCACTAAGAGACGTAGAGACAAAGAAAGGGACCCAGGAGGAAATCTTAGAGACAGAAAGCCACAGAGAGACAGAGAGAGACGGACAGTCCCAGAGAAACTAAAAGAGACACAACTTGGGATACCTCTAGGGAGAGAGGACCCAAAGAAAGACAGACCCAGAGGGGAGAAAGACTAAAAGACAGGTGACCCCAGAGAGAGGCGAGACCCAAAGATACTAAAAGCGGAAGTCAGACGTCAAAACACCAAGTAGCTGCTACGGTGCTCAAACACTGGAAGCTCACAGGTCCGCGACCCTTCCCGGGGGTCTGCCTGCACTCACGGGCCTGTGGGCCAAGAGGGAGGAGTCCGGCGCGGGGGCGGGAGTGGGGGAGCCGCAGGCAGGGTTAAAGAGGACGATAAAAATTCCGACCCTCCCCTCCCCCCGACCTCTCTATCCCTCTCGATCAAACCGGGTCTAAGGGACGGGAACCGGACCTTTCCCCCTTACTCTCCCCTGGCTCTGACCGACCCCTGGGTCCATCCCCTGTCTCTCCTCCGGCCCACTCCCCTGGAGCCGCGACCTCCTCCAGCCGACACTAGGTCCTCAGTTCTCTAAATCTTTTGTCTTCCTACTCCCCGTCTCTCTCTCTGTCTCTCTCCCTTTAACTACGTTCGTGACTCTAGGACTCTATCCTGTCTCTCTCTTGCGGGTCTCTACGTCTTTTTTTCTCTGGGTCCGTCTGACCCCCTCCCCCCTCTTTCGTTCTCGTCACCTTGTCTCAGTCGTCGTACCCTCCTTCCTTTTCCCTTGGGTCTTTCTGACCCTCTCTGTTTGTCTCTGCCTCCCCGTCTGTGAGTCTTTCCCTTTGATCCCATCTTTTACCATCTATGTCCTTTGGCGAATCGTCCACGACTCTCTTCGGGTTCTCTAGAACAGTATATGTGCGTGTGTGTGTACACGTAAATATCTGCGGGGGAGACCGTGTGTGTCTGTGGGCACACGTGTGTGTATACCTACGTACAATCTGGGGACACACGTGTGTGTGTGTGTGTCTTTAAGGGGGTACAACGTGTGAGTACACGTACGTGTGCAGGGGGTATATGTGTGTCTGTCTATGTCTGTTGGTAAGAGAGGGAGGAGAGGTGGGGGTTGTAGTTCCCCGACTGTTCTTGACAGGTGGGAGGTACGGGTGGGGACTAGGGAGGAAGTGAGAGACAGACCGGAACCCCGAGGAGAGACACTCGGAGTCAAAGTGGGAGACATTTCACCCCGACGGTAGATCACGACTGGACCTCTTGAAAGGTCGCACTCCCTTCGTAAGACATAGAAACAGCAGGTCGACGGCTGGTGGTATCGATCGCCGGCTCCCTGCCTTCAAATTTTAGGACGAACCAAATAAGCGATTCAGTACACCCCGAGAAACGCTGGGGGAACATGACATTGGGCGGTCCGAGGAGACAGGTACCGTAAGAGGTCCGTTCTTATGACCTCACCCAACGGTAAAAGAAGCGGTTTTTTAGGACGAATTAAACTTAATTATTTATCGGTGGACATCCTAAAGGGACTAGGTTACCAACTGAGGTGTGAGGGCGACCTCTACCGCGTCCAAGTTAGGGACCAGTCCCTTGATTCTAGGGTGTACGGTGCGTCTCGTCGGTTTTTTTCTCTTTGTCGGCGGATATCAATCCCGAGGGCACACCCTATCCGTAGTTAGATCTGCGGGGGTCCGAACAAAACTGTCAAATCACTTCAGTCCGTCGTACTCTGATCGGGTCCCAAACTGTGTCTCAACCTCTACCAAAATACCAATCGTCTACCTCTTTCTCCGCCTAACTCTTTCTCTCTCTCGTGTGGTGCCTTCAGGTACTCCGTAAAACGGTCGAACAGTCCAGTTCTTTTGACTTCAAATCTCCTACGCTGAAGGTTCTTGTATCTAACTCGAGGTGACAGAGGGTCGTGGATGTGCATAGTAAACGACGGAAGTGACAGGTGGAGGTGGTGGTGGTTTGTGAGGTAGACTAAATGGGTCCCGAGTAACGTACGTGAATTGTCCCTAGAACATATATCGCATTCTTACTTAGAAGAGTCGTCGAATATTTCAATCCATAACGAGGACCGGGGTAGATTGCCTCCGAGAACCCGGCCCTGTGGACCCGAACTCAGGGCGGACGTGGTGTACAACCAAGACACCGGAAGGTCTTCAATTAAATGGAGAGACGTGGAGACCTCAAGGAACAGACATTTTACCCCAAATTATGGGTACGGGAATAGACTATCGTAACAAAATTCCTGGCTTATTCGGTTGAGGAACCCATACTTATGGACCATACATCGTTTTCCGTTTTATGATTAAAAATAGTAACATTTTAACAATGATAAGAGCCACTCCTTTGCTTCCCTTTGTCACACCTGTTCCGGAAAGGAGACATAGACCGAAAGAAAAAAGAGACACTTCGTAATTCGAAAATAAGAACAGTCGTTGTGTCTAGTTCCCGAATTCTTCACGAGTCCCGAGTTCTACGTACTAACGTAAGGCAAACGTGTTCTTGGGAAAGTCCCTCCTGAGTGCCAGGGTAAAATACCCCTCCGAGGGACTTAAAGAGTTTTCCCACCACACTCCCTTCTAGTGTGTCGGCCCAGCACCCGTCTCAGTTTTAAACTTGGGATTATAAGGATTAGCCTTGGGGTCATGACAGAGGAAAAAATTGTCGATGAAAGTGGGACTCTTATTGGTGTCGTCGAGGGTACAGTCCATGGGACGACCCTTAAAAGTCGGTGTCGTAGAGTAAAGCACACCGTCCTTGTGACCCTCGAGCCCAGTCGACTTCCAGAAATCTCCAAGTCTCGTACGTTGACGGTTGTGGAAAGGAGTGGGTTCATGTTAAGTTAGGGGTGATTTGAAGTTTTATTTTAGGATTCTTCTAGAACTTAAAAGTGGGATATTTTGAGAACGTTGTGTGAGTGTCTTTTAGCTTAGGCCCAGAGGACGTAACGTCCGTCTAAGAAATGGTAGACTGGGTGGTCCCTTCGGGGTTTCACAAGTAGTGAGTAAACACAGACTGAGAAAGACTGGGTACCTACCATCGGGTGGTCCGAGGAGACAGGTACCCTGAGAGGTCTGTTCTTATGACCTCATCCATCGGTAACGACAGAGGTTCCCTAGAAGGGGTGGGACTTTAGTTTGGGTCCAGAGGACGTGACGTCCGTCTAAGAAATGGTAGACTCGGTGGTCCCTTCGGGCGAATCTTTTTGCGTTTATAGTTTAATAAAGTATGGGTCTGTAACGACTCCCACCTTTCTCCTTACGAAAAGGACCACAGAATTTAAGTACGAATTAGCCTTAACTCGATATTCGTGACGAAGTTCTATGTCTAGCAAATAAAGGTAATCCGTCTAGTTCTGTGACTCCGAGTTTTGACCCGTACATGCACTTTAGTGTGTTGACCCTTTACCGGGTCGAGAACTACTTAGGGTCCCGATACACCCCTGACGTTATTTTAGCGATCGTTATTGGTACCGTCATTACTATCATCATTGTGATGGTTCGTGTAAATTGGTCTGGGACGTGTATGGTCGGGGACGACACACCAAATGTGAATTAGAAACCCTATGGACCCAGGGATTTTGACTGGCCCGTATCAGACGTAGGGTGGTCCCCGAGCCTCTTCCGACCGGTAGTAACCCGTCTGTAACTTTCTCCGACTGGCACTTATTAGGCCCCAAGTACCACCGGGTGTTCAGGAGTCTCTTGGCGAACACCTTCTGATACCCGATCCCTGACACCCTAGAACCTTCGGAGGTGAAGGAAGTCTAAGAAGGGTATAGGGTGGAACAACCATGTTGGAAGGAACTAGTGAGATAAAGTGTAAAGTTAGGGGGGGCGTAGGGGCTATTACACGTAGGGACGAGGTAGAGACAGGTCTCGTGGATATAGGTATGGAGTGTGATATATAAGATTCTAAAAAAATTACCCCCGATAAACAATTTCAGAAATACCTTAAAACAGTGTTATAACGAAGACAGAACCCAAAACTAAAAAACCGGGGTTCCGTACACCCAGAAGGGGTGGGGGTGGGGGGGTGGTCCCTACCTTGCCCGTGGGGGACGTCACCTTCCGTCTCAGAATTGGTGACGTGGTGGTCCCTTCCGGGATATATAAAATAAACAGCACAATTAAAAGACAGAGGGAGGTCATCTTTCATTTCAGGTGTGCCTGACGTCAAAAATAACCGAAACGAGTCCCCGACCCAGCAGCGTGGTTCTTTTCACGGTCCGTGTGTCATCCACGAGGTATTTATGACCTCTCACTTACTCACTCCGCCTTGTCGTCCTTCGGACCCTCTTGTCCCGACTTCTCAACCTCCCCCCCACGAACAAGTCCTGGGGGAGACCGGGGGCGAAGACTGGCTGAGGAGGGCTGGAGGGGGGTGCGGTCCTAGGGGCCTTGTTCGTGTTCAAGGCAGACGTGTCGATGTCGTCGGGGTGGAAGACGCTGGTGACACCGAGGGACGAGATGCCCGACCACGTGGTCCCGTACTTCACAAGAACACTCAGACGCTCGGGGCCCGAAGCCCCGGGGACGTTTCCGCGTCTCAGACCCAGAGTCATTG
Organism: Capra ibex; assembly: GCA_006410555.1. Taxonomy (NCBI): domain Eukaryota; kingdom Metazoa; phylum Chordata; class Mammalia; order Artiodactyla; family Bovidae; genus Capra; species Capra ibex. The sequence goes on from SJYO01050415.1 coordinate 49,962,814, forward strand.
CGCGCACCACCACCCCCCTCACCTCCTCCCCTTCACCTCAGACCTCAATTTCCGCTCTGGGTGTCAGGGTGGAAGGTCAAGACAGGGGGGGGTGGGGTTGGTCCGACGCTCTACTTGCACGTGGCCGCGACACACGCGTCGCACGGGAGAGACACGCCGCACCTGGTGTGCCTCGCGGCCCCCGCGGACGTCGACCTCTAGGCCCGCGGGTGAAGGCTACTCTAGGTGCAATGCCCACTCTGGGGCGGAGGAGCGGACCGGGGCGGGGAAAGAAGGGTCTCTGACCCAGCTCAGGTGGGCTTGACAGACGGGTGAGTGGCTAGGTCCTTTCGGTGCGGGGGAGCACTTCCAGTGCGGGTGTGACGACTGGGGCGGACGTGTCCGACTCGAGGTGCGCCGGTACGGGGAAAGACGAGCTCCGGGGACCAGAGGTCGGAACGGAGAGCACTACCGACAAGATCCGTAGTTCCAGGACCCCCACCTCCGCCCACGTCTCCTCTCTTATTGACCAGGGTTCACTCCAAGCCAAATGATATACCGAAGGGTTCACCATACCCTCTGTGTTCTCAGGGCCCAAGGTAGGGACTCGACTCTTCTAGGGGACCTCCTCCCGTACCGTTGGGTAAGGTCATAAGAACGGACCTCTTTGAGTGCCTATCTCTTCGGACCGCCCGATGTCAGGGACCCCAGCGTCTCAGTCTGTGATGACTTCACTAAATCGTACGTACGTGGCCACTATCCCGGTCCTAGGATTCCCTCGGTCCCCGAAACCTACACTAAAGACCCAGTGACCGGCCCCTTTCCCGAAGTATGGGGTAGAAGACCCACCTCTTCATTTTCTAAAAAATTTTTTCTTTCTTTCCTTTCCTTTGTTTTGTGTACCCAGTGCCTTCTCCTTCAACTCTCTAACCTTAAGCACTGACGACCGACCCCCTTCCGAGGCCCCGGAGAGGGACCTAGAATTGGGGTAGACGGGAGGAAGTGGAGGGGGGAGTCAACCGCTCCGGGCCTTGGAGTAGGGTTACCTGGGGTTACCAGAGAGGCTAGGGATACACTTCGACTTCGAGTAGGGTCTGGGAGCCTTAAACTGGTTTGTCTTCTGGGCGTGCCACTTTCGGTGCGATTTGGGACACACCTTGCTCTGGAAACACAACACTCAGAGCCCACGTCCCCTCCGGGCCACTACTGATTGTCTCTTGCTAGACTCTCAGGATCACCGGGTGTTCTGATGCCTCCCGTCCACAATCCTATCCTCCTCAGGGCGTGTCCCTCTTCTTCCGCCACCCGCCTCTTTTACTTCACTGACTCCTTCTCCCTACCTCTGTGTCTTCCACTGGCAAAATCTCCTTCTGTCTCTAGTCTCTCTAATCCGTCTGGGACTCTGAGTCTCTTTCTTTGTATTTGGGTCCCTCTCTGTGTCTGCCGTTCCCCGCCCCACACTATCCACCCGCCGTCCTTCTCTTTCTCTTCGGCCGATTCCCTCTCGGTCTTCCTTCCAAGACCTCCCTCTTATCCTCTCTAGGCCTCTCTTTTCGGGTCTCCGTCCCTACGCCTTCCGGTCCCTCCCCTGACCCTTTCGGCCGACCCAACTGAGACCCGGGTCCGTCCCTCTCCCTCGGAGAAGCCCTCCTGGTCCCCACCCTCCTGTGAGACGTCTCGTCCTTTCCCCGGGGTCGAGTCCTCCAAACGGCCGAGGAGGTCGTAGGTCCTACGCCTCCAGCCCCTCGGTGCTCGACCGGGGAATGACGCGGGGCGAGAGGGGCGTCGTTGGACTTCGGCCCCCTACACCTCGCGGCCGAGTCGCACCTCCACACCCTGACCCTGGCCTGGAGGGCTTTGCTGAAGTACCCGCGGTACAGGAAGCCGCAGAGCCTCGACGAGTTCCGCGGGCACCTGCCTACCACTCGCCGCCTGCCCCCGCCCCGAGCCGCGGCTGTAGGCGCGGAGGTAGGGCCCCCACACCAGGGAGAGGCGGGCCTTCGGTAGTAGAGCCGGAGGGACCCGACAAAATAGGAGGGGGGGCGGGGGGAGGGGCAGGGAGAGAAGAATAGAGTGACAAAGAAAGCGATAGACGCAGAGAGGTAGAGAAGGGGGGAAGACTACAGAGACGGAGAGGGAACCCACGGGGGGGGGGGNGAGGGGGCGGGGTAGGCAGAAGGGTTGGAGGGGGGAGGGAGGGCGAGACCAGAGGCAGACATACAGTCCATGTTCAATGACTTGGTCCTCCTCCCGCTCATAATGTTACACGGCCACCGACTGCGGCTGTTGACGTTGGAGGAGGTCTTCAAGCTCCATGGGTCCGGGGCCGAAGGGGTCGGAGGTTTGGGGCCCCCTCGCGTCGGAGGGTGTCAAGTCTCGACCGGAAGGGGTCTGACGAACGGGTGACCAGACCCCTGCTTTTAAGGGTCTTCTGGGACCTCAGGAAAGACGAAAAGATTCCCTCACGACCCTTAATCTTAAGGATAGGTAGAAGTCCTGAAGGACCCACCGCGATCACCATTTTTTGGGAGGATGGTTACGTCCTTTGTGTCCTCTCCGCCCAAGTCAGGACCCAGCCCTTCTAGGGGACCTCCTCCTGTACCGTTGGCTGATGTCATGAGAACGGACCCCTTGGGGTACCTGTCTTCTCGGACCACCCGATGTCAGGCACCCCAGCGATCCTCAGCCTGTACTGACTCACTGATTGTGTGTGTGTGTAGATAGGGGTACCGAACCCCCAGCCCCCCCGGGAGAGGGGACGAAGTCCCGGCAGCGGATGGCGAGGTTCCTCCGAGACTGAGACTGAAAAAAGAGAGAGTCCGGACATTGATGGGGAACCTTGATATGCTCCACTCTTCTCGGTCTCCGAACCCAACCTCCGTCGAAGTCAGGGCACCAGACATAGAGTAGGGAGAGTATAGACAGACGTAAAGGTGTGCGCACCCACCTTGCGTATGGTATGGATCCAGAACACAAACGACTCATTAGCCTCGTGAGACCTCCAGTCAGACTGGGAGTCCGTTGAGGGGTTCCATCCCTGTCGTAGTGTCTAAGGAATCTAAGTTCCCGGGTGTCAGGACTCCGAGACCCCGGGACATCGATAGTCAAGACCCAGGACACAAAGACCGTAAGGTACCTGACACCCCGGACCGAGACCTTAAGACACCGGGCAGTAAGACCCGGACACCAAGAGCCTAAGACACCGATGTGAAGACAAAGAAGGACCGGGACCTCCTCCTCGTCTCGAGATCCCCTATATCTAGGTTTTATCCCAGGAGAGCGGTGGACGTCGAGGGTTCCGTTCACAGAAATACGGTAGCGTAACGTCAGAAGTCGCAATGACAACACCCCCCTACCATCCTCGTGTCGGCTACCCTCCTAGGGCCACTGGGACGACGATGAACATGGGAACCCCTCGAAGGTAGCACGGGACTGAGGGGAGACCCGACTTAGTTGGAACCCCTCGTTTCCAGTCTTAGAATGGTTCCGGAATGGGTCGGAGACACTGAGACACAGATCACTGAACACACCTTGGTATCGTAGGCCACGAGAGAGTCGGTTCGGAACATACATACTTCACTTCAGAAGGTTGACCGGAACCTACCCGGGTGTCAGGGGGTCGGGGGGTGGGGTGACACGCGGAGAGGTACTCCGCCGGTCATCACAGACAGTAAGGTGGGACCTTTCCAAGTCCTTTCCACGAGAACGTCTGGGTCCGGGAAGAGACAAGGACTGAAACACCCACACAGGGGGGAGCTCACCGGGGACTCCTGGGAGAGAACAACCTACTCCTGGCACGTCCCGGTGGGGGTCTTGTCGTAGTCGGACACTTGACCTTTTCGGTTTCCGCCGACTCCTTAAGGGTTCCCGCACCGGTTTTCTCGGACCACACAGACGCCCGGAAAGTCAAAGTGTCCAAAGGACGGGTCCTGTTAGGGACCCAGCCCTTCTAGAGGACCTCGTCCTTTACCGTTGGGTGAGGTCATAAGAACGGACCTTTTAGGGTACCTGTCTCTTCCGGACCGCCCGATGTCAGGGACCCCAGTGTTCTCAGCCTGTGCTGAATCGCTGATTTGATGGTCCCGTGGGTTCTTCGTGTCTCCAATTGGGTCAGACCCTCCCGGGTCCCCTCCACTAGTCCCTCCTGAAAGGACTCCCTCCCTGTGGACTTAACGAGGAACTCAAAAAGACAGGTAAAGAGTGACACCGGAAAGAGAGGAGGTAACCCAAAAAAAAAAAAAAAAGGGTGAAGGACTTGTGGATAAAGGACTTCAAAATGTATTCAGTTCGGGATAAGACCCTCATCTTAGTCCGGTGAGGGACCCCTCGAGGAGAAAGTTACTTTCAATGTCTATCTCTTCCTTATATAAACTAGTACCTCTACCGGAGCCCGTGACCCCTGAGGATTTGGAGACCGTTCTGGACCTTTTCAGTCTCTTTTTGAAGTAGTTGCCTTCATGTCCCAAGGGTCCCATTTCCTCTTCCTCCTGTCTAAAGGTCCGGTTCCTTCCTTGTGCACGGGAGAGAGAGAGAAGGGACCAGCGAGTCTGTCATTTCTCAGACGGAACGTCGAGTCCCCTGCTTCCAAACTGGGGACCCGCCCTTTCTAAGGGACCTCTTCTCTTCCCGTTTGGGTGAGGTCATAAGAACGGACGTCTTAAGGTGCCTGTCTCTTCAGACCGTCCGACGTCAGGTGCCCCAGGGTTTCTTAGCCGATACTGACTCGCTGATTGTGAAAGAGAGACAGTAACGAAGAAAGTTTTGTTGTATAAAAATGAACTCGGGAGACACACGGTCCGTACCAAGATTAGTGACCCCTATATCGTCGTTTGATCTTCTCTCCTCCCCCTTTTTATGTGAGGACGAGAGGACCCTCCTTCTGTAATTTGTTTTATTTCCGCAACTACTAGGACACAATCTGCTACTACTTACTGATACCTCTTTTCGCGATTTCTATCCCTCACGACAAGACACTCTAAAATGTTACTCGCCCTTTCCGAAGTGGCTCTTTCACTGGTGACCCGTTTCTGTATTTCCTTTACTTTGTCACTCGGCATTCCTATCGCCTCTCGGAAGGGTCACCTCCCTGTCAGTGTACGTTTCCGGGACTCCACCCTCGTTCGGTCGTTACAGACCCAAGTTAGCGATCAGTCCCTTGATCTAGGGTACACGGCGTCGACTCTGGATCGCGTGGATTTATTCAAGTAAAAAATTCATTATTTATCTGGCTCACTCTACCCTCCGGTGTTTTCCACCGGGCTCTACCAGAACCAAACCTGTGCTCCTGACGGAGACACAGCTCTCGACTCCCCTCCTCCTCCTTCTTCCGTAGCACCTCCAGTTCCACTCAAGGACCACCGAACCGGGTCCCTTCGTTAATACCATTCGCACAAGTCCACGACCTACACGAGACTTCAATCTTCATGTCCTGGACGAAGTCGTGAGCCGAGGTCTGGGTTCGGTGGACGACCCACTACCACCTCTTCGTGTTTCCTCCCTCTGTCAGCGACCGTAATTACTCAAAACTAACGACCGAGACGAAAAATGGACGACACACTGAAACCCGTTCAATGAATGGAAGAGATTCTACCCGCTAGCCCACCACCACGACTACCCCTCCTAACTACCGTATATCATTCGACAGATTCACGATCGACTTATGGTTTGAGAGGTCCGTTCGCACGACTCAGAGAAGTCAACACAGACTGCGATACTCTGACTTCGGACGGTCCGAGAAGACAGGTACCCTAAAGGCTCCGTTCTTAGGACCTGGCCCAACGGTACGGGAGGAGGTCCCCTAGAAGGGCTGGGTCCCTAGTTTGAATGTAGAGACTACAGAGGGCGTAACAGTCCGTCTAAGAAATGGTGATCACGGTGGACCCTTCAGATCACAATTGACAAGTCAGTACAGGTTGAGACGCTTGGGAACCTGACATCGAACGGTCGGGGAAAACAGGTACTCTAAAAGGTCCGTTCTTATGACCTCACCCAACGGTAAAGTCCCCTAGAAGGACTGGATCCCTAGTTTGGGTCCAGAGGATGTAACATCCGTCTAAGAAATGACAGACTCGGTGTTTCTTTCGGGTTATTTTGGACGTCCGATACCCTTCAGTCTTTTTCAGGGATTTGGTTTCTACCCACACCTTTGTCGTAAAGAAGAAAGAGGTAGAAAGGCAAACAGAGAGAGGGGAAGGGAAAAAAGGGACCTACGACAGAGAGACTCCCCGTGGGGGAATAGGGGAAGGCCCCAGACTGATTGAGACGTACAGAGGGGAAAGAGCGTCTCCCACGCCTGCCCAGGGAGAAGCAGAGGATAGGGGAGGGGTAGGGGGTCAGGGTGGCTGAGGTTCGCGACAAAAAAACCCCGGTCGGGACCTGCTGACGTGTAGAGGCTGAAGTCGAAGGAGTACCAAGATCCTTTTCCGTCAAAACCCTTCCAACCTAAGGACCCCGAGACCCCCTTCCCCACCTACAGACCCCCTCCCCAGCTCAAAGAATCTCTACTTTAGTCCCCTTTGATCCGAAGACTCGGGGTTTCTACCAAACTACCCCGGAGAACTCAAGGACCTCTCTTTTCCGGATTTCTACACCTATGAACGGGACTTCCTCACCGACTACTGTAGTCCCGTGGACCACGGGGCTCTCACTCTCCCCCGTGGGCCCTAAGACAAAGAAACAGAGGAACTTTCCCTTCCGATCTCTGGTCGCGAGACCCAAGGGTTCTACTTGATCCGGAGACAGGGATCCACTACGACCGGCTCGCAGCCCCGAGGCTACTCGAGATGCGGTAGTTCTAGGACTTCTTTCTGCACTAGCAGGTCCTACTGCTACACCTGACGTGGGACCACCTCTTTGCACACGACCGGGACCCCCCGGCTCCGGGGCCTCCGGCCGGCGTGAAGGAGTGGGTCGAAGTGAGGTGGAAGGTCTGGGGCCACGCTTTCCTATCCCGGGGTCCGACCGAGTCCCCGGGACGGAGTAGAGGTGGGGGGTGGTCAGGCGATCTACGTAAGTCGTGACCTAAACTCTTAGACTCAAACCCCCTCCCGTCTTCTCGAGCCACCTGAGACTTCCCCGCACCGACCGAGGAGTCACCCACACCGGTCGTGTGTTCCCCGCACCCCCCGCACCGGTCTCCAGACCCTCGAACTCCCCCGCACCGGACTTGAGGGATCCCCAACTCACCCACAAAGACCTCATTTCCTCACGCACCTCTTGCAGAGGACTCACTCGAACGGATGTTGACCCGAGACGCACTACTCCGACAGAGCACCCAAGAATCAATTCCTCAGTAGTCTTTATTCCGCAAAGGCTTCTGACTTTACCCTGTTGTTCAGTTTTGACAGTCTCCAATCTCTCCCGCACTGAGATGAAACTTCTCGAGACTCACCCGCATCGGTCGAAGGACCTAAAAAAAAAAAAAAATTAATCATAACCCTTAAGGAAAGACCAGATCACCAATCCTGAGGTATGAAGGTGACGTCCCCCGGACTCAAGCTAGGGACCAACCCTTTAATTCTAGGGACGTTCGGCCGTTCCACGTCGGTTTTTAATTTTTTATTAAATTTTTAATCATAGTAAACGTTCACTTCGGACTTGTCGAAACCAGGGATCGTCCACCGGTTCTGACGTACACACTCACTCACCTATACCTTTCTCCAAAGTCAAAGGGACTTTAAAGTTCGTTTGGCACCTGGAGTTAGAATTTAGGCCCTTTCCCTCCTCCCCTTGTGGGCTGTCAAGTCTCATTGTCTCCTACCTCACCCACCTGTAAGACACTACCGCCCATCCGCACCTGTCAACGAGACCTTAAGACTAACGTACCCGGGTCTCGGAAGGTGCAACCAGACCTCACCCGTCATTACCTGCAAAGGGAGGGGACCACCCGCACGGGAACGGAGATTCGGGGGCAGGTGGGGGAGGGGTCCTAGCGGACATAAAACACTACCTCATACAGTGGCCCCCGCTGAACTACATGGTGTAAGTTGTCGACCCGTTCAAATTCCTTGGGGTGCGTCGCATTCAGAACCGGTTCTCTCCACCCACCCCCATTTCGTCTTCCCTCGCCACAGGACGGAGATCGGACTGGGGGGCAGGGGAGCAGGTCCAAGATGCGGCGTCTTTAGCGGTAGCCGGAGAAGAAGGAGGTATTGGTCCCGTAATAGATAGCCACTCGTCAAGGGCCCAAAAGTCACCTCCCTTAGCCTGGGGGATCTTCCCTTCCCTAAGCTTGAAGTGCCGAGGTCCGACGACTTGAGAGGGGAAGGACGTTAAGGATGGGTGAGGTGGGGTTGGGTGGGCGTCCCTAGACTTTGACCTGTTACACTACGACCTACGGCTTCCCGTGTAGTTTTAGTGGCTGAAGCCGTACACATTCCTCTTGCAGAAAGGGCCCTCGTGGTGCGCGTGGAAGACGCCCTGGGGCCTGATGTATCGGGGGCTCCATCGGGGTGGAGGCGGCGAGAATCGCGAAAGGTGCGAGCGACGCACCTATACGGACCCCCCGATCACAAGCATTACACCCCTTGACTGGGGCCCCAGAGGTGCCCTCAGTACCTGACAAGGTTGACACACTCACAACATTCACCCGTCCCGACCCAGAGATTTATCCGTTTCACCCGTCTTGAACACCCACTTACAAGACTTTCTCGTCCTGGATTACAAGACCTCTTGTCCTGGATAATGACCTGGCAAGATTCTTCGACCCCCTTCTCAGGGTCACATGAGACTCCCCCACCCCGGGTAGGGTGATCTTGTACTCCGAACACCTCCGACGGGGGACTTTTAAAGTTCACCCGTTCTTAGACGAGAAACAACCCCCCACCTCGATTACCAGACTGACATATATTCGTCTCCTTCTCGTCCAGGGCTGAAAAGAGGGACCCTCTCCACCCCAACTACAACCACAGGGACTAGAAAGGACCACTGAGCCACGATGACGGACTCATTGGTCACGGTTACCAGAGTTTTGTATCGACGACTAGTCGTAGTGGACCCTTCTAAAACTTTTTATGGGTGTGGAAGGACCGAGACTGAGACCAGACAACACCGACCTTAAGAAGTCCCGACCGTTGTTGATAGAAATTTGTCAGTTCTTAGACCATACACAGGTCTAAATTCTGAGACCAGAGACTTCAAGACACGACACGTGGACTGTAACATTCCTCTCTCAAGTCAATAGATCTATAAGATCTCCCACCCGCCTTGAACGTTGAATCACGAATTTAGCAGAAATATAACCTTGGTCTCCTTACAAGACTCATCCATCTTAGACGAAGAGTTTACAAGGTTTCCTACCTCGGTTTCGTAAGACTCACCCTTTTCAAACACGACTTTGGTAAATTTCAACCCATCCCAAAGGTCCACCACTACGATCTCCCCGGGTGAACACAAAGAATTTTGTACTTACTGTCAAAGAGTGGAAGGAGGGAGGGGAAGATCTAGTAACGGATGGTTGGGATACCCTTCAGACAACTAACCACCAGGAAACCCCAAGACGAGATGCTCTACAACCGCCCTGTCCATTCTCTACGACCCCTCTCCGACCAAACCGATTTCCGTTGTGTCTTCCGACGGTGGACAATGTACCGGATAGAGTCGTCCTCGTCCAGTCCTTCCCTACAGGAATCCGACTCACATCCTTCGGTACCCCTTCCGGCAGTTTATCTTCTCTCGAGAGGTACCAAGACTTTGTCATTGAAGGGTGTCCGATCCCCAAGAAGGGGGGAAAACACAGAACCTAGAGAAAGAGTCTTGTTACGAAAATTTATGTACCTTATTCTGTCATCGTAATGTCTTCTTCAGTTAGTATAACTTTAGACCGATAGTTTTACAATTTCCGAATTAACTTAGATTAAATTGGTGCATTTACTTAAATTGAATTTACACATACCAACAGATTCCCATAATCTTATACCTGAATGTACACTAAAGGATGATTACTGAATTTACCATAATTTATCATTATAGAGTGTCCTTATCCTTCATTCATCCTTCCGGACAGTCATTAAAATTTCATCTCTACTGACCAAAAAGAAAAAAAAAAAAAAAAAACTCTATAGACGTTGAGAATATACTATTCTTTTATAGTCACTAAAGGTAGTCACTATTTCAGTGTTGATGATGACGACTCCAAAGAAAGGACGTAAATATTCCGACTTAAAGTTAAAATCTAAGGTTTTTTATTCCTACGTGCAAAAAAAGGGTAGGTTTAAGTTCCTGCGGGGTGAGTCAACATCTTTGTCTGATGGATCTGGGGTGTAATCTTAGAAACAGACCTATGACGAAAAGGTTTAGGCTCTTCTGACCTCCGGTGAGTAGGTCGGTTCTTTCACGAAAATGTCGAAAAAGGACGTCAAAAAGAGAGAAGATAAATTTACTGTGTAACGGATTAATTGTGGAACGACTAAATGTATCGTCTATTTCTCTCCGTCTCGTCGTTTCTCCACGTCTCTCGACTTCGTAGACTCTATCTTTTGTTCTCGGAGGCTCTCACCCTTTCTGTATCGAAACCGCCAGACCAGTGGAAAAAGAGATCGTTAACCGTGGGGGTGGCGGGACGGCGGGCCCCGCCCGAGACGAACACCACCCGTCACTCCCGTTCTTCCACCCCGGTCCATCAGTCCGGAGACTGAGAAATTACGGAGATGAAAGAATCGGGGGGAAACTACCTCTTCTACTCCTCCTCGACAAAGTCCGCTAGTACCTTGTTTGACAGTGGATGGGGTTCAGCGAAAGGGCCCTTCGACACCGGTAGACGTTCCCCCACTCTCGGGGGACTGAAGGTCTAAGAGGTCCGGGTCGTGGGTGTGCGGGGTGCCGACGGTAAGTCCTGACGGGTGCGTCACAGAGACGTGTAATCCTTTTCCGAGGGTGAGGAGTTCAGCAAAATGAGGGTAGACGACTTTTTCGAATATATCGAGTGGCTAGAACAATCTTGTTAGTGTGGGACGGAACGACGGGGGCCGTCAGGTTCCCTCCGGAGATGGGACAGGACACAAAGGGGGTGCGGGGCGTCGAGCCCCGTCCGTCGCGACTCGGTTCGTCTAGTCAGCTTGGATTGAGGACGGTGAAAAGGAGGACACCCTAGACCCCGTTCAGTGGCTTTGAGACCCTCGGTGGCAGAGGAGGAGACCCCAACCCCGCGATTCCGTCCTCTTCCTTGGATCGGATGTCGTCTGCAATCGTTCGAAGACGAAGCTCGAGGACAGAGGTGCAGAGAGACTGGTGCAGAGAGAGAGCCGAAAACAGGGTAACGGGACGGAGGTAGACGTGTACTACCCCGAAAGACACACTAACGGAACAAAAAAAGAAAAAGACACAGAAAGCCCTAGAGACAAGTGGAAAGGGTAGAAGCGGGAGGAGAAAGACCCTGAGATAATGGAAGAGTTGTTTGGGGGAAGTGTGTGTGTGTGTGTGTGTGTGTGGGGAGGAAGACCCAGAGAGAGCAGAAGAAAAAGACCCAGAGGTAGAAGGGGAAAGAGACTCAGAGGAGGAAGTATACCCCAGAAGTAGGGAGAGAGACCCACGAACAAAGGACCCAGAGGTGGGAGGAGAGAAACACCCGAAGGTAGAGGGGGTGGGGAAGGGTAGAAGAGGGAAGAGAGAGGAGGATAGAGGAGGAAGGAAGAGACAAGAGGGGTGACTCAGAAAAGGGGAGAAAGACCCAGAGACAAGGGGGAAAAGAGACCCAGAAGAGAGAAGGTGGAAGAGGAAGAGACGGTGAAAGGGAGACCCTACAAAAGGCCTAGCAGAAGGAGAGAAAGACCCAAAGAGACGGCTATTGTGGAAGTGTGGACCTAGAACGAGGAAAGAAACAGACAGGGACCCAGAGACCCAAACTCAAAGTAGATGGGGTAGAGTGGATGGGGGCGAAGAGGAGAAAGAGAGAGGGAGAGAGGTGGGGTGGGGTAGAGACGNCTGTCGGGGTGACAACCAAGAAGAGAAAGACCTTGAGACACGAACAGAGAGGGATAAGGAGGAAGGACCAGAAGGGGGCGAGGAGGTGGGGGCAGAAAGAGACCCGGAGGAACAGACCCTGTGACAGACAGACAGGCAGAGAGAGACACAAGGGACGTCAAGGAGTGGTTCGTGGGCCGGTTCGCGGACCCGAGCCCGGGGCTACCTCTCGGGTGGTAGGCACGAGTGCCGAAAAAGGCGACCTAGCTGACCCTGTCCGACCTTGCTAATCTCTAGCGCGGAGGCAAGTCTGGGGCGGGCCAGTCAGGGGAGGGCCCTTCTTGTACGACCGGGGATTCTCCCACTTAGTCGGTGCGTAACGCAAGACTGAGAAGTACAAAGGGAGGACCACAAAGGGTGTCACACCGGCGTCGCCTCTCTTGAAACTGTTCAAGAAGTGAGCCCGCCGGGGCCGCGACTGTGGGGGACTGGCGGACCAAGACCGGTCGTAGCTGGTCCGGCTCAAGGTCCCGAAGTGGATACAGTTGGGACTAAAGCACGTGGGCCTACGGGCGTCGGGATAGTCGGGTTGCGGACACGGTCAGTACATTAGGGTGGACGGCGGTGGTCCGCAGGGGTGCCGAGGGAGGAGGCGGGGCCGGAACCGGGACGGAGTGGTACGGTGGGGGGAAAGGTTAAGATCTAGACCGAGGGCCGCAAGACCGGAGACGGGGTGGGGGGCCCAAAATCGGCGGGGCGTGTTCGCAAGGACCGTAAGGCATGAGGGTTACGCTAGAGATCTCAGTATGGCACACGATCTAAGACGACGACAACTCGGGATCTAAGACTGGACGGACTCGCAGGACCTGAGACAAGGTAGTTGAATGTCTTGGCAGCTGTGGTAGGGTTAAGAGGAAGAAAAAAACAAAGCAAAACGAAAAGGAAGAAGGACCCTTTATCAGAGTACCCCACCCGACAAGATCTGATCCTAAGGTCTTGTAGGGGGGTGGAGGCTCCGGGGTGGGTGGAGGCGAGGTCAAGGCCTCATTCACCCTCCGACACGGGGGAACGAGGTCACGGGGACAGGACGCGAGATCCCTAAGGACCCTGCATACCTTCTATAAGGGGCGGGGACAAGAGGCAGTCGAAAACAGGATCCGAGGGGGTGGGGATCTGGGTAGTGGCGTACCGAGGAGGTCAGAACGAGCCTTGGGGTGGAGATGGGTTTACGGACGGTGAGAGCCCTGAGAGGCACGGGGGAGAAGGCGGGCCGGTGTCGACGACCTCTTATTTGAACCCTACGACTACGAGTTCACAAACCTACAAAAAGAAGATTCGAACCTCTTACTTCCCCCTACCTCCACCCTGTTACCGACATGTATCTTTGTGTGTGTCTCTCCGACTCATCTCCCGACGTCTCTCTCTCCCCCTTTTGCGTCTCTGGGTGTTTCACTCTCTTCTATGTCGTACAGTCGTTTGTCGTCTCTGGGTCTCTCTCCTGGTTTCACCTGTGCACTTCCCTGTCCGTCAACATGCGTGTCTGTTGGCTCGCAGAGTCCGTCTCTAGCCCTCGTGTCTCTGTGTCCGTGCGTGGGTAAACGGGTCTCGTTCCATTTCGAGGGTCCGTGTGTGTCCTGTGCGACTCTGGGTCTCCGGCCCTTCAGCCTTCTCCCTCCTCCTTTCCGTCGGGACGGTAACTCTCTGGAATGCTGTCTCTTTGGACAGTCGAATTCCTAGGCGCTGCACTCCGCTTCCCGCCTGCCTGCGTGGGACTCCCGGAGAAAGGGAACTGGGTGAACGCTCACTCCCCGCACCTCTCCTGTCAGGGTTATCTGATGTGAAGGGTCGTCTGGGACACCGTCTGGGATGGGGGTCCGCGCCGGAGGCGGCGGCGGTCCTGACTACCCTTGACATCAAGGACCTACCCCTGTCCGGGCGCCTTGCCACACGAAGACAGACGCAGACCTCTCCTGACTCGAGGTTTCGAAGTGTCCGAGGGAGCCCCTCGAGGCCACAGAGGAGCAGGGGCGTCTGAGGACCCAAGGGCTCTGAGCCGGATCGACCTACGACTCCGAGGGGGCCTGAGGGGGGGTCGTGTCGGCGCCCCGGGGGAAGGCACGGGCGCCGGGGGTTGGGAACGAGGCTGGGAGCCGCCCGCCGGACGGGGAAATTCTCACCGGGGCGACTGTAGTGCCGCCCCCACCCCCCCACGACCGGGCCGAGGGCCGAGGCGCCGCCGACGTCCTGCGCCGAGGCGAGACGCGGGCGGGCGACGAGTCCCCTGGGGGCCGGGCCCTGCGGGGGAGGGCAGAGGAGGTCGGCGGGTCTGGGGTCCGACGCGGGGGTGCGGACCGGTCTCGGGGTCAGAAGAGTTCCCTGGGGGTCCTGGTGGGGACGACAGATAGGCAGAGTCCCAGAGAGGAGAGAAAGAGACGGGGAGAGAGAGAGGGAGGGACAGAGAGAGAGAGAGATGGAGTTCCAGAGACCCAGAGTCGTAGAGAGTCGGGTTTCCGGAAACTGTCAGATGGACAGAGAGAGACACTGGAGAGGTGAAGGTCCTCGGGTCTTGGAGACTCGGACCCCCTTCTCCCCCGGACGGATCTAGGCTAAAGACGGAGAGGTAGAGAGACAGAGAAGGTCCCGGTCCGGTAGAGACACAGAGGAGATCAGAGGTCTGGGCCCTCAGAGTCTTAAAGTGTCGGAGGCCCAAAGTCAAGACCCGTCGGAGAGACGGAGGGGCACGCGGGGACGGGGAGAGCCCGAGGGGACGGAGACAAAGATAAGAGAGAGCGAGAGACGGAGGGGGTAAGAGTTCCGGGTAGAGGGAGGGAGGGGCGTAGGATAGGGGGGAGGAGGAAAGGACGGGGAGGGGAGGAGGCGTCATCGGTTACTCGCTGGCGGCCAGGGTCGAGGGCCGCAGCAGGCGGCTCACTCCGGCGCCCGCGCCCCCCACCCCCCACCCTCCGGCCCTCCCCCGGCCCTGCGGCCCGAGGCCCCGCCCCCGCCCCCCGCGCCCGTGGCCGCTGGGGCCACCGCCGCCGCCGCCGCCGCCGGCCCCCTTCGGCGCCCCGGCCAGTACGCCGACGCCCCGGGCGCCGGGCCTCGCAGGCGGTTCGGGACTCGCTCCACTCGAGCTCCCCTCTCAGGCCCTTGGTCTAACGCCCCCAGCCCCCCGCCAGGAGGACTCCGCCGGCCCCCAGACCTGATTTGCCCCGACTCACCGAGGACCCCTACTCTACGGGCGCTAGCCTGCGGGCTCAAGCCCCCCGTCACCCGCTACCTCCCCGCAAATCCGGACTCCTTGGGCCCCCATGCCCCAGGCTCCCAGGGTCTTGCCCCGTCGGTATCAGAGTCACAGGCTTGGAGCCTCTGGCACCCGTGCCCTCTCCCACGGCCGGCCTAGGAGCTCCCTCCGCCAGGACCTACTCCCCCCTCCCGGGCCCGGGCCATTCCCGGCCGGCACTCAGACTCTTCCCCAGGAGCCTTTCTCTCGCGTGCAGAGGGGTTCTGACTCCCGGATACCTCAAACCTGAACCCCGAACCTATTACCCCTGGGGGCCCCTAGGTTTTCGGATATAGGTCCTTTCCGCCCCTATTTCTTCCTATTCTTCCAAAACCCGGACCCCTTCCTCCCCCCCAGGGTTTCCTCCTTCCCAACCGCCAACCTCCTCTTACTCCTCTAGACCCGCCCGGCGACTCTCACACCTCCTTGGCTCACTCCTCCCTCCCCGCGGGGTTTCGCCCTCACTCTTCCCACGCCACCCGGTGCAGGGTCGGCAGACCTAGCCTCCTCGGTCACCCCCCTCGACTCCAGTCGATGGACCCTACCTCCGTCGGGCCCTCTGCCCCCAAGACTGCGACCAAAGACTCTACTCGCCTGACCTTCCTTTCGCCCGTCGACCGTCAGTTCGGGACCTCGGTACCCGGGCCCCTACCCTCGTTCGGCCCCAGGCCTCGAGACGGTCAGAATCTGAGGACTTAGGGAGTCCTACACCCCTCGCCCCGTCCACCCCACCTCCGGGATCTCCGACCCCAACCCCCCCAGCGGGTCTGTCCCTACTTCCACAGAGTTCGAGGTCCCAAGAATAACTCCACCACGACTCAAAGGTCTTAAAGTTAAAGTTCCGAGGTCCTTAAGACCAGTTCCTCTCACCCCCGAGTTCAGAACTGACGTAACAACCACCACCCCCCCTCACGACCAATCCCCAGAATTGACAGTGACAATTTTTCCACTACTTCCAGCACCATAAGTCCATCCAACTCCCGAGGCCAACTCTATTCTACCTCTAGGGTCAAACTCAGGGGGTCTAGTACTCTGACACACCAAATCCCTCAAGAACCCTTTCCCACTCACACCACCGATTCCCTAATCCTCGTGGGACCTTCCTTTAGAGGTCTAAATTCTAACCTTAAAACCTCCGGTGTCGGTACTTGAACCCTCGACAGGACAAAACTTCCAGGTCCCAATCCCCCTAGGCCCAAGGTCCAACCTCCAACTTCTCCCAGATACTAATTTCAAGAATCGACCCCCTCGACCTCAGGTCTGAGAGACCCTCCCCTAAACCCCTAGAACATTGCTCTTATCCCTAACGTCTGAAGGACTACACCCAAAATCTCAAGTCTCGGGACTAAGGATAACTCGCTACCAGTGAACGAGACTTATCCTATGACTCTCCACACCCCCCCCCCGCCCCCACCCTAAGGGTCTAGTACCAAACCTGTAAGACTTCAGAGATCGGTTTTGGGACGAGGTCCAGAGATCCGGGGTTATAGGACCCTCGGTCGTCGGACACTACCTCAAGATCGTGGGGTCCAAGTCTCCGAACGTTCCTAAACCCTACCCCCACCAATTACAAGACCTTAGAACTTAGACCCAGCACCAGGTGCTAAAGTCTAATCCTACGGTTTAACTCCAGTTCCGTGGTATGGTCCCAATCTTTCAGTTCCAGAACGTAATCTTAACCTGTAATTCACAGTTCTCTTCTCAGGTCCCTGAAGAGACCACCAGGTCACCGATTCTGAGACACGAAGGTCACGTCCCCCGGACCCAAGTTAGGGACCAGTCCCTTGATCTAGGGTGCACGGTGTTGATTCATCAAACGTTCGACGTTGATTCTGGATCCAGTCAGTTTATATATATATATAAATTTCTCAGGTTGATCTATACCCTCCGAACTCCAGTTCCGGTTCCATGTCCCAATCCCAGGAACCAATTGCTGGGTGAACCCCGTAAAGACCAAGGATAATTTTCGAGTTTTCTTTCCCCAGTCCCACAGTCCAGACCCGTACCTCAACCCTAACCACCGGATCCAATCCTAAAGATCTGTTCAATGACCAGGTTTAGGTCCGACCTCAGTGCCCAGTCCTGGTTCCCCCGTCTATCCTCTCTCAAGGCAAGCCCCCCAACGACCAAGACCGGGTCCCGGCCGCAGGGGGCACCGACGTACGACAGACCCCCTGGGGTCGTCGGGGTCGCCCCGAGAGGTGACCTCGAGGGCCAGGGAGTCCGGGGCGTCCCGCGGGGGGCGGCGACTCCTACTCAGTGACGTCGTCGGCGCGGGACTGGGACGACTCGTCGCACAAACCACGCACGCCGGACGAGGAGCACCCGTAACGGCAGTCGTGTCTGATGACCGACATGTACCTCCTCCCTTGGCACGACGGCGTCTTGGTCTGGTGGCTCCAGTTCTACCGCGACGTGCGACCGGACACCGCGCAGACGAAGAAACGTCCATGTCCGGAGTGGACGGGTGGTCAGTTAACAGGGACGGAAACGTACCGTGGGCTCTCAGGAGTAGGTATCAAGGGAGGGTACCCACGGGCTTTGGGTCTTTAGTTGGGGCAAAGAGAGGACCTGTCAGTGTACAGATGGACCTCTAAGGTAAAGATTCAAAACGGCCCACCGGCGTAACGCCTTTCTTAGGCGGGCGGTCACGTCCTTCTGCGTTCTCTGCACCTAAACTAGGGACCCAGCCCTTCCAGGGGACCTCTTCCTTTACTATTGGGTGAGGTCCTAAGAACGGACCTCTTAGGGTACCTGTCTCCTCGGACCTCCCGATGTCAGGTGTCCCAACGTTTCTTAGTCTGTGCTGATTCGTCACCTCACGAGTGTGTGTGTGCGTGTGTGTGTGTGCGTAAGTTAAAGATCACGAAATCAGGGACCTAGATTCTTGGGGTTACTAGTGTGTTAGAGGTCCAGGGATTAGGGGTCATTGGGGGACCTCGGGGGTCTGGGTCTCTTTGTGATTAGGATCAAGTCTTGAACAGAGGACCTGTCAAGGTCACAACTTACCCTTCCTATTTGTTATAGATACGGAGGGTCGATGATGCCTGTCGCGAGAAAGATCCTTAGGAAAGGGTGGAGTTGGGGATCTGGAAAAGGAGAAATCCCTGGGTCCTCTGGACCGGGTATTGGGGAAGAATGAACTCTGAGACCGAAGGTCGAACAGAAGGAGGTAGGTTGCCAGAGATCCCGTTGAACGTTATCCTCGACTATCTGAGGACGGGTATGGGAAGACATTGGGGGATTCTCCTCGTGTTTGTATCATGTCTCATTATGTCTCATCTGCCTGTGCTTAGGGGTCCTGTAAGGGTATGACCCCAGAGAACTGACGCAGGACGGGGACTGGCGGGACGGAAGAATAGAAGGGGGGGAGGGGTCCGGCCCTTTTCCCAGCGACGCACCGGAGTCTTATAAAGGAACTTGGTCTCTAGTTGAACCACTGCCTTTTGTGTCTCTTATAAGACTCACTCCCCTTCGTGCCCCGACCCTCCCAGTCCGTTGGTTCCCTGTCCCACTGTCCCGCCCAGGACCCCTTTTCCCGTCCGGTCAACCGCGATCACCATTTCTTGGGCGGACGGTTACGTCCTCTGAATTTCTCTACACCCAAGTAAGGGACCCATCCCTTCTAGGGGACCTCCTCCTTTACCGTTGGACGAGGTCATAAGAACGGACCCTTTGGGAAACCTGCCTCCTCGGACCGCCCGATGTCGGGTACCCCAGTGTATCTCACCACGCGTGTTCTCTTCCCTACCTCGCCTTCCCTTCGTCACGTCCGAACTTTCGTCAGTCTCACCCACGCACTCCTCCACCCCGGTCCAGCTTCCCCGCCTCGGGCTCTCACCCACCTCAGTCCTCGATTCCCCACCCCAGTTTGGTTCCCCCACACCGGACCTACTCCCCCGCCCCGGTCGTCACCTGCAAAGTCTTTCCCCGCACCCCCACGTCTCTACTCCNGCCCGATGTCGGGTACCCCAGTGTATCTCACCACGCGTGTTCTCTTCCCTACCTCGCCTTCCCTTCGTCACGTCCGAACTTTCGTCAGTCTCACCCACGCACTCCTCCACCCCGGTCCAGCTTCCCCGCCTCGGTCTCTCACCCACCTCAGTCCTCGATTCCCCACCCCAGTTTGGTTCCCCACACCGGACCCACTCCCCCGCCCCGGTCGTCACCTGCAAAGTCTTTCCCCGCACCCCCACGTCTCTACTCCTCCTAAGTCTCCGTTGGGGGTCTCTCAGGGGGGAGTGGAGGCAGAAAGAAGGATGGGAAGGGGGTCTCTGTCACGCGTGTCGGTGGGGGAAGGGGTACCAGTCGGAGAAGGAGCACAAGTGGCGGAAGCAGTAGTCGTTGTAACCGGTGTAGGCGGGCGTCTCCTGGTAAGACCGGAAGCACAGGCCGTAGAAGAAGTAGGAGAGCCCATTCGGGTTCCTTTCCTGACTGTCCGACGTCCTGGTAAAGGCCACGGTCCTTGGACCCCGAGAAGGAGGTCATTCTGGTGATGAAGGAACGACCCATTAGGACTTCCTTAACGTTTCGGAGAGGGTCGGGGTGAAACGACGAGACACCTTACCTCGTAAAGAGTCGCTCGCGAAGAACCCACGATTGGCCCACGGTCCGAGACAAGACTATGTTGTTGGAACACTCCGATAATTATTGGGGTAAAATGTCAATTCCTTTGTTTGTGAGTCGCCTAACTTCAATCCCGGTATGTTGGTCACTCTCCGTCTCTACCCTGAGTTGGTGTGTGTAAAGCGGAGGTCTCCGACATAAAAATTGGTGAGGACTATAAAATCGTTAATTGTCAAACGTTCCGAGAAATACAAGACACGTTGCATAATGACCTTATAAAAAGTTTGTCTTTTGAGCTTTCTTGGGACATGGGCGGTGAATCTCAACTAGTAATGGTACAGTGCCCTAAACGAAATAAGACATAGACAGGTAGATAGAAAGATGTGTAGGCAGGTAGATAAAATAATAGTAAATTTTTACTTAAAGTCTCGTTCGACGTCCGTAGTCATGTGAACTGAGATATCTAAGAAATGGTACGGACAGTAATCGATCTCAAGTCACAAAGAAATACCAATGGAAAAGAAAACTCTAAATTCAGAGAAATCGTACTCGTTAGAGTATTTGAAGAGTATTGTAGAGATAGGCCCTCAATAATAATCTTGATTTTATCCCTATGGCCCAGAGCTTTAACACGTCCCTCAACGGACTCTATGGTCACATTCGACCAAGGGGTCTCTGAGTTCACAGGACTCGAGGTCTCCTCTCGAGAAAGACTTAACAAGGGGAGGAGGTTTAAAATCAAGTCAGGTCAGGTTAAGTCAGGTTGAGTCGAGTCCAGTCCAGTGGAGACGAGACTGTATGAATTGAGGTAGTTAGACCGGGTTGACTGGGGTTAGATAAGACTGAGTCAAGAAGTCAAGTTAAGCTTAATGAAGTTGTACTAAATTAATTTGAGGTAACCCCGGGAAAATTAAGTCAACTATAAAATACTTGTCTCGGGTGACATGTAGAGCCAGGGCAATGTAGGGGACCCCGGACGTGAGTCGGTGGAGAAACCTCAGCCGAGACGTCTACTGACCTCTACCCAGAAGTTTTTAGGGGAGGGGGTCAGAGGAGGGACGAGGAGTGGGTCGAAAGAGACCCGATTTGGAGGGGGTACGGAGGTTGGATTGGACTGTTCTGGAGAAGGGGTCCTTTCGTCCCACGTTGGAGGCACGTTTGAACTTAGTGTCGTACGCCTCGGTCTGTGGTTCGATTTTATTCTGTACATAGTATAGTGGTAAAGTCTCACAGTTTACCTTTTTAACATCGGATCTCTCTGTCTTTCACCCCGTTCCCATCCCTCGTACCCCTGAAACTAAGTTGGGTGGACTTTACAAGCTTCCTTTTAGGATAACAAACACTAAATGTCTTCACTTTTGGTTTCTCCGCTATTTCGACTATTTACTCACGACTCTTGTGAGTTCCCACAAGAGTAGGGTTTTCGGTAAGAATGTGGTTACATAGTCCTGGACTAAAGGGTTCCAGTTCAATTCATAGTCGACCACGGCAGTCCCGACCTTTAGTCCGGAGACTACATTGTTATCTCATTAAATCCCCCTAACTTGGGGTGAAGGACTTGAAGTAAAGTATTTGATACCAGGTACGTGGGATGCGTTCCATCGGTTCCAACGTCGGACATCACCGACTTCCGAGTACGACGATACTTGGATCTTTCTGGACCCAATTTTAGGACGGTGAATGACACACTCGAAGTCGGAAGGAAAGACCTCGACAACTGACCCGTTGGAACCAGTCCCCTCCC
Organism: Capra ibex; assembly: GCA_006410555.1. Lineage (NCBI taxonomy): Eukaryota > Metazoa > Chordata > Mammalia > Artiodactyla > Bovidae > Capra > Capra ibex. The sequence continues at coordinate 49,984,284 of SJYO01050415.1, forward strand.
TTTTGAAAAACGAGTCCCGGTCTTTCATTTATCAGATCCGAAACAACCTCACGGTTTCGTTGGTCTCCCCTTCGTCACCCGGATCGACACAAGGTTATTAGGATAAATTCCTCGGACTTTAAACTTAAGTTAGATCAAAAGTACCTGGTACTCTAAAATAAGAAGAAAACAGAAAAAAAAAAAAAAAGGATTGGCAATTTTTTTTACATTTTTAGTGTGAATCAAACGTTTGACATGTTTTTGTCCGTCACCCTGGTTATCATCAAAAGACTGGGGACCAGATCTAGTACCTACACTTCCGGGTTGGGTCCCGGACCAAATATCGTCATTCACGAGTCGTGCACCAGCAAAATTTCTTTATTTACGGACGAGGGTATACAGGTACTTATCATCATCATCGTTGTCGTTGGCATTATCTTTTGTCAATTAACTCACGGTGCCAAACCCCTTCAAGATTCACGAAACACGTTTAATTCAATAAAGAAAAAGAAGTGGAGGATTCCGTCTACGATAAAAATAAGGGTAAAAGGTAAACTCCTTTGCCTTTCGTGAGTCTTCGACTCGACGAGGTATCATCTTCGTCCTAAGGTCTGGCCAGAAAGTGAGACCGGAAGATGACGGGGTGGTGTTAATTTTCAGTATTTCTGTTTCCCCTAATTTTCTCTCCTCTCCGACCCCTGAAGGGACCACCAGGTCACCGATTCTGAAATGTCAGGGTCACGACCCCCGGGCCCCAAGGTAGGGACCAATCCCTTGATCTAGGGTACGCGGTCGTTACTTCTAGTTTCTAGGGTGTACATGTAGATTCTGGGTCGATCGGCCTTCTTTCCTTTCCCACCTTTATCATGGTCAAAGAATCCAGAACCTCACCTTACATCATCACGTTTGTGGAGTACAAGGGTCCCTCCTTTGACTCCGAATCTTTCTCTGTTCCCAACTGGCTCCAGACCATTTACCACTCCAACTGTAAGTCAAAACCTCTTTCACCACCCTCCCGACCCCTTCCTTTCCCTATCCCACAACTACTAGGGAGTCCCTGGACACAATCCTTACCTGATTTTCCTTTCTCTAACCTTTCCCTCCTCCGAATACGTAACCGGGTCCGTCCTCGCCTATTCCAAGATCGACCCCTCCCTCTGTCCTCCTATTTCCACTGACCTACCGAAACTCTTTCTTCCTACAACTGTCTTCTTAGTTATCTTGGTCTACTGACCCATATTAACCACTCTCATCCCCCTCCTCCGACTTCACTGTAACCAAAGGAAAAAGGTCCAGTCTACTCCGTTCGAAGGACACGGACCGAGTATAATTGGGGACGAGGAGTTTGTACAAGGTACACAGACGAGGAAGTAAGTAAGTGAGTAGTTTGTCAACGTCTTGGTAGAAGATACGGCACAGAAATGACTCGTGACCATTGTACGACTTAGAATTTACCGTTAGAAGTACGTCAGCCGGTGTTTTGTCGAGGGTCGACGTACGGGTAGTTACGACCAGTGTGTTGTGAATTTAGGGAAGTCACAGAGTCACGCAAAGGCAACGTGAATCTTATGTAGAGTCGAGGAGTGCGACTGAATGTCACAGAATGTACTAAACTGATGACGAGTCTGAAGACCAGAGTAAAAAACATTGAGTGATTGTGAAAGAGGTAACGACGTGGTGGAAACTTTTACAATTACAGTTGGAGTGAAAATGTTAGTAATTGGGAGGTACGAACCTTCAGAGAAAGACGATTAAGGGTTGAAAGGGAGAAGTCTAAAAGAAAGAGACTGTTACCATGGGTCACAACGAAACGGGGGTGACATGATGGGTAGTGGAAGGGATAAACTATAAACGAAGTATCGTGAATAACGATCACAGTAGAACTAGTAAAAGACGGAGGAAGAAGGTCTTACATTTGAGGTTTTCCGTCCTTCCCTGAAAGGACCACTAGGTCGCCGATTCTACAATGTGAGGAGGACGTCCCCCGGACCCAAACTAGGAACAGGTCCCTTGATCTAGAGTGTTCGACGTTGATTCTCAAGTGTTCGACATTGACTCCTTTCGCGGGTGCACGGTGGTCATTCTGGGTCGCGTCGGTTTACTTATCTATTTATTTTCCGTCTCTGCACGGGTACGAACATAGAAGTCTCGGATCCACTCAACGACCATGTTTCAGGTGTTACTTTATAAACATCTTCTCTAGGGACTATTTCTTTCAAGTCCCGTAAGACTCTTTTCCCTTCTACGAAATTCGTCTGTCTCATCCCACGACCTCTCCCACCCTCACTGGTCTTAAAGTTCTCGTCCACTGTAGATTTAACTACGTCTTTCCCGCTCCCCCTCAAAAAGTTCATTTCTCTCTTTTCACGGACCATGTCTGTACTTTAAGTGTCGCACACAATTCTGAGATCTTTCGCCATTCTGACTCCCTCGGCGGGTACATCGAGAGGTACCAGGACTTTAAGAAACAAGATTTAGGTCCAACAAGGATAAGTCGAACCTTACATCCACTAAGAACGGAAGACACGAGATTCTTAAGACTTCGTCTACATCACCTCACCCCTCCCTCTTCTGACCTAATGTCTCTTTCCTACTCCCTGCCCTCTCTCTTTTGTTTTCCCCTCCTCTTTTTTCCCGTTTCTTCCAATAAAAATCTCTTGGTCTCAGTGGGATTTTACGGGTCCTTCCTCTTTATTACTGTTCTTGTCGAAGACTGTAACACAAATCTATTGAAAGTTAGTGATTTTTGTTCTCGTTTTCGTTGTTGTTTTTCGAGGAAGAGAAGTCTTTGTAAACAAGGGAAGAGTAGTTGGGACGAGGACTGAGAGACATCCCTCTTACAAACAGAATGTCTTGACTTTACACTTTGTTCCCTGAACTCCACTCCGTCCTCACCAACCGTCCAAAAGTCTAGTTTTTCTCGAACCTATTAGTCTGACTCCTTACTTACGAAAGAGGGTACCAATGGTCCCGTGGCTCTTTCCTAAAACTGTTCTCTACCTGTCTCAGACTATACCCAAAATAAATTAATAAATCCGGTCCCTACCTTGGGTCCGTTGAACGTCACCATCCCGTCATAGGATTGGTGACCTGACGATCCCTGGAGGGACCATACTCAAAGATCTTTCTCGGTCATAGACTTTGTTTTGTTTTGGCATGTCCTGAAGGGACCACCAGGTCTCCAATTCTGAGGTGAAGGGTCACGTTCCGCACACCCTAGCTAGGGATCAACCTCTTGATTCTAGAGTGTACGGAACTTCACACCGTTTTTATTCTTTTCTTTCTTTGTTGTCAAAGATTTTATCCTTCTGTCCAAACTTCCGTTGTCCGGTCCGTGTCCCTTATTCGGAGTCGACATAATCTCCTGAACCCCTGTTTTTTCCCTAAAATCTAAATACTCTCTAAGCCCTTCCTTTTATCTGTACTGAACTATTGACTGGTAGGAAGAACCTACTCCCCTCACCCTAATTTTCCTGAGGGGACCCGAAGCGGCCACCGCGATCACCATTTCTTGGGTGGACGGTTACGTCCATCTACCTTCTCCGCGTACAGGTTAGGTACCCAGTCCTTCTAGGGGACCTCTTCCTTTACCGTTGGGTCAGGTCATAAGAACGGACCTCTTAGCGTCCCTGTCTCCTTGGACCACCCGATGTCAGGTACCCCAGAGTGGCTCAACCTATACTGACATCGTTGACTCGTGTGTGTTCGGGAAACAAACGAAATTGAAATGGTAAACTTTCATTCAACGTCCGTAGTGATTCGTAAAATTATACGTAGAGAATTCTCATTACCGTAAAAAGATGTATTGATGTTCTGGCAATAATTTGGATCTTTAAAATGTCATTCAGGTATTATATTAGGTAAGGTAAAAGTTTGACAGGATCAGTAAGATTCTTACGGAAAATATCGAAAAGGGGGTCTTGGTCCTAAGGTAGATTCAAATACGTAACGTAAATCAATTAAAGAGAAAATCAGATCTGACCAAGAGTATGATATAAAAAATGTTGTGACTGAAAATTTTATATAAAGTAATACTTTTATATCTTTCCTATCATATCACACGGTACATGGGAAGTGAGTCAAAGTTGTTAATAGTTGTATACCACTCAGAAAAAAATCAGTTTGAACGGTATAGAGGGACGACGTGAAGTGATGTCTTAAAATTTCAGTCAGAGGTCGTAATTTGGTAGAATAGGTGATTATAAAGTCGTGTAGAGACTCTTTAATCATGAAACAATAAATTGTATTGGTGTCACGGTAATAGACGGGTTTATTACTTCTTATCGGTGAAGTATATTTAATTAAAGATCGGTCTCAAGTTGAAGGGGTAAACAGAGTATTTACGGAAAATTTTTTAAAAATGTTAATCACACAACCTTTGGTCCTAGGTTTAAGGTGAACACGTAAATCAACGATCTAGAGACTTCGGAGAAAATTAGAGATTATCAGGGAAAGGAACAAAAAAAGAACGGTAAGTAAACTTCTGTAGATCAGTAAACGGAATATATTAGAGGTGTGAAAACTAGAAAGACAACACAGAAACACAACACTAATATTATACAGGTAGGTGAGAATACAAAAGGACATTTTAACATCTAGTCTACGTCCAAACTGAAACCCTCACTCCCCCCCACGTTTTTATGGAGTATCTATCCGCCACAATAATTCAGGATAACGTAACGTAGTCCTCTGTATTATGGTAGACAAACGGAGAGAAAAACTCTACAATTCTAGTTAGTGACCGACTTCATAATATTGAACCGAGCATTGTAACAGGAAAACTTTAGATGTTCTGTCCTACAGGACAGATGTGGGGTGTAGGACGTAAGACAAACGAACAAAGGAACACCGTAGTAAACTGAAGAAGGGGAAGGAAACACAAAAGACATGACCGTGAATACAGGTTCCATCTCTGAACTAATCTAAGATCAATTTATCCAAACCATTCTAAATCTTCACCACGGCATAAGAAATATCGGGTAGTGAAGTCCATCGTTTATTATAGTTCAACAAGGGTGGTCCTCACCCTTTTACACACTGGGGAACCATTTCCCCCACTAGTAATCGCGAGAGGCAACCCTTCCATGTAAAAGGAGAAATGGTACTCATTTGGTAAACGTCCCATTGTGAAAACTTAGAAGTCCCCCACCTTAAGGACAAACCCCTACGGACAAAATAAATTTCAAACAACAAAACCGTTTAAAAATTTGCATGTCTTTTCAACGTTCTTGTCGTGTTTCTTAAGAGTGCAAAAAGTGGACCTGGGCAAAAATTGTGAAACGGTGGAAACAGAAAAAGAGACAGAATACACATATAGGCAGTCAAGCCAAGTCAGTGAGTTAGTACAGGTTGAGAAACGTTGGGGTACCTGACGTCGTGTGATCCGAAGGGACAGGTAGTGGTTGAGGGCCTCAAATGAGTTTGAGTGCAGGTACCTCAGACACTACGGTAGGTCGGTAGAGTAGGAGACAGGAGGGGAAGAGGAGGACAGGAGTTAGAAAGGGTCGTAGTCCCAGAAAAGGTCACTCAGTCAAGAAACGTAGTCCACCGGTTTCATAATCTCATATAAACATATATACCCATATATAGATATATAATAATTATGTAATATAATGGTATCTATTGGTGAACTTGTATTTAACGTTTGTGGAGTGGGAAAATGTAAAAAAATTTAAAAACGTTACAACACAACCAAAGACGGTATGTTGTTACTGTTAGTCGGTATTAATATGTGTATAGGGGAGGGAAGACTCGAAGGGAGGAGAGGGGAGTAGGGTGGGGAGATCCAGTAGGGTCTCGTGGTCTGACCCGGGGGACACGGTGTGTCGTAGAAGAGTGGTTGATAGGTAAAATGTGTGTGATCTTTGTGAAGTGAGAATTTATTTAGTCGTAGTCTATAGAGGATTCCTGTTTATATAAAGGAAAGGATTCGTATCGACGACGACAACGATTCAGTGAAGTCAGCACAGGCTGAGACACACTGGGGTATCTGCCGTCGGGTGGTCCGAGGGGGCAGGGACCCTAAGAGGTCCGTTCTTGTGACCTTACCCAACGGTAAAGGAAGAGGTCACGTACTTTGACTTTTCGCTTTCATTTCAACGAGTCAGCACAGGCTGAGAAGCGTCGGAGTACCTGACATCGGGTGGTCCGAGGAGGCAGGTACCCTAAAAGGTCCGTTCTCATGACCTCACCCCGCGGTAGCGGAAGAGGTGGATTCGTATCGTGGTAGTAGTAGGTTAAGTCCTTCAACTTGTAATGATGTCAAAATGTCGATTAAAGTTTAAAGTAGTTAACAGACGTGCGAAGGGAAAAACTATAAAATTTGTAAAAACCGGAGAGAGTCAGAACCAACGGCGACCGTCCGAAAGAGATCGACACCGTTCGGCCCCGAGGAGCGATCCACGCCACGTGTCCGGAGAGTCGAGGCCCCGAAGCCTCGTACGCGAGATCCGAGAGCCCGAAGCCATCAACACTGCGTGCCCCAATCAACGGGGTGTCGTGGGTGTGACGGAAAAAAAAGGGGTGACCGAGGTGGGGCCCCGGACACCCTAGGGTCAAGGGCCTGGTCCCTAGCTTGGGGTCGAGGGACGTCACCTTCGTGTCTCAGAATCGGTGACCTGGTAGTCCCTTCAGGGGTGTGACGGGAAATATCAGGCAAAAGGGGGACTAAGCCCTAGATCCGATCCTAAGGGGAGACGTAAAGGAACTACATAGAGAAAGCAGAGGAAAGTAGAAAATATATCAAGGATACGGAATTTTTTTTTAGAAAGTACAACTGCAAATAAAAACTTCTTACGTCGGCCACAAACATTTTGCGGGGTGTAAAAGAGGACCTCACCTAGGTCCAATGTGTAAAGGTCGTCCCTGTGACGTATTTACTTTATCACCGCGCTAGGGTAGTCCTCCAGCCCCACAGGCAAACAGGGTGACAACCACTACAATCGAAGTCCATGAACCAAGTTTGCCACAGAAAGTCCGAGGAAATAATATAAAGGGTTCATAGAAACATTGCTTATCTATAAGGTGCTCTTCTAAGACAGCAAGTCACAAAATTGCTGGCGACTACTACGAACGGACGTAGGATTATAGTAACACGCGCACGCACGATTCAGCGCAGTCAGCGCAGACTGAGAACCCCTGGGATACCCGACGTCGACAACGACCCGTGTCCGAAAGTGATCAACGTTACTCACCCACGAGGTGAGGTCGACACCACGAGTCCGAACAGTGTCGCCACCAAAGAGAGCACGTCTCGTGCGTGAGACCCCGGACCTGAGTCATCAGTACCGCGTGTCCGAATCAACGGGGCACCGTACACCTTAGAAGGGCCCAGTCCCTGGTTTGGACACAGGGGACGTACCTGTCCGCCTAAGAAGTGGTGATTCGGTGGTCCCTTCAGGACTAGATGAAAGAGACAGATGCCTAAACGGATAAAACCTGTAAAGGATATTTACCTTCGTATGTTATACACTAGAAGACGTAGATCGAAGAAAGTGAATCGTATAAAAGATCCAAGGTGGTACACCGTCATATTTAGTCGTGAAGTAAGGAAAAAAACCGACTTATGATAAGGAAATATACCGATATGGTGTAAAACAAATAGGTACGTCAACTATCTGTAAACCCAACAAAGGTGCAAAACCGATAATACTTATTACGACGGCGTTTGTAAGGACGTGTTCAAAAACACACTCGTATACAAAGGTCAAGAGAGCCGATTTATGGATCCTCACCTTGACGACCCAGTATACCATTAAGATAGAAATTGCGAAACTCCTTGACGGTTTACTTTAAGGCTATGAAAAATGCACGGTGTTTTATGAGAAGAAAGCTAAAAAAAAGTTGGTGAATTAGTACACTTTCACTAAGAATCGATCATCAGGTATGTCTTTGTCCTCCACCCGACCTAAATCGGGACCCATCCCCCCAGCAAAAAACGAGTGGGCAAAGTATCCGTTACCTTCCTTGAGTCTAAATAAGACCCACACTACCCGTGTGTCTACAAACAAACACATTATCCTAAGACCCCCTTCCACGATTACTCCTAATGCCTCTAATTAAACCCCGACCCCTAAAATGACGGGGGAATTCGGTGGAAATTGTCTAAGGATACACCGTGTCGTCATTTCTTAGGCGGACGGTTCCGTCCTTTGTGTCATCTGTGCTCAAGTTAGGGACCCAGTCCTTCTAGGGGACGTTTACCGTTGGGTAAGGTCGTAAGAACGGACCTTTTAGGGTACCTGTCTCCTCGGACCACCCGATGTCCCAACGGTTCTCGGTCTGTGTTGACTCGTGTGTGGGTAACGTTCGGTGGGAACATACCGATGACAAATTTTCTTTCAAGTGGAACCCCGAAGGGACCACCAGTTTACCAACTGAGGTTCAAGGCTACATGTCCCGTACCCAAGTTAGGGACCAGTCCCTTGATTCTAGGGGGTACGGTGAGTATGTTATATATACACAAATAAAATATGTGTATATATACAATCTTTTTCTTTCAAGTCGAACTCCTTCATTATGAACGGAAAATTTTTAAGAGGTTACTCTGCTGAAGAGAGGTAAAAGGGGACATGGAGACATAGGAGTTGAGATTTGTCTCTATTTTTACCATGGATGAACTTTCACATAACACTTCAAACTTACTCAATTACGTATACTCTGTGAGTCTTACCACGGACCGTGTCTCGTTCTGGATGTGTTCGTCGACCGTAATAACAACAACTACAATAATAGGTATGTCGGAATCAAGACGAAGTAGGAGGGGACGGAACCCGGATAGTGTCGAGGTCGTAAAGAAGGGAGGTCAGGGAAGGGTGTTGGGTAGTCGGGGGTTTCCTAGAAGGTCGTGACGTCAGACCGGAACGGCAGGGAGACAAGGGTTGTAAGGTACCGAGGGATCACGGGAACGGTAGTTACGGTTCGCGTAGTCTGACCGTAAACTCCGAGTAGTACCGTTACGGGGACGGGTTGGAAGAGACCGTAACAAAGACCACCGACACCCGGTACAAAAACTCGACGTACCTACCCAGTCAAGTCGTAAGGGGGAGGTGAAGACCAACCTTGTTACGATCAGGGAGACGGGACGGACCCCACCATAGTTCCATAAGGACGGAGTAGGAACCCCTAAATCCTGTTTTAGGTCGAAGGTCCTTTGAAAGGAACTGAGGAGGTGGGGACGGAGGTCCGTCGAAACCACGGAAAAGACCTGGGTACCTTGAAATACGATGATAAGGTAGACGTTTAAAAAAATTTAATTAAAAAGACCACGTGGTGTGTCATACACTCTAGAAACAAGGGACTGGTCCCTAGTTTGGTCGTTGGGGACGTTACCTTCAAGCCTCAGAATTGGTGACCTGGCGATCCCTTCAGGGACACGGTGGTAAAGGGAATGCCATGACAGTGGTACCTACACTGACGACTGGTCACAGGTATAAACGGAAGGCGTTGACGTGACACTCGGGGACCTACCGTCTAATCCCTACGTCCCCACCCCCCTCCCTCCTCCTCCGACAACTAAATAGAGATCTGAGGGACGTGGGTCGGGTCCTGGTCGGGTGTTCCCTGAAGTTAACTACCCTCGAAGGGTCCATCGAGTCTGACATTTCTTAGGTGGACGTCACGTCCTCTGGGGCCGAGTTCTTTAAGGAGACCTCTTCCCTATCCGATGGGTGAGGTCATCAGAACCCGAAGGGACCACCAAGTCTGTCATTTCTTAGGTGGACGTTACACCCTCTGGACCTAAAGTAGGGACTCAACCCTACTAGGAGACCTCACCCCGTACCGTTGGGTGAGGTCATAAGAACAGACCTCTTAGGGGTACCTGTCTCCTCGGACCGCCCGATGTCAGGGACCCCAGTGTCTCAACCTGTGTTGACGTACTGATTCGTGTCAGGTCCTATCTTACCCTGCCCCCAACCCTCCTCTTCTGTCGTCACCCTAAGTCCCCCGGACCCCGACCCCTTTCCCCAGGTGACGGTCACCTGGTTCCCGTAGGGAGATGAGGGGGTCCGGAGAGGAACCACCACCCGAACCAAGAAATGTAAAGGTCGTAGTTGCTGCTCCAGTACTTGTCCGGGTCGTCGAGCCTCGTCATAAAGGTGATAGCGATGCCCACCAGAAAACGGAAGCGTCGTAGGAGGAAGGATGAGTTTCTCCACTACAGACACCCCGGGTCTGAAGTCTCAAAACTTACCCCTGGCCACCGTCCCCGCACGCACTAAGGACCCAGGTCCTCCTTCTCCTCCGACACCCAATCTGACACCTAATTTTCCTCCACCACCGACTCCAGGATCGGGGGTCCAGGACCTCCTCCTCCCAGACCCTCGAGGTTGAGAACTCCAGGGTCCCCTCTTCCCCGACGGACCTGAGGGTCTAGAGACCTTCCTACTTCGTCCCCTGAGACTGAGGACCCCACCCCCTGCCACCCCTCCCTCCTCCTCCGGCCCGGGGATCAGGGGCCGAAGACCCTTTCCTCCTTCGACCTCCGGACCTGAGGGTCCAGGACCCTGTCGTCCCGAACGCCCGGAACCGCCCTCCCCCTCCCCTCCCCCCCGCCACGCGGGCCCCAGTCGGCGCCCCTGAGACCAGAACGTGAGGGCCCAGGACCCTCCCGCCCCGGAGCGGAACCCCCGCCCCGGGCCCCGGTCGGCGCCCCTGAGACCAGAACGGAACCGTCCCTCGGCCGCACTACAGGCACATGGATAAGTGGTTCGCGATGCGCCTCCTCCTCTACATGGCGGGCGTGGGGCGGAAGATGGCGGGCGCAGAGTCGCTGACGAGGCTAATGAGCCCGGTCAAAGACGTCGGGCTCCGCACCGCAGCGCCGGCGTCGGGGAGGCTGTAGAGGTCGCTGCACAGGTATGTCTACTGTGTCTTGATGGGAGGACGGTAGTTCATGGGGCTGGTGGAGGTGTAGAGGTGGAGCGGGACGACTCCGGGGCGGGGCCTCGTGGGACGGGGAGGAGGTGGAGGAGGAGGAGGAGGAGGAGGAGGAAGAGGAGGTGGAGGAGGAGGAGGAAGAACAGGAGAAGGAGGAGGAGTGCCCAGAGCAGCGGTGGCGCGCCGAGGTCGCGTTCAGGGCCCCTGTGGAGCAGGGTGCCCCTCCTTTGACACGCGCGCAATCGGGGCGGGGCGACGGTATCGGGGCGGGAGAAGGGTGAAGGTCTGAGGAGGAGGACCTTCTGTGCGGGGAAAGGGACCCGGGGCGGGGGTCAGTTTTCTGAGGGTCCAAGGGCCCAAGAAGCGAACGTCGCCGGCTCGCGCGGGTGGAGGTTCGTTTGGCGGGGTCAATGGAAAGTGGAGCCGGCCCCCGAGACCCGACCTCTCATCCAAGACCGTCGGCGGTCCTTACGGTTTGTAGGAGAAGAGAGACGGAGCCGATCGGAGAATGAGCCGGGTCAGAGTGGAGGTCTGGAAGCACCAGGAACGCACGTCACTCACGTCGCCCCCTCCGGGAAGAATGAGGTGGGGTGTGGAGGTGGGGTAGAGATCCCACCCCACCCCCCGACCTCCGGGGCCCATACCAATTGGACCGGAGGGGGCGGGGGGAGGGGTGTGTACCCTCTGGGGCAAGACAGAGTGGACGACCTGTGCAGATCCGGAAGACTTCCGATGGACGGAAAAGTTCCCGCGAGAAATTGTCTAAAAGATCGAGAGAGAGTTGACTGGAACCGAAGAAAAAGGAAGGAGAAGGAGGAGACAGAGGGCCGGAGGAGTGGTGGGCGAGTAGGTTTCGGGGGGATCCTCATAGGTCGGGGGGGTGTGGTGCGCTGTTCTTACCTCTGGGATCCCACCTCCTTTCAGGAGGTGCGGTTAAGGTGCGGACACGAGCGGACAGGGGGGAGCTCCGGGGCAGCACCCTCCCTCTCCGTCATCGCCCCCAGCTGTGGGGGGTTTGGAGCTTCAGAAGGTAAAAGACCGTGGAGGGGGAAGTAACTTCAGGGGAGGGGTAGAGTCTAGGGGGTTGAGACCGGAAAAAGTTCCCAGGAAGGCGTAGGATCCTGTCTGACCCTACCCCCCACCCCCAAGTGGTCTTTGAGTGGGTGAGGGAATAATCCCCTCCTCCCCGCTCCATCGTGTCACAACATGTGCCTTGGTATTTCCGGGGGACCCACCCCCCTCCCCCCGTCCCCTCCCTACCCCCCAAAAATCAAACGTAGAAACCCCCCTCCCCCCTCCCCCTGGCGTCGCCAATTGGACAGAAATGCGTCGCTAAAAATTGCTCCGACCCCCCTCCCCCCGAAACCTCTACCCCCTCCCCACCCCCCGGACCGAGACAATAAATGGCACATAGTATACATTTATGGCTGTCTTTGCAGTTATTTGAAATAAAGTTTGTGCAGAGACGGACAGGCCCCCACCCCCGCAACCTATGTCTCCTGTTCAGATCCAGAGATCTCCCATATGGACACACACCCCACGCCCGCCCCGTCCCCACCCCTCGACGATGTCTTAGTTCAATCAACAAAGAATTTGACGAATTAGTAGTGTCAATAATTGTCAGCGTGAAATATTAAGTCAGGTACATTTCGCACATCCTGTCGTTTACTGTGTCCAGTCCTAGTCATGTTCGATTGAGAACTATAGTGACCGGTCCCGAAGGGTCCACCGATTCACCATTTCTTAAGTGGACGGTTACGTCCTCGAAGTCCTCTGTACCTAAATTAGGGACCTAACCCTTCTAGGGGACCTCCTCCCGAACCGTTGGGTGAAGTCATAAGAACGGACCTCTAAGAGTACCTGTTTCCTTGGACCACCCGATATCAGGTGCCCAACGTGTCTCAGTCTGTGCCGACTCGTGTGTCATTCGTACTATCGCTGGTGAATGTCTTGACAATGATAATGAGTGAAAAGAACGAAGCAAAAATTTTTCAACAAGACAAGAAAACCAACACGGGGTCACGTACCCCCGTAGAATCAAGAGGTGGTCCTGTACGAGAGACGTCACGGGATTGGTCGCCTACCGGTCGGTCTCGTAACGGACGAAGTAAATTAAAGGAGGGGTTCGAGCGTGTAACCCAAATAACCTAAGGAAAACGTCGACCCAGGTATCTCCACTTTACTAAGTGGGTCCCAGTGTGTCCACCTTTGACCGTCTCGACACTCAACCTTGATCCAAGTAGACCAAGGTTTTTAATTCGAAGGAAGGAAAACGTGGTTCCTCGTCCCCGAAAAGGATTACGAACCACTGCGACACCTCTCTCTTGGTGATAGTAAACAACATAGATGAGAGATACCTTTTGGTGTATGAAACGACGGTAGGGACTAGAGTCCTCTGTAAGGGTCGTCGGGAAATCCATCCCGTGTCTGTGTGTCTGTGTAAAATGTCCACTACCTCCCTCCGAGTTTCACCCGAGGTTCCAGACACTAGGGTGGATGATGTGACTCCCTAACTTTTATCGGATTTACGAACTATTCGAATAAGAACTTTACGTGACTTTTTCTTTGTCAAGATCGTGAACCTAAGGAGTCGAGCGGATCTAAATCGGAGATCCCCTATTAGTCTTCTTAAAGACGTCGGAGATGGTGTAGGATATCACCGGTGCTGGGGTAACTAGTTCGATGGCAATCCACAGTCTACGACACGCCTCGGAAAAGTAAATAGTCGAGTAACCGAAGAGGGTCTGTAGGAGATTCACTCCGTAAGGTTTCTCGGGGTAAAACTCCTACCCCTTTGACTCTGAGACTCTCCATTCCAGTGGGTCGACCTTCCTACGCTCCCTCGCAAGTGTGGGTCAAGACGGTTTAAGGTCGTAGATGAGAGCTTCGACGATATAAAATGAAGTTTAAACTACGTTTGAGTAAGACACTGGAACTCGCTCAGAAAATTAGAGAGCCCGAAGCCAAAGAAAAAGACAAAATTTTTTTTTTTTTTCTTTTTCCTCCTCCCCACCCCATCGTCTTGAGGTTTAGGGCTTTAGGGAGCCCTTGTCTCTGTCACCACCCTCATCCACTCGTCCTCTCTGAATTCTCAGTCGTCCTAGTCTGAGGGGCTCCCTTTATGAGACTCAGTAAAAGTTACTAAAGTCCTTAAAGACCTCCAGTACGAGTTCTTGACCCTTGCCGTTCACGCAAAACCGAAGAAGCAGTTCTACTTAACTAAGGATTGCCGGTGAACCTTCGTGTCACAACTCTTCCTAAACGGGTCACCCTTTCTGACAGGGGGTTAGCTAACCACGACAGACGGTAGGACAAGCAAAGCACGACAGACAGAACGCACGTCCTAATCGGCAACACCACGTTCGCGACTCCATAGACGACTCAAAACAGACCTTGAATTGTTGTTCAGGTACAAGCAATTTTATTTTTTAATTCGATTACAAAAATCACCAAGGTTAAACTGTAAACTTTTTATGTTATCCTGAGGTATTTCTAAATAAAAAAACTTTCCTTATGACATTTTTCAGACAGGATAAAGACTGAAGAACTGTAGGTCTTTATGGGAAGCGGGATTCCATAATAGTAGAGAATGACACATTAAAGCTCTTATGATATACGTATAAATTCATATATATAGCAACAACGACAGATCAACGAGTCAGTACAGACTGAGAAAACACTGTGGTACTCGACGTCCGACGGTCGAAGTAGATAGGTATCCTAAAGGGTCCGTTCTTATGGTCTCGTCCAACGGTAAAGGAAGAGGTCCTCTTAGGAGGACTGGGTCCCTAACTTGGCCGTAGAGGACGAAACGTCCGTCTAAGAAATGGTGACTCGGTGCTCCTCCACAAACTCAGGAGTATGTCCACTTAGACACCCGGTCACCGTTTCTTGGGTAGACGGTTACGTCCTCTGGGTTCTCTGTACCCGAGTTAGGGACCCACCTCTTCTAAGGGACCTCAACCTCTACCGTTGGGTGAGGTCATACGAACGGACCTTTTAATGTACCTGTCTCCTCGGACCGCCCGATGTCAGGTACACCAACGTTTCCCAGCCTATGTCGACCCGACTCACTTGCGTTCATAAGTACTATCAATAAAAAGTGATTTCATTCAAACAAATACGATCGTACGTTACTTAAATGATAAAATGAATTTGTTATGTATGAAATTTTAGAAAACTTGAACTTAAAACTTATACGATTTACAACTATCTGTGTTTGTTTTAAAAAGAAGTCACAGACGATGTTAAAAATTCCCATCTTTCCCCAAAACTCCCGTTTTCAAAAGTAGTAATAACGATATACGGTACCTCCGTTATATAGTCTACGTCTCTGACCGGACAAAAAAAAAAAGTTTCCGACACGTCACCAGGGAACTTACCTCCGTTAAAGGAAATTGTTATTTGAGTAAAAATAATGTTTACATTATGAACCAGTACTAAAAGTTTAAATTTCTCGGTCTCTTCCTATCTCTCTTTTTTCTTAATGAAAAAAGAGTAAAAAGAGTTAGGGTCAAAACTAGGGGTCCCCCTTGTTAAAAATAGTCAAAGAAGATCTAGTCGCCAAGGGACGAGTCCCACTAAAACAGAGGTCCCTCGTAGGCCGTTACAGACCCCTGTAAAAACCTACAGTGTTGACCCCTCACCCACAGTATCCGTATAGCACCCTGGTTCCTACGACCATTTACCGGATGTTACGTGTCCTGTCGGGGGGAGGGCGGCGGGGTGGTTGTTTCTTACTAGACCAGGTGATCACGACCCCACCTCTTTTCGGAAATCTGTAATAAACAAATATACAAGAGAGGACGAAAAAAAAAGGATTGGAAGTAAAAATAATTGTGTTTACTATAAAACGATTTAGTTAAAAATTTTCACTGAGTTGAGTATCCCCTAATTCCTAGGGAAACTTGTGGTCTATTTGGGGGGTCTTTCGTTATGGGTATAAATGTTAGAAAACATGTATTAAAGTCCTCGAAGTGTCAGTGATTTACTCGGGACGGGCTTAGGGGACCCACACCCTAAAAACGAACGACGAAACAGACAAAAAATGTCTCCATGAACGAGTGTATAAAAACCGACGTGACCCAGAAACAACGATACAAACCCGAAAGGGATCACCACCGCTCGTCCCCGATGAGAGACGAACCCCAGGAGCCCGAAGAGTGACGCCACCGAAGAGAACAACGACTCGTGTCTGAGCCCGTACACTCGAAGTCGTCAACGTCACACGTCCGAGTCATCAAAACCGAGGAGCCGAGTTCTCGTCTCCGAGTCATTAACACCACGAATCCGAATCAACGAGGCACCGCACACCCTAGAAGGTCCTGGTCCCTAGCTTGGGTACTGGGGACGAAAGCTAAGAATTGGAGATCTGATGGTCTCTTCGGGGTCGAAAATAAAAGACCGGTACGGTGCGCCGTACACCCTAGACTCAAAGGGGTGGTACCTAGCTCAGGACGTGGGGGACGCCGCCTTTCCGTCTCAGCATCGGTGACCTGGTGGCTCCTCCAGGGGTTCCTACACACTAAAAGTTTAGGGTCGGGATCTCGTGGGGTAGGTCTCTCTCTCTAGTGATTGAAACGTGGGGAGTTAGGGAAGAATCTGTTCTCCTGTTTCCCCGTCTCTCTCGTTATTAAACCAAGACCCAGGAAATCCCTCCGTTCCGTTTCGTTTCTAACCTTGAGCCCGGTGGACTGAGGGGTTGCGACCTTATAAAGGTGAAGTGGGACTTACTCCTGCAAAATCTTTGCGACTAGAAGAGAAGGACCATGTCGCCCCTTTGTGCGGTGGTCGTGAGACAAGGAGAACTCTTTTGTGTTTTCCGGGTCGACAACAACTACTCTTTGTGAGTCCGTGGACCCTTTTTCGTGTAAGTCCTACACTCCGCCCCTCTCCCGAACCCGTCCCTGACGACCCCCCACTCCCTGGGACTTTATACGTCGGTGAGCGAAGGACTCAGTAAGTCAGAAAGGAAGTGGGTAGGTAAGTAAGACGTAGACCCTCGACGGCGAAGGGCAGCTGGTCCCGACCCAAGACCCCCTGTGGTCTCACTTGATCTGGGGACGAACAGGACTTGTCGAGGAACGAGATGACCCCCTCGGGCTGACAACCTGGTCAGTGTTACGTCCCACTGACACGAGATTACCCTTGTGATGGTCCACACCTCCTTCGCGCCAACATTGTGAACTACGTCGGAACTCTCCAGTCCCTTCCGAAGGACCTCCTTCTCCGTTGAGTCGACCTAGAAATCCTCGTTCATCTCCCAAACAGTATGTCTACTCACTACCTTTCCCTCAGACCTTTTCCCTCGGTGTGAGTCTTTTGAACTTTCGTACTTCCTCGACCTGTGCCATCCCTTTTTGTTGAGGTCGAACGTCCTCCGAAACCCCTCAAAGGACCACCACGTTACCAATCCTTAGATACGAAAGTGACGACTCCCGTACCCAAGTTGGGGATCAGTCCCTTGATTCTAGGACGTTCGGAACGTCGTACCGGTTATTTTATTTTTCCGAGGGAACATCCTCCGTCGTCACCCCACCGTATTCTACTCTGACCACTGGAACCGTCTTCCTGTGTCCACTCCTCGACTCGAAAGAGGGGACTCCCATTCTCCCCCGGTAGCCTCTTAAGACTCGTCTCCTTCTTGTCCTGTCAAGACTTACAATCTTTCCCCGGTTCACCTTTGACCTGAAGCCCTCTTCCCTTGGTCACCATCCTCGACTACCATGTCAGGTGGGTCCTCGTCCAGTCTCTCCTCCTTTCCCCTCGTTTTCCCTGTGGCCTCCCTCTGCTCAGATACATGTCCCAACACCGACCAACACTCCTCGTCCCCTCCCTTCTGTGACTCCTCCGGGGGACACTCAAAGTGCCACGTCACTAAATGTTCCGTATGATCAATGGACACGACGTATTGTTCAATGGTGTGCGTGCCCCCGAAATTTGTTGTACACAAATGATAGAGTGTCAAATGGCACCTTAGAGTATGCCAAGTTGTCCCCAGAATGTTCGGACTTTGGTTCTTCAGCCGACCGACCCAGGAGTAGACCTCCAAGTTAATCCTTCTCTAGGTGAAGGCGAGGGAGTCCAGCTTATTTTAAGCAAAGGACTCCAACACACTGACTTCAAGGACATCGTTCAAAAAAAAAAAAAAAAAAACAAACCGGAACACTAGAAAAGCCTTGGAATCAAGGGACTGGTCCCCAACTCGGGTCCGTCCCGTTACTTTCACGACACAGGATTGACGACCTGACGATCCCTTGAGGTACAAAACTAATAACTGATATCGACACGATACTTGTAACCTCACGTGCATATAAAAACTGAATCGTAAAAGCGACCTATACACGGGTCCTCACCCTAATGACCTAGTATACTATTAAGACGAAAATCAAAAAGTTCTTTGGAGGCACGACAAGAGGTCTCACCGACGTGGTTGACTGTAAGGGTGGTTGTAAGGTCCTCCCGAGGGGAAAGGGGTGTGGGAGAGGTCGTGAAGGTAAGATTGATCGCAGTCGACTAAGAACTGAGAAAGATTTTCTCTGGTGGACGGACCCAGTCCGGGTGGGTCCTATTAGAAGGAAAACTGATTGAATTTTAGTTGACTAATCCCTGGAATTAATGTGTACGTTTTAGGGAGGGAGAATGTATATTGTATTAGATTAGTGCCCCTACCGTGGTGTAGGATAAAATATTAGGACGGGTGTAAGTTCTCCTCTCTTAAGATGTCCCCACACACGTGGTCCACCACCCTTATAACTCCCAGTAAAACCTCAAGACGCACGGTATACTCTGGTCCCCCACATTCCGACCTCCTGGACGAGTTCCAATCCCCGAACCGTCTGGATAGAGACTCGGATGTCGAAGATCCAGAGGTCCAATTAAGGCACCCTCTGACGCCAATTAGGTTCTACTTAAGTCCTCGTTTGAATCTTTACTCTCGACTTTCCCAGGTAAAAGACGTTGTGGGGAGACTTCTCAGGAAGGTCCTCGACTTCCGAGCAAGTCACCCAGATTGTAAAGATCCTACGTCTTACTTTAAGTCTCTACGACCTAAAATAAAGAAGTTTCCTATTTGTACACTAGGTCTGTAAGGTGGGGATCGATATCCATGTAGGTTTCACGTTCACGTGCAACGACTCAGCACAGGCTGAGAAACGCTGGGGTACCTGATATGTCAGGGACCTTAAGAGGTCCGGTCTTAGGACCTCACCCATCGTAAAGGGAAGAGGTCCCCTAGAAGGGTTGGGTCCCTAGCTTGGGTCCAGAGAGCGTGACGTCCGCCTAAGAAATGGTCGGCTCGGTGGTCCCTTTGGACGACATGTAGGTTCTCCGTACTTTTTTACAACGGTGTTTTTTCACATGTGTTTACAAGTGTCATCGCAATGAGTTCACCGGTTTAGGTCTTGATTGGGTTTATAGGTTATCTGTTTACGCCACATAGGTATGTTGCCTTATAATAGGGCGTTATTTTCCTTTACCTCATGGCTATGTTGTACTTACTTGGAACTTCTGTACGACGACTCCCTTTCTTCGGGTAGTGCTTACTTGTCTATGCTAAGGGACATATACTTTACAGATCTTGGCCGTTTAGATAGGTCTGTCTTTCATCTGATTACTAACGGATCCCGACCTATCCCATACACCCCTCTGCCTCCCACCACCGACCGGCTCCCCACACACTGTAGAGGAACCTTATTACTCTTACAAGAATTCACACAGGTTCCACCTACGTACGGGATAAAATATTCATATCAATTTTCGGGAACTTGACATGTGAACTTCACCCACTTAACGTACCGTCCACACAAGATCGAGTTATTTCGCCGGTTTTTTTCTCTCTCTCTTTTCTATACGGGAGGCTTTCTTCTTTAGTATTCACGTCATGAATGGCGGTGTTTTAAGAAGATTGGTTGTCTTCTTAATTTTTATGAAGATCCCTCCTTTTACTCCAGATGTACTCAATTTCGGATTAGATAGTCTCACTTCTTTGATACTCCATATTACAACGACGTAGGTCTTCTGGTAATAAATCCCTACATTTCCGTTTATTCTCTTCTTTATCAACTGTTACTATTTTCTGAAGGTTATTCTTCGTTCTAAGCTCCACCTTGTCTGACGTAAGGAGAATAAATACTAGAAAGCGATGACTGCGGATCACTCATCTCAGGGGACCTACGACCCATCGGGGGAGGGGGGTAGGTAGTGTCTCTTAGTAGGTCGGGTTTACAGTCATCAAGACTCCAAATCTTTGGGACCGAATAAAATAGTAGAAGTACAACAAAAGTGGGAAAGTTTCATAGATAAAAACGAATAAATATCAAGGGGGTCAATCCTATATTTGTAGAGGGGGTATGAGGTCGGTTTCTTGGTTCTTCGTCACTTTTTATAGTGTCAAAGACCTTAGGCTTCTGAACTGAGCCACAAAGGTAACAATGGCGAAGGTCAAACGTCCGACACAAATGGAGAGTCGGAGTCAAAAGTGCAGAAATTTTACCCTCGATTCTTCTCTTGGGTCTTCTGGATCGGGTACGGACGGTTAGTAAATCTTAGACCTTGGAAGTCGTCAGTTAAGTATAGATAATGGTAACGACAGGTGCAGAGAGAGGAGGAGGGACTGCTTTCTTGGCTCCGACTTGTTTACAAAGAGTCTACCCACTCAAGGTCCGGGGAAGGGACCTCCGACCACAAAGAAACGAAGATTTAGTTCCTACAGTCTTACAGGGAGATTATCGGGAAAGGGGACACCCCGTGTCACTTCTAAGTCATTTGAATGGACACTTTAAGGTCACCTTTAGACTCTACGACGAAACCCCCTCCATCAGTCTACACACGCCTCGTGTCCCAAAGAGACAGAAGACGGTCGTGGGGGGCGGGGGGGGGGNAGACGGTCGGGGGGGGCGGGGGGGGGGGGGTGGTCGTCCCTCCTCGACTGTGCCCTTCTTGTGTCCTTACCAATTCGTCGAGACTTCAAGTAGTGGAAAACGACTGGTCAGTGTAGTTGAGGGACGTTTCTCCGACGAAGTAGAGGTCTGGACTGAGACATAAAGGGCCCACTAGTACCCTTTTAGTGACGTGTAGAGGTTCGGAGTCAAACAAGTAGAAGTTATACCCTTGTAGTCGCGGGTGCGACGTTCATGAGTCGGTCCTAAGGTACTCTGTCATACGTTTGAGCGATCGGGTTCAGACACCGATCCCGATCGAAAATCAAAAACTCAAAAACAAAACAAAAGAATTAACCCCATAACAACGAAAAGTCACAATTAAAAACGACATGTTTCTTCAATTAGTCGATATACATGTGTATATAGGGTAGGGAAAGTCTGGAACGAGGGTAGTTTAACTGTAAAGAGGTTTCTTCTGTAAGTTCTCCGAGTACTTTTTTACGAGTTGAATTGATTAATAATCTCTTTCCGTCTAGTTTTGATGTTACTCCATAGTGGAGTGTGGTCAGTCTTACTCGCCAGTAGTTTCATAGATGTTTGTTCTCGAAAATCGAAAACTAAGGTAAAGGCACTTGTGTGTCAGACCTTTGTGACGAACAGATCTCGTCGGATATCTCTGGAAAAGAGTGGTCACAAGGACAAATTAACGTCCGTTCAAAAACGAGGGTAATATTGACTCAGATCTTCTCTCCTTTACAAAACGGGTTCCAGTGTGTCACCGATGTCCGTCGAGACTCCAAACTTAGGGATTTGGTTTGAAAGACTGGGAGTAGAGTCCAGAAGATGAAGCTCAACAGGGTGGAAGATGGGTGACCGATCAAGATCTTGAACGTTTAGGTGGGTAGAGTTTTGACAATGTATCGGGAGGTTGGGTTGGGGTCTGTCTGAAGAAATTTTGAATAAAGGTGAGTTCGAAGTTTGTAGGACGAAAAGAGGAGTGAGGGGATAGAACTCCCCTTAGATTGAGAAACTTGATCCCCACCCATCCCCCATTCTTCTTTTTATATGCATAACCACTTTGAGTTTTCCGAAGGCTAGGACCGTTTAACTTATATTAAAATAAAAGTCACCGAGAAACGGGAACGGTGAACCACCCCCCACTTATCACCCCTCTGAGCCCCTCCACCTCGAAAAGGAACCCAAACCCCTTTCCCCTCTCGAGGACCCCAGGAAAAATTTTCCGGGAGGGGAGTAAAGGCCGGCGACGACGGTCGGAACCGACCCGCGGACCTAGGACAACGATACTGCTGTCCTTCTCCGCCACCGCCGCCGTTCGCTACGACACCTCTCTACCTCCGATCACCCCCACCCCACCACCGAAACTTTACCCCTACCCCCATCCCTCGCCTCCGACCCCGGCGACCGCCCCCTCCCCCGTCCCCCGCGGAAAGAGAGACTGGAGGAGGTAAGCAGCCTCGGACCGGGGAGATAAAAGGAGGTCGAACAAAACCTACGGAGAAGGCAGAGATGGAGACAGAGGGCAAGGGACCTAGAGAGCGAGGGGGTCGGGGTCAGACAGGGGTAGACAGAGGGAGAGACCCAGAGAGAGAAGGGAGGACGTGGACGGAAAGACAGAGGTCCGTGAAAGACGGTGAGTCGAGGGCGGACGGATTTAAAGAAAGCACAAGAGAGAGAGGAGAGAGATCGCAAGAAGAGAGATAACCCTGACAACGGGGGTCGGGGTTAAAGAGAGGGACGAAGTAGAGAGGGAAGGAGAGGGGGAGAGAGAGGGGGTACAAGAGTCAGAGAGAGACAGACAGAGGGGGGTAGACAGAGAGGAGGGGGAGAGACCTACTGAGAGAGACAGAGAAGAAAGGAGGACGATGGGTCTAGGACTGGGGGGTAGGAGAGGGAGCGGTTTTAGAAAGGGGTGGGGGTAGAGAGGGGGCAGAGACCGAAAGAGAGAAAGGCAGAGACGGAGACAGGGGAAGAGAGAGACCCATAAAGCGAGAGACACACACACAGAGGGAGAAGTTGAAGGAAGACGATGGTCGGCGACGGAGGGGGTTAAAAGAGGGAGGGGGTAAAGACAAAGGGGCTGAGGCCCAGAGAGAGAAAGGCGAAGAGGACCGAGGCAGAGAGACGGAGGGAGAGACCCAGAGAGAGAAGAAGGAGTCGAAGGAGGACGGTGCGTCTGGGAAGGGGGGTAGTGAAGGGGGGGGGGGGGTAGGTAGAGGAGAGGCACCGAGGGGGTAGGAGCCGCCGAGGGGAGGGGGGAGGGAGGAGGAAGGGAGAGAGCAGGAGGTCGAGGCGTGAAATGGGCCGCTGTGCTCTTGGTTTAACAGAGGAGTGGAAAAAAAAAAAAGGGGTAGGGCTGGGGGAGAGGGAGCCCCCGGGCTCGAGTCTCGACGGGGGTCGGAGGGGAAGGTCGAGTTGTGGGGGTAAGGGGCGACAGGTGGAGGAGTAGTGGCGGGGGCTGGTCCAGCCTGCGGACCCAGGGAGCGACGACCCCCTCCCCCTCGTCACTCTTAACCCTCGGGGTTCCCGACAAGACCCCCCCAACGGCTGTTCCCCCGAGTTGCAGGGGAGGGGTCACGTAGCCTCTCAACTGGATAGCAATTGTCTCCACTCTGTCTAGAAAAATAATTAGCCTCCACCCACCTACACATCTTCCTTCCGAGACACTGTGGGGGGGGGGTTAAGACCTCCTTCCTCGACCAGGGGAAGGCTCCCTCTCCCCTTCTACTGGGGAGAGTATATGGCCTCGAAAGCTTAACCCCCCAGGGGACGAGGGAGGAAACGACGGCGACTGTCCCCCTACTTTCCTTCTTGGGGATTTTGGTTCGTTTAACGGGGGGTTTAGCTGTTTTACTTTTCTAGAAGGCTAGAACTAAACTACCTCTTAAAGCGAGTCCCCGGAGGAGAAAGGTAGGGAAGGAATAGGGTCCCTGCCACCGAAATCCCCCGGGGGGCGTCCCCGTCCCCATGTAGGGCCCCAGTGTCGGAGTGGGGTCCACCTCCGTCCTTAAACGATCCTGTCACCTCCACTACGACGGTCACCACTCCCCGTGTCTACGCCTCTCTTCTCCGGCTCTCCGCCTGTCCTCCCATTTGAGTCGTAGAAAGATCTCTCCTCTCTCCCCTTCCCAGGTCTTCACTCCTCTTCACCACCACCACCCCTCCACAGACCCCTACAGTCGTAGGTCCCGTGACTTCTTAGCCCGACCCGGTCCCCGGCGCGCACCCGTCCGTCCTCACCTCCCCTCCTCTCTTGTGTGCACACCCCGGGGTCAACGGTACCTCTGTGGGGGGGTATCTGTTGGAAAGGTTGTGGGGAGGAACCTCGTTTGGGTCACTCCCGGTCGACTACCCCCGCCTTCTCCGGTTCCAGTGGGACTATACCCTGGGTCATACCCCAACCAAGGGGGGGAGGGGATTCCGAAGGTCCAAGAATTGACCTTATCCCCAAACCCCCTTCTTCACATCCTTTCACTCACCATCCTCGTCCATTCCCTACATACGGACCTTACCCTACCTTCTTCGTCCCGGTCCCCCCGTACCACCACCCCACGACACCCTCTCCTTGCACTTCCCTGTGAACCCCCCCACGACTCACCCTTTAATAAGGACGAACATTTTCTCAACATTAGAACCCCTAGTCTAAAAAGACTCACCGTGGTAGATACCTCCCCTCGAAAAATTTAAACCTTCTTTTTACTTACATGTTTTACTTTCTCATCCCCCTCCAGACCCCCACAAGGGTTCTTCCCCTCAACCCCCCAACGACCTCTCGGTGCTTCCCCTAAGAGAACTCGTCTTCTCTACAACCCTCGGTCTCACTCACCTCGTCCTACCGTCCTCAAATACCCTGACTGAGAAGTGCTACACTTTCAGTCCCATCTCCACTCCCCTCCTCCAAGAAGTTCTCTCTCACCCTCCAGTTTCACTCGACCCCTCTAGACCTCAACTACCTACCCCGCATAGGAGGACCCACTGTCTGTCCCGAGCCTTCATCACCCCTCGACCACCCCCCGCCGTCCCATTAGCCCACCCCCCTACGAACCGTCCCCGACCCCCTAAAGGAAGGTGGCGACTCTCAAGTGTCCGGGTTCGCACCGTCTAAAGACTTACCTCTTCTCAAACCCCAGACCTCTTTCCCTAAGGACACTCATCTTTTACGGTACGTTGAGTGCCTCCTTTAAAAAGAATTACCTCCTCTTTCGCTACCGATACTACTCAAACAGATTCGACTTAGGCAAAGCCTTCTGAGGGTATTCCTTTGCTCTCTCACCCCCCAAAAGGAACTCAGGTTATGTACCATCCCCTACCCTCCTACCAGCCTCCCTCAGTCCACCCCCGTCAATCTCCCCTACAATTACCTCTGCGCCCGGTAAGAAGATTTGGTCTCTCAGGTTGTGACAACCTAACAAATTTTCTTAGCGGACCCCTCGAAGATTTTTGGATCTACGAGTCCCGATGTATGTGGGGTCCGACCACTTTGACCTCAAAGAGTTCGTAGTCACAGAAAGTTCCAGGAGACCACCAAAGTTCCACGGTAGTTCCAACTCTTGAGACCAGGTCTCTGGCTCAGGACCCCAACCCCCACCCCACCCCCCATCCCCCTAAGGGTATCTCTCCTCTGAGACCTCCACTCTACCGCTATCGACACAAAAAGGCTCAACACGTTTGTCACTCCTAGTCAACCCCTCTAAATCCAAGACAACACGACAACCGAAAAAAGAAAAAAAGGGAGGTCGATTCCTCTCTAACCCTCTAAAGAAAAAGGAATCATCTCCGGTACCATCCACTTCTCCACCCGGAACGTCCCCGTCTGTCTCTTCCCCCTCTTGAAATACTCTTGTAAAACATTCTTTACTCCTCGTCCTGTCCCCAAGGAACCCTCCTCCTCCGAGACCCCCGACCCTCACTCCCTACCAAAGGGACACACACACACACAACCCCCACCCCCTGTCACTCTGGTCCCCCGCCTCAGTCCCCCCGGACCTTCTCACAGGATGGGTGACCGTCCCTACGTCCCTACCCCCCACCGAAAAAGAGTCTTCCTCCAATCACCCTTCTGATAACCTGTGTCCCTTTACAAAAAGTCTCGCTCCCTCCGTCTCCATTCGTAGCACCTTCCGCAAAGAAGTTGGATCCTTTGTCATCCCCATATATATATATATATAAATCGCACCCCTCCCCACGTCCACGCCGCCATAGGTCCGCTCGGGGACAGATTAGGAAGAGAGCGGAATGGGGACGGGAGGTGAGCGTCCGCTGGTACCGCCGGGAGACTGGGGCAGGGGCCGGACGTCGGAGGAGGAGCGGCCGGGGGAGGGGTCGGCGGGGGGGAGGGGCCGGGAGGCGGAGCCCCCCGGGGGTGAAGACGGACGCGACACGGGGGGTGGTCGGCGGCCGTGCCGGGGCGGGGGCGACGGGGCCACCACCGGGCGCCGGGGGGCCGACGGGCACCAGTTCGACCTCAGCGACTTCGCGACCTTGCTCCTCGCCCCGGAGACCACGCTCTTCCCCCACGTCCACGACGACTGCTGCCACCCGCGGAAGCGCCGGAAGCCGGAGTACTGGTAGCGGTAGTCGTGGCTGATGACCGAGATGTGCGCGCGGAAGTAGACGTTGTGGTGGTTGGAGTGCCGCCCGCGGCCGCCGCTGCTGCCCGGGGGGGTCGCGCCCCCGCCGCCGCGGCGCCTCTTCTTCCTGGGGCCGCCGGAGTGCGTGAGCCCGGAGACCTCCTAGACGACGGACCTTCCATCCCGGGGCGCGGGGGCGGGGGTTCGGAGGGCCCAGAGGGCGCCGGAGGTGGGACCCACCGGGAAGCACGGGGCGACGAGGACGGACCGGCGGCGGGGGGCGGTGCGGAGTGGGAGCCGGGGGGTGGGAAGGGTGGGAAGAGACCCAGGACTGGGAGCGGACTTGGGGCGGGGGCCGAGCGGAGAGGTAGTGAGTCGTCCCGGGGAACTCGGAAAAGGAGAAGGGAGGGAAGCGCCCCTTTCGCGGGGGAGGAGAGCGGGAGGGTGGGGAGGCCCCCAGGCCGGAGGGAGATGGTCCCCTGGGGGAGTCGGACTTGGGGTTGCGACCGTGGGAGACGGAAGGGCGGGAGGACGGGAGAGTGGGGACTAGAGCTCCGACGAGGAGGAACGGGCGCCGTAGCAACGA
The DNA here is from genome assembly GCA_006410555.1 of Capra ibex. Classification (NCBI taxonomy): domain Eukaryota; kingdom Metazoa; phylum Chordata; class Mammalia; order Artiodactyla; family Bovidae; genus Capra; species Capra ibex. Next base: position 50,011,196 of record SJYO01050415.1, read on the forward strand.
GGGGCGCAGGACCGAGACTCGCGGGGCTGGAGCCTACTGGGGCAAAGGTCGCGGAAGGAGTAGGGGAAACTGGGAGACCGGGGTGCACCCGACAAACAGGGGAGTTTGTAGTACGGGGCACCTGGCCTTGAGCACCAGGGGAGGAGAAACGAAAACCCCCGAACAGAAGGCCCTCAGAACAGGACCGAAGGAGAGGGGCGGAGGCGGGGACCAGGAACAGAAAGGACCGGGAAAGACCCCGAGACGAAGGGTGACACAGGTGAGTCGGAGGGAAACCGGAGAAGGAGAGCGTCGCCTCCGTGACGGAGAAGGTCAGAGGCAGAGGCGAGAAAGAGACCAGGACGAGAAAGGGAGAACGTCGGAGGGAGGGTCGACCAACGGGGACGGAAGGTGGATGGGGCTGACAGGGGGACCCGGTGGGAGAAGGAGAATCGTTGGGGAGGCAGGGTAAGAGTCGAAACGGTAAAGAAAGGTGTACCGTCCCTCCACGACCCCGCGTCCTGCGGACTCAGGGTCAGGAGAGCACGCAGCCAGGGGCGAGGGGACACACCGGCGATGGACGAGTGGAGGGGTCGGAGGGGTCGGGACCAGACGTTGCGCTTCTTTCTTGGTCGGTTAGGGGTTAAAGGGGGATGTCCTGGGTTTTCTAGTGTTAAACAGTGAAGAGACAAAAATTAGGAAGACAAAAGGGGTAGCAAAGGAGGAGGCAAAACGACCCGCGAGAGTTATCCGGTCTTTACAATAAGAGAATAAATTAGGGGACCGCCCCCGTCCTACGATAGGAGACCAACCCCTACTCCTTTGACTCCGAGTCTCTTCAATTCGGTGAACGGGTTCCAGTGGGTCGACACCGACCCCCGTCTCGGTTCTCTTGAGCCCAGACTTCCTACCCTAAATGTCTATACGAAACAGACCGCACGCCTCGCAAATTTTGGCTTTGGTGTTAGCCTTAGCCAACGGTTGTAAATTTTTATCCCTCCGACGTGCAACTCTTAGGATAGAGGTCGAAGAAAACTTGATCACCCTCTAGACTATTGTACCCCGACCGTAACAAATCGTCAGGACCAGCCGGTCCAGGGTCATCGTCGACGAAGAAGTCTAGTGCGTGCACCCAGAGGAAAAGGGGTCAGTGGAGACGAGGGATAACGGAGTGTGGGTAGGTTAAAGGGGTACTGCAATGAGAGAAGGAGCACGCCCGTAGACTGAAGTAGAAGTAAGGGACCAGACTGGCTCGTAGTCCGTGTCTCGGCACACACCCCTGAACGGAGAACCTTGGGGGTCCTGTTACATGACACTTAGTATTATAAAGGTACAAAAGTAGGGGAGGAAGTTTTCGTGACAAATAACTCAAAGATGATACACGGTCCGTGGCAAGAGCTATGACCTCGATGTCGAGTCACGTTCCTTTTTGTCGTTGTTGTTTCTAAGGACAACAAGACACAGAATGTAAGATCTTCCTCTCTGTCTGCTATTCTCTCTCCTCATTTATGTTGTAGATCCCACAATCTACCTCGACTCACGATTCCTCCTTTTTCTCGTTTCCTCCCCTACCCTTCACAATCCCCGTTCTCACACTTCGACATCTTTGACCTCTATTTCCTCTGGCTCGCCGACTGTAGGCTTCCCACCCGACTTACCTGGGTCTCTACCTCGGTACACCGAAGACCTCCCTTTACGAAATCCGACATCTTGGGCCGAGTAGTTATCCTTACACGGAGCACAGACTGACGGTCCCCTCCGGGTGGTGGGCCGGTCCCGTCTCGACCACTTCCTCCTTGCGCCATCCTCCACGGTCGTTCCACGTGCTTGAAAGTCCAGGACCCTACACTAGACGAAAAGGGCAGCATCCGAGGACCCGTCTCCTCACTATCCTCGACCGACTTTCCAATTCCCCTAGCGACACGACACAGAGACTCTCCCTCCACCCTCCCTTTTCCCTTTTGTCCTCGACCGAATAGACCCCACCCTCTGCATCTTAATCCCAAACTTGACTCTCGTGAAAGACGTCGATGTCACCCGTCCGTCCCTGACGACTACCCCTGTCACCGCCCTACACTCTCTTTCCTCAGACCTACAGAACTTTCGTCCCAAAAGGTTGGAGTCGGAACAACTGGAAAACCCCCTACCTATTAAGGCGTAACGTCACCGACCACTACCACCACCACCCACCGTCCACCTTCCTTACAGGAGACACAACATCCTCCAAATCGTTATAAGGGCCCGAGACGGAGGTTTCTGGTCGTCGTAGGTAGTCGCACCGGTGGTTTTAGCGGTCGACAGAGACCTGATCCTTGTTTTGACGGGGATCACTCTCAGTGACGAACTTCAGATACCGGACTCGGGGCCTGTCACACTATCCCCACCTCCGTCCCCCATAAATAGTCAACTTTGTCAACCATAAAATACATAAACAGAATGAAAGAGAGTCAACAAATCAGCGAGTCAGTGCGGGCTGAGAAACACTGGGGTACCAGACATCGGGTGGTCCGAGGAGACAGGTACCCTAAGAGGTCCGTTCTTGTACCTGACCCATCAGAAAGGGAAGAAAGAGATCCCCTAGAAGTCCTGGGTCCCTAGCTTGGGCACAGAGGGCGTAACCACCCGTCTAAGAAATGGTAGACTCGGCGGTCCCTTCGGGGTTATATAGCATTCCTCCCGGTAGTACTCGAGTCCAAACCTTTACAATTTAACCCCCACGGACGACCAGTATTACAGATTCTGTCCTCAGGCGTATCCTCTCCGGGGTGTTTCGCGGCGTGTCAGCTAGAAAATCCGAAGCACCCCGCCCGCTAGAGACAGTGGCGATGAGGATTTTTGTTGGTCTCTGTCACGCACTCACCTACTCACACCGACCCAAGGTTAATTTGAAGGAAATGCCCGTGACTGTAAACTTAAGATATAGTAAAAGAGTATGGTGCTCTCAGAAGGAACTGTCAAAAAGTTAGAAAAAAAAAAAAAAAATTATTCATTTTGGATGAGAAGTGACCCAAACCGGTAACCCGGTATCAAACGATTGGAGGGGGCGGGGGCTAGATTCTGTAATCGCTTTTCTGTATACTCCGGTCTCAAGTCCTCCGACAGACCCGACCCCCCCGCCACCCAGTACCGTACACCTACCTACTCGTCTCCACCTTTGTGTGTGTTTCTCATCGACTTCCCGGTTACTGACTCGACCAGGTCATAAGTTTCTGTTAGTCTGTCTACTCTTCTCGGTCACTTCCCTCGATTCTTTCCCCTCTGGTGTCTCCAACCCCCCTTTATTGCCCGATTCACCCCAGGGGTCTCTGTTTCCTTCACTGAATTCCTGCCCAATTTCCGTCCAGCCGAAATAACAATGAACTAGCAGTAAGCACACGGTGACCTCAGAGTACCATTGGGACACGTGACAAATGCTGGTTTTCGAATCCCGAGTCCCTTCCCTTCGTTGAAAGGGTTCCAGTGTGTCGATTGTCCGGTAGCTCAGACGCGACCTCAGACGCAGACAAAACAAAGGATTCAGTCGTGTAGGTGGTCGGAGGTAGGATAGGTTCCTAGGTCCTCACATCTTTGACAAGGGGGCCCCGGTGCCAGGGGTCTTCCACGACAGGGGGTCCCTTAAGAACCCAGAATAGGACAGAGGAAGATTCACAGAGACTCTTTACGTCATCCTTCACCATAACCTCTGGGTCTGAGACCTTGTCTTGAGTGACCCAATGGAGGACGGACGGTCCGTGACTTTGCACTGGAACTCGGTATACAAGTTGTAGGGACGAAGAAAAGTGGTAGTCACTCTACCCACAATATTATTGGGGATCGGATGTCCCGATGCCTCCCTCGGGTCACTCAATAAGGTAAGTCTTCCGGTCATCTGTGTCGCATTTCCGATCTGACACACCGAAGATAGGACAAGAATAATAATCCTTAAACCCACTGGGTAGGGACTTAGAGGGGAGGAGCTATTGGTCCCTCAGGGTAGGGAGGTTGGTCGCGACGGGTTGTCTTTGTAGTGTGTTCGACGGAGAGAGATTGAATTTACAAAAGACACGACACACGAAACGACTGAGCGAGTCAGTACAGGCTGAGAAACGGTGGGGCACCTGACATCGAAAGACGATCATTGTAATTTCCCGAAGGGATCACCAAGTCACCATTTCTTAGACGGACGGTTACATCCTCTGCACCCAAGTCAGGGACCCCACCCTTTTAGGAGATCTCTTCTTTTGCCGTTGTGTGCGATCATAAGAACTGACCTCTTCGGGCGTCTGTCTCCTAGGACCGCCAGATGTCAGGTGCCCCAGCGTTTCTCAGCCTGTGCTGACTCACTAAGTTGTTGTGATTCACTGTAATTTTGTTCATTTTTCCCTTCCAAGTTGCCTAGATTAAATTATTTACGTTAATATGTTATATCATATAATTATATTTCCAATCATTAGCTAAAATAAATTGGTTCGTCTCGGTTTTATAATAAAATCATACACTCATTATATTGTTTATAATTACTTTATGCTACGAAAGAAGAAGTTTTACTTAGACTTTAGACGACGTATAAAATTCGAGTGGGAAGTAGAGTTGACGGTGGAAAGTCTTGGTTGGAGGACCCCGACCCCCGTAGACCTACCCAGATCGGGGGGAGAGTCCTTAGAGTCGCGGGTCTTAAACCTGGATGTCGGGTTAAATGAGATCGTCGGATAACTTTCGGGGACACGAGTCGTGAAACGTCCAGAATAATAGAGTAACTTAGGAGGGTTAACGAGGTCCTCCCTTCCATAATAATAGTGCTCTCAAACAGTCTCGTCCTTCGACTACCGGTCTTTCCCCTTCACTCAGTCGATGTTCCGGTGGGTTGTACGCCCCCCGTCACACGCAGACGTGTCCGGAAGTGGGGGTGCGGGCGGCGGGCGGCCCCAGACACGAGACGACCGGGAACCCCTGCGCGGCCAAACGTAGTGGTGGTAGGGACGTGCGTGTCCCGAGGGTCGAGTCCGCCAACCTATTATACGTCTCCGTTCGACGTATTCGGGGTCCAAAAGACGAGAAATTGAGGACACAAAGTGCCGCACACGCACGATTCAGCGAAGTCACACAGGTCGAGAAACGCTCGGCCAGTTGACATCGGGTGGTCCGAGGAGAAAAGTACCCTAAGAGGTCCGGTCCTATGACGTCACTCAACGGAACGGGCGGAGGTCCCCTAGAAGGGGTGAGTGCCTAGCTTGGACGAAGAGAATACAGAGGACGTAACCGTCTGCCAAGAAATTGGTACCGCGGTCCACCCTTCGGGGTGTGCATGCGCCTCACTCGTGAACAGTTTGGAATAGACCAGTATAGTGGTAGGAGTAAAAGGTTCGGTCCTTCGACTTCGAGTCTCGGTGGGTTGACCCTTCAATGGCAGGACCATACGTCTCGGTCTCTTATGTGAAAGTTTCGGACTCGAACCCCGACGGTATTGGTGACCCAAGACGAAGGGATTTCTGTGAGGGAAGACCCTTAAGGGACCGACACGTCACAAGTCCTGAGGGACGTCATCCCAAGCTAGGAACCAACCCCTTGATTCTAGGGTGTTCGACGTGTCACATCGGGCTTGTTTACTTGTTCGTCTTTCGAGTGGAGACTCCAGGTTTGAGAGGAGGAGTACTAAATTGAAGATGTACCCTAACTCGTTGAATGCGGAGTCAAAGGAGTGGACATTACGTCACTTCACTTCGTCACTTCACTTCAGCGAGTCAGCACAGGGTGAGAAACGGTGGTGTACCTGATATCGGATAGTACGAGGAGGTAGGCACCCTAAGATGTCCGTTCTTATGACCTCACCCAACGGTAAAGGAAGAGGTCCTCTAGAAGGGTTGGGTCCCTAGCTTGGGCCCAGAGGGTGTAACGTCCGTCTGCGAAATGGTAGACTCGGTGGTCCCTTCGAGTTCTTATGACCTCACCCAACGGTAAGGGAAGAGGTCCCTTAGAAGGACTGGGTCCCTAACTTGGGCCCAGAGGGCGTAACATCCGTCTGCGAAATGACAGACTCGCTGGTCCCTTTAAACGTCCTCACGATAATAAAGGACCATAAGAATCCCAACCAGTAGGTACGACTCCCATAACAAGTCAGCGGTTCAACGCATGCTGGGAAACACTGGGGTACCTGACGCCGTGCGGTCTGGAGGGGCAGGGAGTGGTAGAGAGTCTCAAACGGGTTCAAGTTCAGGTAACTTAGTCACTACGGTAGGTCAGGAGAAGACTCTCACAATTGTCGACAGTTTACGAACCTCACCATAGACCACACACCAATCGGGAGTCATTCAAAACATGATCAATTCACCTGGAGGGTCCACTAAGTCACCAATTCTTAGGTAGACATTACGTCCTCTATACCCAAGGTAGGGACCCAGTCCTTCTAGGGGACCTCTTCCCTTACTGTTGGGTGAGGTCATAAGAACGGACCCTTTAGGGAACCTGTCTCCTCGGACCACCCATGTCAGGTACCCCAGCGTTCCTCAGTCGGTACTGAATCACTAATTTATTGTTGTTTCATGATCAATAATAATGAATGTCGTACTGATCAGACACCTCTCTCAGAGGTACGACAGATGGAAGGTACGAGTTAGAGTGACTTAATAGCAAGTATAAAACTCTTTTCGTGATACTAGGGTAAGTTCTTTCCCTCTCGAACTTGGGTGGATGGTCTGGTATCGCCTACACGACAACCCATTCGTAAACGAGGGTGTTCTACATAGAAGTAAGTAAGTAAGTTAACGGAAAAAAAAATTCACATCATTTTACGTGTATTGTATTTTATATAGTAGAATTGGGTAAAATTTTCGTGTCAAGTCGTCACAATTCATATAAATGTAACACATAGTTCGAGGTTTTGTGAAAAGTAACACGTCTTAACTTTGAGCTGGGTAAGAAGGGGTGAGGGTCGGGGACCGTTGGTAGTAAGAAAGACAGAGACACTTAAACTGGCGATATCTGTGGAGCATACTCACCCTAGTATCACAAACATAAGCACACTGACTGAATAATGTGAAACGTACAGAAGTTCCAAGTAGGTCCAACACCGTACAGAATCTTAAGGTAACAAAAATTTTCCGACCTATTATAAGGCAAGATAGGTATACGGTATGAAACAAATAGCCAAGTACGCAACTACCTGGGAATCCAACGAAAACCGACAACACTTATTACGACGATGTTTTTACCTATATAAACATATAAAGAATCTCTGGAACGAGAGTTAAGAAAAAGCATATATGGGTCTCCACCTTAACGTCGATTCCAGGGGGTGTACGGAGGACCGGTTTATTTGGTTTTGGATTTTGACTTCTTAATACCCTAAGGGACCACCGAGTCCCCCGTTTCTCAGACGGACGTTACACCCTCTGGACTCAAGTTAGGGACCCAGGCCTTCTAGGGGAGCTCTTCTTTTACCGTTGGGTGAGGTCATAAGAACGGACCTTTTGGGGTACCTGTCTCCCCGGACCTCCCGATGTCAGGTACGCCAGCGTTTCTGCCTCACTGAAGTGAAAGTATCATTAAAACAAAAATTAAAAAACTCCGGGGAGGTAGGATAACAGGTATCTTTGGTTTGGTCAAATGAAAGGGTGGTTGTCACGTCTGTCCAGGGTTAAAGAGGTGTAGGAGTGGTTGTGACCAAGAAAAGACAAAACAAAACAAACAAATATCATCGGTAGACTTACCCTACCATAGAGTATAGATACTCTATCATAAAGTAACAACAAAAGTGAACGTAAAGGGATTACTAATCAAATATACCTGGTAGAAAAGTACGTGAAGAACGGGTAAGTTGGTAAGAATATATGTTTATAGTTCGTAAAGGTTACGAGATCCGTAACAAGATCTACAACCCTGTGGATGTCCGAATCTAAGGTCACCCTCGTTTGACGACACACAAACTTAAGACGAAGGTGGTGGGTAGTCGACACTTAGTTACTTGGGAAACATACGGAGATAAAGGAGTAGACCTGTTACCCACATACTGCACCATAGTCACAAGGGTCGTTTCACGATTTAGAGACATGGACCTAAGTTGGGAACATTTTTGGTCCCTCCATGTAGGATCATAGGGGGTACAATATCCTTTTCCCTGTCTTCGCTTGATCAGGTTTATTCCGGTTGTTCCTACACCACATTCCTGTACTACCTAAGTCCGAAGTAATAGTTTGGCACGCTGAGGTCAAGAATTGCAAGCCGGTGACGTGCTGTGGTTATGGTAATAGATAAAGTACCCAGAGGACCCTCGAGGCCCACTCAATTAGATGGAGTCTTCGTGAATTGTTTACAATCGCGAATCACCTTAATAAGTGACGGAATATCAGGAAGAAAGGTTAGGAAAGGAAATGGGCGTAAAGAAAGGGACAGTAGAAGACGGAGCTTGGAGGGAAAGACGATAGGAATACCAAGTATTAGATTAAGAAAGTTGTGAATAAAGAACTGCGGAGGAAACCACGGTCCGTTACGATCTATGTGTGCTTCCTTAGTCTGGGGTACGGGGTGGTGGGGTAAGTCCTTGAGGGTCGCACGACTTCTTCTAGTATCTCGTTGGGTTACGTACGAATTTTTTTTTTTTTTTTTTTTCTCGCCGATGGGGTGGGTCTTACCCACCCTCCCCAGAGACACTCCCTTTTGAAGGAGTTCGTCCACGGGCCCGCGACGAGAGAACGTTCCCAATTCAAGAAGAGGTCCTTCTTACACTCGACTCACAAGGTTTCGTGACCCGTCTCCGGACCTCTACCCTTCCGCGGACCTCTTAACTCCTTTGCTTCACAGAAATATGACTAAATATACGGTCAGAGGTCGATTCATTCCTACGTACAAGACCCTCCCTCCTCACCCGACACTGAGGTGCTGGGGACCTCCGTATGAAGTGGGGATCGAACGGAACCGAACAAGGTTGGCGAGGTAGCGGAGGGACTCCTGACGTCCACGACCCGCGGCTTTCTCCCCCTTCGGATGAGGGGTTTGTCCTAACTTCTCTGCTGTTGGGGTGACTGGGTGACCCCGACGAGAGAGGAGGTGCCCCTGAGTTCCGAAGTATCCCGGAGTACCCTCCACCGAGTCTGCCATTTCGCAGACGGACGTTACGCCCTCTAGACCCAAGCTAGGGACCAAACCCTTCTAGGGGACCTCTTCCTTTACCGTCAGGCGAGGTCATAAGAACGGACCTCTTAGGGTTCCTGGTTCCTCGGACCATCCAATATCATGTACCCCAGCGTTTCTCAGCCTGTGCTGATTCACTGATCGTATGTGTGTCTGTGTCCCCTTTACCTCAGGAAAAGCAGCAGACAACGGAGAGGCAAAAGGGTGCACAAAAGTTGCCCAAAGCTCAACTTCCCAGGAACTGTAGTGACTTTGGTTGTGGAAGAAAGAATGTCTCCCCCTTTGCCTCGGGCCTCTCTGACATGGGCAGGTCCAATGTCCCGTTTCCAGGAACACCGGAAAATCGCTCACAACCTACAAAAGCAAACAGGAACAAAATTTTGGACCAACCCTTTGACTCCGGTCCCTCAAACTTTCAAACAGGGTCCACGCGTCTGCACAAGTCCTCGGTCATAAAGGACAGAGGGTTAGTCGGGTCTTTCTCTTCCCCAAACTCCTTTTCCCCCCTCCACAGAAAAGAGTGGGTCTCAAGGGGTTGACAATTCACGGGTGGTGGTAGTGGGGGGGAGGGGGGGTTAAGGGGAGGTCCCAACTTTTCTCCGCAGACGCACTTCTAGTTGGTAAAGGGCCTCCTGTGCCTGATGCTGGTACTGTCGCGCCTCATAGACGAGGCATGCACCCCCAGACCCCCCCTCAACCCCCCCTACGACGACCCGAACCTGTGCACCCTTCCCTCTCCCCCGACACGAGGGCGCGAATCTAGCTGCGCGGATCTACTCGAACAGTCGGTTAGGTTCGGTTCTATGGCTCTAAGAGACCGGAGGCTAACCCAGTGACCCGGGAGAGGGCGGGGGAGGAGAGTGGAGCCCCGCCCGTCTGCCCCCCTAGGGGTCTCGACTAACCGACGGCACGGCCGGACCCATGAGGCCCGGCACTGACCAACAGGGAGAGGCCCGGCCCTAACCGGTTGGCGTGGGACCCGGGCTCTCCGTTAGACGCCGCGCCGGACCGGTGAGGGCCCTCGACCGACCCCTTCGGGCGCCACGCTAACCATCGATGGGGCTCTTGCGCCGTTTGGCGCTCAACCCTAACCGACACCGGAGTCGGCCCGAGTCTTTAGCGTCTTAGACCAACGGACCCCAAACCCCCTCTCACCTTTCCTGACGTCTCTTTCTCTCTCTCTCTCTCTCTCTCTCTCTCCTCTTTCCCCCTTTCTCTTCCCTTTGGGTCTCGATGCCTACTTCGTTCCGTCTTTTCCCTCCTCTTTTCTCTGTCATCTTTTTCTTCTCTCGCCCTCTCCCTCGCTACCTCTCCCGTCCCCTTCTCTCTTCTCTCTGGGCCTCTCTGTCCACTTCGGTCCGCCTGCTCCCCACCCTCCCTGTCGCCCTAAATCTCTACACTATCTTTCTTCCTAGACCTCTTTCCCCCTTTCCGCGTCTTCCCTCCTTCCCTTGCGCGCACGCTCTTCCTTTTTCTCTCCCTCCACCAGGTGTTTCCTTTATCTCCGCAAGTCTCCGCCCCACCCACCTCACCTTCTCTCCCTCTTACCAATCTTTTTAATTTCCCGTCTTTTTTATACGGTCCTCTTTGTGTCTCCTTCTTTCTTTTCCTGCTTCTTTTTCTCTCCACCCCCCCCCCCGGTAGTCTAGCGCTTTCTCTCTTTAGAATTTCTCCTCTCTTTCACTCTGTTTTTTTTCTTGGTCTTGTGCCCGTCTCCCCTCCTTACCCTCTTGGTCGCTCTCTCTTCCCCCTGTTCCGTGTCTCCTCCGCGCCCCGGGGTCCCCGCGTCCGCCGACACTGACTGCAAGGGAGGGGTGAGGGGCGGGCAGAGGACAGAGAGAGGTCCCCAGCAGGCCCGGAGGTCGTAGAAGGGGTAGGAGTCGCGGTAGGACGACGACGAGCCCCCGCACACGCACCGCCGGAGGGCGCAGATGTTCAGGTTCTCCTTGTAGTAGGACCCTCGTCCCTAGGACAAGCACCGTCGTCCACTCTCCGTCTCCCTCCCCCGCCGGGTGGACGCGCGCGTGCACACAGACACACACACGCGCGCCCGCGCGGACGTTTCGGTGGAACGGCCCCGCGAGGGACCCCGGGCCTCGGAAGGATCCGAGATAGGGTTCGAGGTAGCGGTGGGCGACCCGCTCCCTCCACATCGGAAGGGCGGCAGAAGAGCCCCTTACTTGGGTCGAGTCTGTCCACAGATGGCGCATTAGGCCCTAAGGTCCTCAAGTCTAAGGTTTCGGCCGCCAGGTCCTCTACCTTCCCTTCCTTGGACCTTCTCCCCCCGAACTCCGACTTGACTCCAGAACTCCTAGCCCTCCTAGACCTCCTTCCTGGACTTGCGTCAACCCCTCCTCAGACGGGATCCCCCGGCCTGGAACACCAGAGGCCACATAGGTTCTTCCCCGCCCAGGACTCTTTCAAAGGTCCGGTTGAGCCATCACTCCGTGCCGAAAAATTTCCCCGTTCTGGGGGGATGATGAGCTACACTCATCATGACCCGTTAAGGCCTTAAATCTCAGAAGAGTTTCGCCACCTTAGGACTTCTCCTCCTCCCAAGTCGTATTTATCGTCCCCTACGAAAGTCTCTTCCTACACTGGACGTCCCCACCCCGAACCTCCTAAACTTTCCGCCCCCATTGATGTTTGACCCGGATCCCTTCAGACCGGAGCTAGGAGTCCCCCGCCCCGAATCGTTCGACCTCCACCCCGAATCTGATCTTCTAACAGATCAAGGATTGAACACAGGGCGAGAAAGAACGAGATTAATCCGATGGTTCTCCTTTCGGATCTTATCTACTATTAGTACTCTCTCAAGTCTAGTTGGTCTCAACCCCAGATCTCTCAGTTGCCCTAATGGAATAATTGTCTGAATTTTGCTCAGCTCCCACTCCGGTTCTAAATATTTCAATGCCCCCTCAATCTGGTTAGTCATATCCCGGACCCAGTAGAATAGTTCCCGTCTCAAATCCGGTCGGTCCCTTCCCGGACCTGGTAGACCCGTCCTCAATTCTGACAGATCCCGTCCCGAACCCAAAAGGGCCTCCCTAGACCTGGTGATTCCCACTCGGACTTGGTAGATCCCACCCGGGACCTGGTTGATCCCGACGTAAATCTAGTCGATCTCACTCGAAATCTTGTTGTCTGATCCTGGACTTAATCGGTCCCTACTACCTGGTAGGCTTCGTTCTAGACTCCGGCAAATTCCACCCCGGACTCGGTCGACCCCTCCTTAAATCCGGTAGACCTTTCCCGAACCTGGTACAGTCCAGCTCGTATCTAGTTGTGTCCAACCCCGGATTTACGAGTCACACCATATACCTGGTAGACCCCACCCTAGATCTAGTATCACCCACCTCGAATCTGGTCTCACCCCACTGCTGATCTGGCAGTACCCACCTCGAATCCGGTCTCATCCTGCGCCGGATCTGGGAGTCCCCACCTCGAATCTGGTGAACCCGCCCCGGATCCGGTGGTACCCACCTCGAATCCGGTTTCGTCCCGCCCCGTATCTGGTAGTCCTCACTTTGTCTGGTCTCCCAGTCCCGGACCCGTTCAGGCCCGACCCATCCCTGGTAAACTCCTCCCCGGATCCGGTAGAACCCGCCTCGAATTCGGTCTCGTCCCGCCCCGGATCTGGTAGCCCCGCCTCGGATCTGGCCCCCGCCCCGGGGCCCGCCCCCGCCCCGGTCCCTGCCGGAGCTCCGAGGGCAGACTGGCAGGGGCGGGTCCGGACTCGTTGTAGTAGCCCCACTAGCACATGTAGAGCCGGTTGCGCCCGCTCGGCCCGGGCTTCGCCCTGCTCCTCTTCTTCTTGGTGATGAGTATGCCGACCAGGAAGATGAAGCCGCCCGACAGCAAGTAGGACCGGCTCCACTAGCCGCACGACCGGCAGTTGTAAATGTAGCTCGCTTCGGCGCTCCGCGTGACGGTCAGAGCGAGCCTGGACGAGTTCCGGCCGCCCCCGCGCCCGCCGTCACCGCCCTCGCCGGGGAGCCGGTAGGAGGCAGACGGGTCAATGGCGAAGGCGATGGCGGCGGCGAGGGCGAGATCGAGGGCGAGGTCGCTCGGCAGCGGAAGCGCCCTGCGCAGAGGGCCGCCGCGGCCCCCGGGCCCGAAGCGGAGGTGCCTGTAGAGGTACATGTGCGAGTCGGCGCTGGGCAGGTTCCCGTCGCACCGGCGCCCCGACCGTTCGCGGCCACGGCCGCCGCCCCGCATGCCGCCCCGCCGGCCCCCGCGCCCCTCGCGCCCCCCTCCGCCGTCGCCACCGCCGCCCCGCCCGCGCCTCGCCCTGGCGCGCCCCCGCGGGCCGAAGGAGTGCAACGTGTTGCGGAAGGGGTTCCTCCGCCCGCCGCCGCAGTGCCAGTGCCAGTGGCCCGGCGGTCGGCGCGGGCGCGGGCGGGGCGGGCGGGGGCGGCGCGGGCGGGGGCCCTGGGATCGGTTCCTCCGGCCGCGGAGGTTGTGGTTGTGCGAGTTGTCCTTTTGGTGCGGGCACATCCCCGCGCGGACCCCCGCGCCTCCCCCCGCACAGGCCCCGCGCACGCGCCCGCGCGCACGTTGCTCCGACGGCCCTCAGCCCCCGCGGGGGGAGGAAGGGGCACTCGCGCGACCTCTGACGAGTCGGAAGGGGGCGCGGGGGAGGGGCGGGATAGGGGCGGGTGGGCCGACACCCCCTTGCAGGGGGGTGGGAGACTTAGTCCCTGGGACTCCCTCCCCCTTCCCTTCCCTTCCCTCCCCCGGCAACCCTCGCTCGCAACACAAAATAAAAAAACACCCCAACCCCCCCTCCCCCCTCCCGACACCACAAAAAACGTCAAAACTCTACAAAAGAAAAATTACAAAACGACACACGTACACCCCCGCCCCGCGTCCCTCCCTGAGGGTCGGGTCGGGTTGAGGACCTCTCCCCGCGTATTGTGTGCTTATATCTCAATATGGATGTTTGATATATATATACGAGATATATTTCTCCGTCTTTCTGGTTTCCCTACGTCTCTCCGTGTTACTCCACCCTACCCGTACCCGTAAGTAAGTGAAGAAGCAAGTAGTAAGGCGTTCCAAAAGTTTTCGTGGACGACACATGGTCCTACCACCGACCCGTCCTTTGTATTTGTCCGGGTCTCTGTCTGAGGCAGTAAGTAAGGGTCGTTAAATAAACGCATGAAGTCACGGTTTGTAACACGACTTACGACTCAGATGTCTTCCCTCCTTCAGTCTGAAGGGGTTGCAGAAGTGTCTCAAATGTAGAACACGTACTCTGTCCGTGATTAGTTTCGTAACGTATGTGTTGTTATTCAATGTCAACCCCGTTTTCTCTTTGGGCTTCACGATGTTTTAGGAGGCCGTCCCTCCGATTGGGTCAAATTTTCCTTTCCTATTTGGTCCATTGTCACTTTCCTACTATTCTTCGGTCAGTCCACTTCGACCTCCCTTCACAGGATCGGTCTCTTGTTGTATACGTTTCCGGGACCCCGTCCTTTTCGAAGGTCTTTTCCGATTGTACATATATGACTCGGTCTACCTTCACCTTGTTCTACTCTGACCTCTACATCTGTCCCGGTCTGACGGGGCCCCTGAAACATCCAATCCAGTTCTCAAATCTAAAAAAAAAAATTATAAATTTTTAAATAAAATTTGATAAATACCTTTTCCTACTTAAACAAGAGGACACCGGTTTTGAACGTTTCAAACCACCACCAAGTCAACGATCCAGCACAGGTCGAGAACGGTGGGGCACCTGACATCGGGGGATCCGGGGAGACAGGTACCCTAAGAGGTCCGTTCTTACGACCTCACCCCACGGTAAAAGAAGAGGTCCCTTCTCAAATTTAAAATTGGGCTCCCGTCGCCCCTTGGTGTCCCACCGAAATTTGTCCTAGTATTGTACTTGCTACCCTCCGTTCTTGAGCCTCTACTCTCACTCTCCGTCTCTGCGCGGCTTTATTCCTAGTTTATATCCGTGACTGTGAAGTCTGAGCGTCACGACCCTCCCTTGTCTATTAGTGCGTCTGACTTCGTGTTCGGACCACGAACCACCCGTCCTTTTTGTGATCCTGAATCTCTACGTACAAAGTGAGTAAGTGATTAAGTCGGTAAGTAAGTGAGGAACTGTAAAGACCTGGTCCGTCACACGATCTTAGTCCTAGGGGTCCCGACGAGAGCTCCTCCTCAGTTTTCGGTCTGAGGTTCATCCCACGTCATTGTCCCTGGTCCTACCCGTGGAACTGGTCTCTTCTTCCCTCTCACTGGTTCACAGTCCTCACCCGTCAGGAGTCCCTTTGAAGGACCTCTTGGAGTCCGGGTCGGACCCAAAGGTTTCCTACTCATTCCTACCGAAAGTGCCGTCTTATTGAGTTCACCCCACCCCCACCCCGCCCCCTAACTTTCTCGCACTTCAAGACCCCAGTCCTGAGGAGGAAAATCCCACGTTTTCCAGTCCCATCCCCACCCGCCACTCTGATCTCTTTGTCGATCTTCGGTCTCAGATTTACGCGATCCCGAGACCCGACCACTCAGACCTGAAATAAGACTCCCACGGCCCTTTGTGTCCTCTCAAACCTCGTTCACTTCTCGTCCAACTCTGCCCTCACAGTCTTCCTTGGTGGACCCTGCACCCTTTCCTCACCTATCCTACAGCTACGACACTTCATCTACTCTGTCCTACCGTCAACTCGACCCTTTCCCGAGCCCCATCTCTTCCACCTTCCTACCTAAACTTCCAGTGACTCCTGTGTCTTCCCTCCCGCGAGTGACGCAAAGGGAAGTAAACGAGTCGTTCATAAAGGGTTCTGGGCGNGACACACCGTCCAAGACACAAGTCGTTATGACCCCCCTCGTCCCTCCTAAGTCTCAGACGGGACAGGAGGTCCCCGAGGGTCGGACCACCGTTCTGTCTGGACCTGTGTCTACTCCCCCTTCACCAACCGTTGCACGGTCCGAGGTGGTCGAAGAGACGACTATTGGACCTCGGCGTCTTTCGTCCGTCTTGTCTCCTCCCTACCCTGCTGTTGACCCATAACCCCTAAAGGGGGACCCCAGGGACACCACCTGTTCTTTCTGGCTACCCGTCCCCTGGTCCCTCCTTGACCTGCTCCCGTCACAACCTTTCTCTAAGACCCTTTGCGTCCCTTTCCTTATGTTGAGTGTCCTGTCTCCCCGTGACTGACATGCCTACTATTTGTCTCTCCTGACCTTCTCCACCTTAATTTTCTCTGTCTAAACCATCCTCTTCCCCTCGTCTCGACCGATCTCCTATAACCTAAGATCACAAGTGTTCGGTTTGTATTTCGTTCTGTCTCCACCTCGTACCCGTCTTCCCTCTCTCTACCGGCCCCCACCCCCTCTAGTCCCGTTGTCTCCGGTTTCGACTCACTCAATGTCCCCGTCTCCTTTGTTTCTGTCACTAGGTCTTTCCTCTCCTCCTCCCGGCTCCTCCCCGACTGTGTCGCTACGTGTTTAGTCCTGTCTCCTCCGAGTCTCTTCGTTTATATATATATATATATGTGCGCGTGTGTGTGTGTGTGTGTGTGTGTGTGTCTACCTCCCTCTTTCTACGTCCCTACACGGGTCTTTCTTTCCACCCCGAAGTCTTCGTGCGAATCCCACATCCCCGGTAGGTAAAGAAACCAAACAAAGTCATAAGTTCTTTATCAATAACTCACGGGCGGAGAAGATCCGGTCAGATCCACGTCCCTTACACGTTCACTTGTCTACCGGTCCGAACATGACAGGACCTTGAGTGTTCTCTCTGTGTGTTCTTTGTTATTCTTTAAAGTCAATGCCGTTTCACAAAGGTTTTACTTCGGCCTTTCTCTTAAGGGACCACCAGGTCACCAATCCTAAGGTTCGAAAGTTGTGGTACCGGCCCCGAGTTAGGGACCAGTCTCTTGACTCTAAGGGTGTTCGGTGTTCCACACAGAATTTTTTTTTTTTCACTTCGCCCTGCACCACTGAAGTCTACTCCTTGGAGTCCTTGTTGGGTGACGTTTCCATTGTTCCCAACACTCTTCCTTTCCGCGAGTGGTTTGTAAGGACGGTTCGTCATTGCGTCTCAAGACTCTTTCGACGGATAAAAGTTCCTCTGGGGCACCTCCCGTCTCCTTCTTCCCACTCGTTTAATCCGACTCGAACCTTCGTACCCGACCCCTGGGCAGCACACCCCGGAACATCGAGACCCTCCTTTAGACTTAAAATGAGATCTAAGTCACCCTACTCGTATTCTTACTGTCGGGGATAAAAATAAATTTTTACTTCATTGTCTGGGTATAACGACACGGCTCTTCTCTAAATCCTCACTTCCACCTTCCGTCCTCAATTCTCCCACAGTAGGAAAAGGTCAACTCCGACTACCACCGGCCCTGGTTACACCTCCTTGTCCCGCACCCTAACACCTCCGTCCCAGATACCACCACCGACACTTGACCTACATTGTCTTCTCCCTTTCTTTTTGGTTTCTCTTTCTCTTTCTCCCCTTGTGAAAATTGACCTAGACACTTCGGACCCGCCACGACAAGACACGACGGACCTTCCCCCAGTGACCCCCTCTTCCCTAATACGTCTTCGGTTCGTTGGAGAAACCCTGTTCTGTTAGACTCTACGGATACTCTGTAGGTTCGGCCCCATAGTCCATCCGTCAACCTATAAACTCTGACTTCGAACCCCCTCTTCAGCACCAACCTTTAGATTCAAAACCTTTACAGTCGTCTCTCCTCTGTCGTACTAATTTCGGGGTCCTGACCCACTCCACTGGATCCTCTACTCACACCTCCTGTGTCTTTCCTGGGACCGGTCCCGGAATCCCACCCCCCTGTAGAGGTACCCCCATCCTCCCTCCTCCTACATCAATTTCTCTGCTTCTCACTGACACTTAATCCGTCTCTGGACTTCAACCGTTTACGATGACTCTTGGTCCTCTCCTAAACACCTCGTTTCACCGATACCCAATCTATTGTACCGGAACTGGAACTGTACGCCAGTAATGGTACGTCACCACTCCTGACCTCAGGACGAACTCCCTCCCCTTCCTTCTCTGAGTGGCCCCCGACCCCACCCTCCCCACCCCCCACCCCCACCCTTCTACCCCCCTCCACCTCTCTTAGCCTCCGCTCCAGTAGGAAAACCATACTGTAACAGTTCTTGAAAGGGCGGGTTCTTTCGAGTATAGGAAAGACACTTTCCTCTTCATCCTTCCCACCGTCTGGCCGTCTACCTTCCCTCTGTTTACGTGCGACTTTCCTGCCTCGGTGCCGCTCTTACTTGCTACCCCTCTGGGCCCCGACGCTCCCCTCGTGTCTCCGTCCCGTCTCTACGACGTTCTCCCACAGGCTAAAGAGTCTTACCTCTGTGGCCACCCACAGTGGGTCGGGTCGAGGGTAGAGTGCAGTGGCGGTCGTGGCTCGTGGAAGAGCCCAAGGGGAGACCCAGGACGGTTCCGGACCCTTATGGGCGCTCCACTTCCTTTCTTGTTCGAAGTGAGTAAGTAAATTCTTTGTCAGGGACTCCGGAAGGTCCGTGGTCCGGCGTGTCAGAGTCACGACCCTCGAGTCTAGGTGTCTGTCCGTCATGCTAGGTAGCTTACGTCCCCCTCCACACGAGACTTCAACCCCCCGAAGGGAAGTGGGCAGGGAGACGAGTAAGTAAGTATGTCTACGTGTAAAGGATTCCGAAGGGCACCCACGTCAAACCCGACGCGTCACGACTCCTACCACTCTACCAAGGAGACCGTGAGCTCGGGACAGCTTCCGAGCCTGTGTGTACGGGTGCTAGCCTTAGTGTAGGGTCCCGCTACCCACGGGGTTGTCTTCGCCATGTCCCACCTGTCTCTCCGACTCCCACGTGCCCCAGCCTCCCTCGGCGGTCGGTCCCCGCTTCCTCGACCCCTCTCTACCCAGAGTGACCCGCCAGGAGCTCCCCGACTCAACCCCCCTCACCCCACTACTAGGCCGGGACGACGGTGAGGTGTGCCGACAGGGCAGGACAGGGACCCCCTCGGCCTTGACGTACCTGCCAGGGGGCCCCCACGGGGCAGATTATTTGAGCCACTTCTCCTGACGCTGAGACCTAGGGAACGGGGCCCGTGGTCGAAGACGGACTCCGGACGGGGAAGAGGGAGGGCCCCTCGGCTCCGGGGGTCGCACCCCGCGACACGAAGGAAGGAAGTTCTACGTTCCCTAACCCCCGGGTCGGGGAGGGGGGAGTCTGGGGCCCCAGGTCTGGGGGAGGGGAGGGNGGGCTCCCCGGTCTGGGGGAGGGGAGGGGGGAGTCTGGGCTCCCCGGTCTGGGGGAGGGGAGGGGGGAGTCTGGGGCCCCCAGATCCGGGGGTCGGGGAGGGGGGAGTCTGGGCCCCCAGGTCGGGGGAGCGAGGGAGAGAGTCGGAGCTCAGTTTCAGGGGTCCAAAGAAGAGAAAGTCCCTTGGCTCTTGGGACCGGCGTCGAAAGAGGAGGGAGTCTGGGTTGTCAACCCAAAGGTCCGCCCGCGCGAGCCAGGGCCAAGGGGCGGGCAAGGGGCGGGCGGCCGGGGGTCCTCTGCCCTGGGAGGCGAGGGCGGGCGCGGGGAATTCCTTCGTCTGCAGGGGCGCCCGAGGAGACCCCAGCCCTGGGCGGGGGTCGGGGAGGAGGCGCCCGTCGGAAGGAGGAGGGCGGGGAGCAGGGGAATTTTATGGGCCCCAGGGATACCGTTGCCCGCGCCCGTTGTCCACGCCCACAATAAATGCCCAACTCGGGCTTTATCGGCCGCTCCCACGTCCCCCGCCGCCTACCCCGCTCCGGCCCTCACGCGCCTCGCCGGCCAGGCCGCCCGCCGCCGCGCGTCTCGGCCGCCAAGCCTCCGGAGCGCCTCGACCCCCGCCGCGCCGCGCCTCCGTCCTCTCGGGCGCCCCAGGGACGGGCCCTCGGCCCCCACCCTCCGGGCTCCCTCCGCGGGCCGGACCTCGCCCGGGCAGGGCCGGCCGGAACCCTCGGGCCCCCTCCCTCCGCTCGCTAGCGTTTCCCTGTGGGTCGGGCAAGGCCCGGGGTCGGCGGGAAGCTTGGCGCCGCCCTGCACCAGGGGTGAAGGACTCGGTGTCACGCCTGGTGTTGGGGAAGTAGACTCGGGGTCACGCCTGGGACCCGACGGGAGCGCTCAGAGCCCCACCGCCCATAGGGAGCCCGGGGAAGAGACCCGGGGTGCCAGGGGAGTCGGGGGCCAGGGGAGCGTCGGGGCCCGTCTGGAAAAGGCGAGAGGAGAGACTTACCGGTCCCTCTTGTGGGGGCGGGGAGTGAAAGGCCTTAAGGTCGTCCAGGGGTCGAAGGAACAAGACTTGGGGTCAGTCCTGAAACGACTAGGGAGAGACAATTTCGACCCCCACCCTCCGCCACCAAGGATGACGGAGAGACTCTGAGTCTTCATTAAGACTGGAGGGTAAGCCTTGGGGACGTGGGGTCAAAAAGGAGAAGACTTGGGGTCTCCCCTGGGTCGAGGAAGAGTCTGAGACTCGGGTTTTCTTCGGTCCTTCGTAGGGGGAGGGGGTGTCTGTGTCCTGCTGGAGTCGAGGGGAAGGACTCTTGGGGTTTGAGACTCGGAATCCCCCTTCGAGCCTAGGAAGGGGGGCGGGGTCCTTGTGTCAAAGGGACACCTTTGTGTCTAAGGAGGGTCACCCCTGGGGTCTCGTCGGGGAGTCTCGAAGGCGTCTGGGAGTGAAGGAAGAAGACATCGGGAGGGTGGAGACGAGGTCCCATGGGTCCAAGATCGGGACTCCGACCCCCTTGAAACGGAAAGAGACCAGGGTAGAAGAAACGACTCGAAGAGACCCACGGACGGGGGCCCCTTAGAGTCTCCGAAGAGTCGAGTCCTAGATCATAAAAGAGACATATCATATAATAGATCATATAATTCTGAGCCTTCACTGGAGCTGAAGGGGTGGACTCCAAGGACCCCCCTGAGTCTGGAAGGGAAAAGGCTCGGGGAG
>SJYO01050415.1:50032271-50094063 GCA_006410555.1 Capra ibex
CGGAGTCGGGACGGGAGAGCCCGGGACTCGGGGTGGCGGGCGGTCCGCGCTACTACTACACCAGGTTGAAGAAGGACGTTCTCCTCTTGGCGGCCGCCCCGCGGCGGCGGGCCGCCGCCCGAGCGCCCGTCGGGTTGCGGGTCTACTGGGGCCTCGCGCTCCCGTTCTAGTTCGACCGCGACGACGACTGAAGGCACCCGCGGTGCGACCGGCACGACCGGCAGCCGTGGCTCAAGACCCACCTCGAGTTGTGGATGGCCCTGTTGCCGTCGCGGCAGACGCTGCGCCGCGTGAACCCGGAGACCTTCTACACGTGGTTCGCTGACACCGTCCGCCTGCACGGGCGCCCGTCTCTGTGGACGCCCGGGCGCCTCGACGGGCCTCCACTCCGGCCGCGGGTGGGGGCGCGCCCCCGACCCTGGGGGCGTCCGGCGGCTCTCCGGGGTCTCTCTCGGACGGCGCGGGGAGCGGGGGTAGCGGGGGTCCTCTCGCTCGAACGTGGGAGTCTTACGCGGGGGATGGGACGGTTGGAGTCGGACACGAAGGCCCTTATTGACGGGGTCCGCGTGGGACACGCCTCTCCCTCAGACATAGCGGTTTGATCGGACCCAGAGGTCCGGTCGGGGTCTGATAGGGTCCTGGAGGTTTCGAGACGTGGAGGTCGTGTTGGGTACTAGGGTCTGTAAACACACGGGGACCTGGTCAGACATGGGGGTCTCTTGGATATTCTATCCATCTTTCCATCTGTTAACAGACTGAGAAACGCTGGGGTACCTGACATCGTGTGGTCCGAGGAGACAGGGACCCTAAAAGGTCCGTTTTTATGACCTCACCGGTACGGAGGGAGGTCCCCTAGAAGGGGTGAGTCCCTAGGTTGAGCCGAGAGGACCTAACGTCCGTCTAGGAACTGACAGGCTCGGTGGTCCCTTCGGGGTCTCTCGGGCACAGGGATCTCTTTGGAACGCAGAGACGGGTGTCGGACCTCGGGCTCTGGGTCTACCACTGAGACCTGTGTCAACCACGAAGTCTGTCGGACACAGGGGTGTCTTTGCGGGGGCGGGGGGACTCTGTCAGACGAGGGAATCTCTTTCTGAGACCCAAGGACCACAGTCGAACGAGAAGGGTGAGACCTCTGTCGGACGCCGGGCTGGGACGTCCGGGACCCCTCTGTCGGGCCGAACTGTGGATGGGGTCTCATGTTAGACGACAAGGGAGGATGGCTCAGGTGGTTCTGTCTTGAGAGTCCTCTGTGGAGGGTGTAGGGTCCCGTCGGGAGGACGAAGGACCTTTTAGAAAGAGAGGGACAAAGTGGAGTACAGGAGTCTGACCTGTGAGGTCGGGGGGAGCGACAGAGAAGGTCTGTGAGGGTGTCGGAAGTGGAAAGGTCTCACCGAGAAAGTGGGGGTCGGGACGGTCTCTCGATAGGGTATGGAGAGTGAGAGGGTCTGCCCGGTACGGTACGGGATTTGAATGTGGTCACCCTGTGGGATATGGGGGACCCTTGCCTCTGCTCTAGAGTGAGGTGGAGATGACTGGGTTCCTTTGATGGACTGTGGGGAGTCTCGGGTAAATCCTACAGCGTACGAACTAACGGACGTACCGTAGCGGTCGGGAGGAGAAAGGAGAGGTTTCCTACAGAATAGTAGAGCACACACACAAGGTGACGAAGTCAACACAAGTTGAGAGACGTTGGGATACCTGTCATCGGACGGTCTGGGGAGACAGGTACCTTAAGAGGTCCGGTCTTATGACCTCACCCAACGGTAAGGGAAGAGGTCCCCTATAAGGACTGGGTCCCTAGTTTGGGTCCAGAGGGCGTAACGTCCGTCTAAGAAATGTGTGTGGGAACTATCGTTTTGCCCCACGGTGTGTGGGAACTGGACTCTATGGGTGTGTGAGTCACACGTCTACCCAAGCACGAGTGAGGAGTCTCGGAGTTCGTCTACAAGGGTTTAAAAACTCTTTACCCTACGAGACCACTTTTTTTTTTTTTTTTGTCACAATCTACAACATTTAATTCATACGAGATTATTTTTTAAAATTATCTCTATTTCAGTCTTTATACATAATCTACGAATACATCACGGACCGAGCCAGGATTCATAAAGTAGACGTAATTGAACAGTCAGAAGTATCGTTGGGACATTCATCAACAATAGTAGGGGTTTTGTTTCTCGTTCTTCACTTATATTTACCTAAACCTGACGACACCACCAGGTCACCAATTCTCAGGTGTGACGGTTACGTCCCCCGTACCGAAGGTAGGGACAAACCCCTTGATTCTAGGGTGTACGATGACACGACGACGACGACGACGATTCAGCGAAGTCAGCACAGGCTGAGACACGCTGGGGTATCTGCCGTCGGGTGGTCTGAGGGGGAGGGACCCTAAGAGGTCCGTTCTTGTGACCTCACCCAACGGTAAAGGAAGAGGTCACGTACTTTCACTTTTCACTTTCACTTCAGCGAGTCAGCATAGGCTGAGAAGCGCTGGGGTACCTGACGTCGGATGGTCCGAGGAGACAGACACCCTAAAAGGTCCGTTCTCATGACCTCACCCCACGGTAACGGAAGAGGTGTGCGGTGACAAAACGTCTTTTTTTTTTTTCATATACGTTAAACTTTTCTTGACTTCAAAAAAATTTTTTCTTTCTTTCTTTATACTTACCGAGTCAGATTGGTGGGTCCGATCAGTGTACCCCGAACTTGGGACCAGTAGAGTAAGAATTGTTGATGTTATATGACGTAGAGTAATTAGACATTTATACGGGGTCTCCAGGAGTGACGTGACCTGCCCTACAGGGTAGAGGGGATTGACGTATGAGAACAGGAAGTGTAGGGAACTACAGAGAGATTACTAGTCTTTCCCGAAGTCGAAAGAATTTCCTGGTAGGGGTAATCGGGTGTCAGGACTGGGAAGTCTCCTGTAGAGGGTCGAAAGTTCCAAAATCTTTATAGGGTGGGTAGTTTCCTGTAGGGGTTCGCCCCCACTGGATATAGGGTGAGAAATAGGTTTACTCTACATCGTGTAGGAGACTCTATTCTCTGTTCTATTGGATTTAGTAATCGTCGGTTTTGCCCCATGGTCTATGGTGTGTGAGAGAGTCTTTCTACATGGTGCCGGAGAGTAAGAGATCTACTCTGAAAGGCAAAGGGAACGCCTCCTTCTGGTGCAAGGAGGGGGTCGGTGATGTCTATCGTAGGAGCGGGAAACGAGGTGACGTGCTTCGTAGAAAACGAAGAATGACGACGTCTTAGTCCTGAGTGACGGGGACGGCCCTATCCAGTACGGGAAGAGGAAGGGAGACTCATGGTCCACCTCACAGGTGTAGGTTCATGGTGGACCGAGTCCTCGAATGGAGAACAGGAAGTCGTGGGGAGAAGTGAAACCTTTCAAGGAGGGTGAAGGGTTCTGGTGGACTGGAGTGAAGACAGAGGAAAGGGGAGAACGAGCGTTGGAGAGAGGAGGGGAAAATAGTGAGAAGAGTCAACGGGGTAGACACCTTACTCTTTCGACTAAGATCCACAGAAGATACCCTTTAAGACCGAAATTTTACGTTAAATCTTTCGTAGAGGGGAGGGGGTTTCACACCCCAAGGAATTTGAAGTTCATGTGTCTCAATCTACTTAGTATCGAAAAGTCGAACACAGTGTTTTAGTAATGGTCGGAATCGACCAAGAAAGAACACGTAATAAAACGTAATTTTTAAAAAAAAGGAATTAAGTAGAGAAATTACGTAACCCATATACAAAATTGAACCTTTTATATGTCACAATAAAAATATATACATAAAATTAAATGTATTTACTATAGTGCGAGATCAAAAAAAAAAAAAAACGAGTCACCACACAAAGAGTGTAGAAAGGTCAGATGAAAGACAATAAGATCAAGCACCGATGACACACGACGTCTCCGAACGGACCCCTCGTAGGTAGTGCAAATGAACTGATAAGGGTATCTCTACTCGTAGTCCAACTAATAAGACTGAGGTACAAAAATATTTGTCACAACGTTACTTGTAGTCCGTTATGTATATAAAAGGACGTACACCAAAAAAAGACCTACATATGGGTCTTCATTTTAACGACCCAATATCCCATATTTGTATGAAGTAAAGTATTTCATGAGGTCTCACGAAAGGTTTTTTCTGATCATGGACAATGTGGGGGTCTACAAAGGAGAATAGGAAGGTTCACGAATTATAATAGGAAAATTATAAACGGTTAGGTCAACTAGATTTCACCGTAGAGGGACGACTAAATTCAACGTAAAGAAACTAGGGGCCACTCTACCTCGTAGAGAAATACAAGAACACTCATTAGGCCCGAAGAAGAGGATACTTGACTGATAAGTAGAGGAAACGGGTAAAAAGTTGACCCAATAGAGAGAAAAGAACCACTAGTCGTCCTCACAAAACACATCTGTCCTTGGGAAAGACTCTATTTCTTAGAGAAGACTTACACAATTGGAAGACGGACCTAGAACCACACGAGACAACTTATTTCGCCAATAGGCAAAGATTAGAGTAAACTGGGATTTGTTCAAGTATACTATCTCAGTCCCTTCTCTGATAATTGAGTGAAATGTCTCCTTCTCAGTCTTCGAGTCTTTCCAGTTATCGGGAGAGTGCCGGTGTCTAGACCTGAAGAGTCGAGACCTGACCTCAGGGTCGAGGACCTATCGACACACTATCGTCCACCGAAAGGAAAAGCCCTGTAGTAAAGAGAGATAGTCCCTACGATTGCAGTATAAAGACCCAATAACACTCGATACGATTTACAGGTTGGGACTCGAATGTGATCCCCAGAGGTACAGTAATGGAGAGAAAAAGAGAGGGGACGAGGAGGATGTCTTCGTTTAACGTGAATGAAATTTAAGAAGTGGTGCCCTCTCTTACGTGTGTAGAAGGTGTCTTGGTGTTTCTTTCCATTCTTGTAAAGTGGACCCTCTCCCCTACCCGACTGGTGCGGTTTCCTTAAGAAAAGAAAGAAAAATTTGACTGTATCTCAAACAAACGTTATAACACAACCAAAGTCCGTATGTCACTTAACTAAGGTAATAAAAAAAAGGCTACTATAAGGGAATAAATAATCTTCCATAACTAATTCGAAGAGGCACGATCTGTTATTCAGGAACAACCAATAGATGAAATGCATGTCATCAAACATAGACAATCACGGTCTCCTCAAGGACTATCGTAGTACGAGAAGAGACGAAACGGCGTCCTACCCGAGTTCGAGGATTCGGAACCCTCCCGAGTGGAAACCCCTCTCCACCGAGAAGTCCCGGGAGACAGGTCGCAAGGACGGAGTCCACACGGAAAGGGTGTACGACACGATAAGACCCGTGCGGGGTCGGGGAGAGACACCCTTCATGCTAGTGTAGAGTGTGCACACGGAAAGGGTGTACGATTCGTGTCGGGACTCTCAAAGGAAATATTCTGAAGGTCAGGAAAGGTACTGAGACGTCCCGTCCCGGAAATAGAATTAGACGGTCTACTCTTTTGCCTTCGGGTATTTTCTAAAGAAAAGGGTCCTTCACCGTCTCTCCGTGTTAAATTTGGGTTTATTAAGGCTGAGGTTGAGTCGCGAGAAGATATTTGGTACGACATCTGTACCTTTACAAAGACTTAGACGTGATTGATCATACCGTCCGTGACTGATTTACACCGACCACGTTGATTCTGTGACTCAAAAGGTAAAACAAGGTAAATTTAGGTAAAGTTTACTTTTGTGGTAGACACCAATCACCGATGTATGATTTGTTACTTTGAGAATTCTGAAATGGGAAAGATGGGATTGGTGTCAAAGAGGTGGTGGGGTCGTGGAGCCATAGGAGTGGTCATTTCCTTGACACTAGCACAGTAGTTGAAATAGATCAGAAATATTCCTAAATTACTCTACCATGTCGATTTTGTGTGTCATACCACGGACGTGTATCATCCAGGAGTAATTTGTCACCAAAGGATAGAAGAGGTGAGGAAAGAAGGAATGGAACCACGATTCACCCGAACCCGTTCGGTAACAAAAGGGGGGCGGGGGTCGGGGTCCTATCATTTTGTGAGAGTCCTATACCGATACCTGGTTCACGACACGTGGTGCGACACGTGACCCGTGTAATGTACACACTAAAGATTAGGAGTGTCACCTGGTTTATTCCTGAAAACAGAACTAAAAAGACCTTCTCCTTTCACTCCGAGTCTCTTCAAGACACCGAAATCGTCTTAGAAGGTCGATCCTTCATCGATCCCTCTTAAGGTTGCACCTAGTAGGGTGACATTACATGACGGAAGAGACAACAGAGTGTGTGTGTGTGTGTGTGTGTGTGTGTGTGTGTGTGTGTGTTGGGTGACGGAGTCAGAGGGGTGATCATTTGTTTGCCACTGGTCTAGTATTTATTATTAGCCATCAAGGGTAGAGGAAGATTAGGACCGAGACGGGTAAGAACCGAGACACTGGAATCCGTTTATTGACTGGGAAAGACTCAGAGTCAAGGAACTTGTCATATTCCCTTTATAACCTGACCTACCAAACGATGAACTTTTAAGAAGAGGTCAGGACTTGGAGAGTATAAGGACCAAGACTCAGGGGTCTCCCCTCAAGAGTGGCGAAGGACGTGGGTCCCAGGAGATACAGGGGAAGAGGAGGAGTGTCTCCACTTAGTCCGTCGACGTCACTATCGTCACGATCCGAACCGTGAATACCGGGACCCCACGGAGACATAGTAGTACCACGAGTCGTTTCCACGTCTCAAGGACGAGGCCCAACCTCGGCAGACGAAACCGGAGAGTCCACTCCCAACTCTCGGACGTCTGATTCCTGTGACGTACAATCCTCTAGACCTAAAGTTGGGGAGAACGTACGACCCTCCGGTCCAGAAGTTCGGGACAACGTACCACCCTTCAGCCCAGAGGTTCGTCGTGACGTACGACCCTCCAACCCAGAATTTCGGGACAACGTACGACCCTTCAACACAAAGGTTCATGACAACGTACGACCCTCCAGCTCCCTCCAGAGACTCGTGACAACGTGCAACTCTCTAGTCCAGAGGTTCGTGACAACACACGATCCTCAACCGTCTTCGAGTTCACGATATCTTGAGAGTCTCTACCCTCTCAAGATTCAAGACGACGACTTAGTTTGTGAAAAAAACCTAACCTTAGATCCCAGAGGTTCGTGACATCGGACGAGTGTCCCACTCCCTCTCGGGGTACCCGATAACGTACGACCCTCCGACTTCTTCAATTCGTGACCAACGTACGACCCTTCGTGTTCCCGATATCATCAGAATTTATACTCTTTTAAGATTCGCGACAACAACCGGTTCTTAACTTCCAAGAGATCTGTGAGAAAATCTAAACGTGAACCTCAGACATTTTTGACAACGTAAAAACCTCGACTGCCAGGGTTTTCAGACGCAGAACACTTTACATCGGGAGTAACCTAGTCTACGAAAGATTCCACCTATCTATCCAGTAAGTAATATTTTCAAAGTGAATAGAAAGTACCTAGATGACTCGTGGATGATACAAGGTCCGTAATCCGATTTCCGACCTCTATATTCTAAGTATTCTGTCTGTGACACAGACGGGAGTATTTCGGATCTAAGACTGTCTTTATCTGTCATAGGTCGTTAAGTTGATATCAACACTACTCTCAATACTATTTCGTATATTGCCCATATGTGACCCCACCCTCCATACAGTCCCTTTTAAACTCTTTCACCATAATTTCGATTATTAGTCTACTCCTTGTCTTTAATGGGTCTCATACCACCACTGCCATCACCGTCGGCACAACCACCACTAACACACCACCACCACTACGACCATTACACCATTATCACTAATATTTGTCCTATACACTTCAGACACTTTATAACCCGTTCAAACTCCTTATCTTACTTCTAGTCTCGTATTGCGTCCCGTTTTAAACGTGTTTACATGTTCCATTGGAATTAGGTGTCTACCAACCACTTTTTACTCCGTTCCCTCTATGTTTACCAGTTCTCGTGTGAGTTTGTCTTTACTAGTTATCAGTGTAAGAAAATTTTTTCGTAAATAAGTGAGTGACCGACACAGCCCAGTACCAACACCGCGGTCCCTAGAAAGTGACGTCGAGTACCTGCGAGACCGACACCGCAAGTCCGAATCAACGAGACGTCGTTTACCCCAGAATCAAGGGGTTGGTTCTCAGTTTAGGTATAGGGGACGTAACGTTCCGTCTGTGGGTCCCTTCAGGGTCATTAGTGTAAGAAGAAGAACAAAACACGGAATCTCTCGAAGGATTTATTTCCCCTCTTCCAGTCAGTGAGGGAAAGGAAACAAAGTAAATAGGTAATCAAGTGAATTTAGTGACGATACGTGTGTCTGGGCAATGTGATACATATGCACACTTGTACACACAGTATCATTCTGATACGTTCTGTCTTTCCAATTGCCTTAATAGTAGACCGATTCCTGTATCTTTACTATGTCTATAGTGTGTCAATATTCACCGTCATTCATCTCAGGACACTCTCACGGATTACTCCCGTGAACCAAATTTCGTCTTAATCTCTTCCGGAGAACCTCCTCCACTGAGAATGTTGTAGTTTAATAAGCATTGGTTCGATCTTTTGCAAACCACTTAAAGTCCAGGACTTTCTGTCGGTCACTCCAACCTCGTACCTCTCACTCCTATGGCCACATTTTCTGTTTGGTCCTCCCTAAAAGGACCACCAGGGCACCAATTCTAAGGTATTAGGGTTACGTCCCCTGGGCCCAAACTAGAGACCAGTCCCTTGGCCTAGGGTGCACGGTGTCGATTCCAAAGTGCACGGTGCTGATTTCTCGGGCATACGGCGTTGACTTCTGGGTCGTGTCCGTTCACTGATTCTCTACTCACTGGAACCCCTTTAACGAGAGGAAGAGACTCCAATTTAAAGTAGAAATACTTGAGTACGTAAGTTCATAGACAAATAGTTCATGGATAAGACAGGTAGGTAGGTAGAAACGTGACTAGGGAGTCAGTAGAGGGAGGGGCGACGAAAAAGAAGGAAGGAAAAGGGGGGTAAAAAGACGAAGAAGGTAAGTATATAAGTAGACAGACAGGTGGGTAGGTAAGTAAGTTACTATGCCACACAGAAATTATAGAGCATTCACGACCTACGACACAATCCATGATGACCCCTGTCTTACTTCTGGTCTAATTCTACCAAAGACGACAGTACCTTAAAAATCGAGCCATCCTTAAACCACAACCACAATAAGAACTTGAGTACGGACACAATAAGGACTCCCACGGTGTTTTCACGCCTGTAATTTCACAAAATACTTTCAAAGCCCGTGTTTTTACGAGACGTCTAGCATGTTGGTTTACTTTCACTTCCCATCTAGACTGAGGCGTCAATAAAAAGAATATGACCTATAGTCCCGTCCACCCCCAAAGGTCCAGAGAGATCTGGAGTCTGTACAAGTCCAACATAACAAAAACAGGTATTTCGTATACACAGTCCACGGGATATAAAATCCCTATACTTTGTTTGTTCAAGGACCGGGAGTGTCCAAATATGAGATAACCCTCTCTATCTTTGGTCCGTTTATTTAATGTGAATATATTTAATTACATACAGTTATTAATGGTTAACACTAATTACGATATTTACTTTTCATTTCCCATATTACCTTTGGACAATGACCAATCTGGGTTGTCTCACTACCACCAGTCCCTTCCGAAGAGCCTTCTTTACATTGAATTCATCCCTACATCTCTTACTCGTACACATTACATCCGAATCCCTCCCCATTCGTCAACAAGGTTCGTGGTATTTCCAGAGGTGCGAACTTGTTTAACCCACGTAAGTTCAGGACTTTCTTTAGAATGTGGTACGGTGACATCCCGCCCTTCCCGTCGAACTCTGCTCCGACTTCATCCGGCCCAGACCCAGGGTACCCGGGGAGATCCAGTATACTCTCTTCGGAACGAAGACGGGCCTCGGCGATGGGGACTCAAGACACGTGCCGACCGAAGAAAAGCAGGTAGACCCAGAGTCGAGCTCACCCCCTCAGGGTCGGTGGGGGGACCTACGGTGCGGGGAAGGGTAGTGAGACAAAAACAGAGAAAGGATCGCACGTAGTGCCAGACTTTAATGGGGCAGAAGAGTACACAAATGAAACTCTCAGTGTCGGACCGACGGGTGTCCGGTCGTTGTCGGGTATTTACATGAAACAAACCGTCCGTCACATATCTCCAAAGAGACTCGGTCACAAATTTGAGTGGGTTATAAAACCCACTTACGGGGGGTTCTTTATTATTAGCCAAAACTTTTAAGGTCGACAAGAACCTTTTGGTCCTTTAGATCAGGCAATTCAGGGACGAAGACTACTCGACGGGAACCGACTTCGACCCAGACCCGGTGGGAAACAGTGACAGGGGTGGTGTGGGTGGACGAGTAGACAAACATGAAAGAGTAACAGGGGACCTCCGGAGACTCAAAACGTTCGGACCCGAACAAATGGTAGACAGAAGAGGTTCATCTTGTATCCAAGACACTCCCAGAGGGAAAGAAAAAAGAAAAACATTAGGTTAACGTGATGTTGAACGGACTAGCAGAAAAGTAGAACATTAGACGGTAGTGACAAAAAAGGAAAGTCGAAGTAACCGTACACTCACTGTTCGTATTTAACACACGTATATATGTATATGTGTGAATATGTGCCCGAAGGTGCTACCGAGTCTGTCATTTCTTAGACGGACGTTACGGTCTCTGCACCCAAGTTAGGGACCCAGTCCTTCTAGGGGACCTCCTTCCGTACCGTTGGGTGACGTCACCAGAACGGACCTCTTAGGGGTACCTGTCTCCTCAGACCACCCGATGTCAGGTTCCCCAGCATTTCTCAGTCTGTGCCGACTCGTGTGTTGTGTCGTGTATGGATATATATGTGTGACGACATATATTCCACGCGTGAACTACAACAACCCAAAAGCAAAGAAGCAAAACATAAAACCGGTGTGACACACTGAACGTCCTAGAGGCAAGGGACGGGTCCCTAACTTGGACCCGGTACCGTCACTTTCGCGGTTCAAGAGTGGTGGTGCGGCGGTTCCTCGAGGGGATGGTGGGCTACAAAACTATACAAAACTATGTGTACTATGTTAGCAGTACTGTTAGATTGATCGACTGTGTAAAAGTACTGGAGTGCATGATTAGCCCAAAAAAAAAACCATCGCTCTTGTAAATTCCAGATGAGAGAACCGTTCAAAATACATATACCATATAATTGACATTAGTGGCACACGACACGAATGAACGGGTCAGCACAGACTGAGAAACGTTGGGGTACCTGATATGTCAGGAACCTTAAGAGGTCCGGTCTTATGGCCTCACCGATCGGAAAGGGAAGAGGCCCTCTAGAAGGGTTGTGTCCCTAGCTTGAGTCAGAGGACGTAACGTGCACCTAAGAAATGGTAGACTCGGTGGTCCCTTCGGACACCAGTGGTATGACATGTCGTCTGGAGGTCTTGACTAAGGAGAACGGCGACTTACAGACTTGGGAGACTAATCGTAGAGGAGTAAAGGGGGAGGGGAGTCAGGACCCGTTGGTGGTAAGACGAGAGACGCAGTCACCGAAGTCGACTCAATCTAAGGCAGTAGTGAGAAATGATTTCGGAACTACCTCAGAGAGAAAAATTTTTAATAAACATGAGTAAATAAATAAACCGTTTTCCTCTTCCCTCGTCATTTCCTATTCTACCAACCTACCGTAGTGGCTGAGTTACCTGTACTTAAACTCGTTCGAGGTCCTCTATCACTTCCTGTCCCCTCGGACCGCACGACGTCAGGTGCCCCAGCGTTTCTTAGCCTGTGTTGAACCGCCGACTTGTTGTTACTGTTGTAAATAAACCGACACTGTCCAAAATCAACGTCGTACACTCTAGGTCAAAGGATTGGTCCTTAGGTTGAGGTCCGTGGGACGTGACCTGGTCGTCCCTTCAGGGGACTACCTCAGAATTAAACGGAAAACACTAAGAACTAAGGAACCAAACGAAATAAGAAAAAAAAAAAAAAAAAATTCGTCACTTTCTCTGTATTTTCAATGGTGAACTTGGGAAAAAACTTTTGTGGAAACAAAATATAAAACTGGTACGTCACGTCGTACCTCCTAGAATAAAGAGACTGGTCCCTAGTTTGGGTACGGGGGACTTAACTTTCGCACTCAGAATTGGTAACTTGATGGTCCCTTGGGACGTGGTAAAATTCACGGGGGAAGACACCGCAATTCAAGTAAGTGTGTCAGCACGTTGGTAGGGGTGGTGGGGAGAGGTCGTGAAATTGTAGAAGAGGTCAATTTTGAGAGAGGGGTAATTTGTGGTTGAGAGACGAGTGGGAAAGAGAGAGGGCCGTGGGTGGAAAATGGGACAGAAACACTTAAACCCAGAACAAGAAAGAGAGGCCGAAGACTTTAACACGGACGATCTCTCGTCCACGAATCATTCACTAGGAACTTCCCTACGATCACTTTCGCGTCTTATACAGAGCCCAACTCCCCCCCGTCGAGACCCTCCGAGGTCAGGAACTATAGAGTCGTGTCTTCCTTAAGTCACTCTCCGCTTCACTACCTATTCTTCTCTAGATAATCTTATCGTGCGAACATTCACCCGTCCACTCTCCCACGGCACGACCCGTGAATCACCCGACGTCAAAATATTTGTTCTCACTTCACCCCTCCCCTTCTCCTAGGGGACGAGAGAGTAAGAATTCAGGCGTAGGTCGAAGGTAGTAGTCGTCGAGGAGACACAGTCCGCCCCTCAAAAGAACAGGGATGTGCCAGTTTGGGACCCAACCCTACTAGGGGACCTCCTCCCGTACCGTTGGGGGAGGTCCTAAGAACGGACCTCTTAGGGTACCTGTCTCCTCGGACCGTCCGAGCTCAGGTACCTCAACGTTTCTCAGTCTGTGCTGACTCGCTGCGCGTGTGTGTGTGTGTGTGTGTCAGTTCGATCCTGTCATTGTCACGTTACCTTTACTCGTTTTTCCACCATTGTGTTTTATTGATTCTATTCCTTTTAGGAGAGTCCAAAGTCGTACCGCAGGGGAAAAGGAATATAGAAACAAAATCACGTGTACGGGCCTCTTCGCACAGGATCCCCAGTAAGTGAATGACTCGGGTGACCCGTCCTACACCCCGAGTACGGTAGTGACAAAGTAACACACTCCCGTCCAGACTAACGATTCGTTCGACAAACCAATACCAAGACACCAATTCGTTTGGACGAAAAAAACCGCCCCCCCACGGTATGTCGCGTGTTCCTAGAATCAAGGGACTGGTCCCTAACTTGGGGTCGAAGGACGTCACCGTCGTACCTCAGGATTGGTGACCGAGCGGTTCCTTAAGGGACCGTACAGAAGACCTTACCAGTAATTGAATGTCCCCAGAGGACTTGTAAAAGGAAATGAGGACTGGGGGACCGCCCTAACGGATAAATTTAGTGGAGGAAACAGGGAAGCGAGGTGGGGTAGTGGTCCTCCCCGGAGAGTCCAAAGGCCGAACTCCTTCGTACAAACCCCCCGACATGACCCCATCCACGAGTCTGGAGTCACCCCCTGGGGGCCCCGGACTCCTGGTGTAGACAAGAGGAGAGGGGTGTCCGGACGACCAGGAGCAGTCGGACCTCCAGAAGGCCGTAAGGCACGCTCGGAACTACGTCTCCCAGTCGGGGCTCGGGGGGCGCCGGGGCCGGGACTGGATGCTCATGAGGACCAGGGACCCGACACCGCACCCCCGGCCGGACTAGGACTACGACCCTCCACCGACGAAAGACGACGAGTGGGACGGAGGGCCTGGGACCTCAGGGGAGACAGGGTTCACCCCGGTCGCCCGGGGGATCGCGGTGGCGGGACGCAAGAGAGTCGTCGAAGGGTTGCGGCGAGGCGGGAGGGGTGGTAGGGGAAACGTAGAAAGTGAGACACGGGGTCTCTCTGACACAAGAGACCTGAGACCCCGGGTGCGACAAACGTGTTTGGACGGGGAGGGGGAGCATTTATGGCAAAAGGAGACATTTATACAAAAAAAAAAGAGAGGTACCGACCTAAACCCAACGAACCCCCACCCCGCCCCTCTCCTAAAAAAACGTTTGCTCCCAGGGGTCCCTTCTGACGACCCCTGGACTACCCCATTGATCGCCCACCCCCACCCCCACCCACCCGCTCCAGTCCCCCAGAATCCTCCCTTAACCTGGAAGAGTAACGGGTCTAACCCTACATAAGTCGACACCCTCTCTGAAGAAGACCCTTCTCCCCCCTCCCCTCTTAGAGACCCAGACTGGACCGGCGCCAGACTAAACCCTAATTTCCAAACCTTTAAATTGTTGAAACCTCAGACGACACTACACCCAACACATAAGGTCCCATCCCTTTTCCCCAGTGACACGAGAAGTCTTTTGGAGACGGACGACGAGTCAGTCGGGGTTTCAGTGCACAGTTACTTGGGTATCACTCGTTACCTTTTGGGTCATACCTTGTGTCTGTGACAGTGCCCAACTTACCCCTGGGACGCCCTTCATACACACCCCAGCCTTGGTGGTCCTGGAGTCTTACACTGGCGCAAACCTCTGCCTCGGAACGCCTCCACTAGGTCACTTGTTCCCCAGTGATCAGGCTCGGGGTCAGGTCGTCCACGAACGCTAGTCAGTGAGTCACCACGGACTGAGGGACGCTGGGGCTCCGGGCATCGGGCGGTCCGAGGAGGCAGGAACCCGAAGAGGTCCGTTCTTGTGACCTCACCCACCGGTACGGGAGGAGGTCCCTTAGAAGGACTGTGTCCTAGATTGGGTCCAGAGGGCGTGCCGTCCGTCGAAGAAATGGTGACTCGGAGGACCTTTCAGCGGACCACAGGAGCACACCCCTCCTCTGATCCTGAGACTCCCGCCTGTCGCCCGTCCGCTCCACTTCTGCTGGTAGAGGTTCGGATCCTCCCGACGGACATTCTCTGCGGGCGGAGTCGGGACGTCTGCGGGACTGGAGTCCGGAGGCCAGAGGTCGTGGGGCTCTGTCTCGTAAAGTCCCAGATTCGGGCGTCAGACCCCCGAAACAGTCCCGGCGGGGTCGTTCGACCGTGTGGGCAGTCACGGACCGTCCCCCGAAGTCGACATTGTTTGCGGGTGTTTACATGTTCACCGAAACCTTCACCCCTACCCGTCGTCGACCTCCACGAAACTCCACGTAAGATCTTAGTCGGATTTAACGGAACTACTCTGGCAACCATCCTTATGATACACTTTCCTTAAGACTCCTCCTGAGCCCTTCTCCCCTTCTCTCGACACCTCTTTCGCAGGTGGTAGAGTCTCTTGTGAGCCTAGTAGTGCTCGCCTTACAACCACCTTCTGCCAGGGGGCGTCGAGAGTCCCTCGTCCGGTCCTCTGGGCCATAGTGCAAGTTCGGGAAGTCGGGTTCCCGGGTCGGAGAAGGGTCCTCCTGGTCACACGCGGAAAGTTGAGTCTTTAGAGTTGAGTTCTTGCTTCTTACTTAAGAAGTTAATCCATCCTTAGCGACTTCGCCTCGAGTCTCCGGTTTCAGAGAATTTAAATTCAAATTTTTATAAATTTACACCTTATACACGACCGAATACTGATGTTTACAAATTTATAACACTCACACTCAGAGGATTCACGGAGACATAAACTCTTATTTAATATTACACTAATAGATATTATATACATAAGGTATTTTGTAATATATACTAAATTTCATAAATGATATTCAAGTCAATTTATATAATTGTCATATATAAAGTATACATACGATGACGACGACGACGACGATTCAGTGAAGTCAGCACAGGTTGAGACACGCTGGGGTGTCTGCCGTCGGGTGGTCTGAGGGGGCAGGGACCCTCAGAGGTCCGTTCTTGTGACCTCACCCAACGGTAAAGGAAGAGGTCACGTCCTTTCACTTTTCACTTTCACTTCAGCGAGTCAGTACAGGTTGGGAGCCACTGGGGTACCTGACGTCGGAAGGTCCGAGGAGACAGGTACCCTATAAGGTCCGTTCTCATGACCTCACCCAACTATTTATATATATTAATGTCATTATAACATTTAATTTATAAAATTATGTTTGTCTTTTATTATATTATATTTTAAGATTGTTATATTTTAATATATATTATATATGGTCATAATATATACTAATATAGTATTATTCGTCTAACAATATAATTATAATGCCTATAGTACTGTATAAAATATAAGTATATTCACAAATATATTAATATCTAATATTTATGTTAACACAATATATTATGTATTAATTTTGTATTAAAATCTATTTATATAATTATAAGACAGTATATTTATCTCGTAAGTCTTCTATGTATATACATTGTCATAAAGGTGTTGTATTACATAATGTATTTATTACATTATATATACATTGTATCATTGAATATACTTATATAATGAATATAAACATTTCAATAAATATGTTATATTGGATATATATATATTATGGATATATATACTGTACTATAAATATGCTACATCAGATATGTGTATATTGTGTATATACATGGTACTATTAATTTGACGTATTCAGATTGTTACAAGTATTACAACAATACTGAACAGGGCCCCGACCTTCGGCGAAGAAGTTGTTCCTCTAGTGAACAGTAGGCCCTCCCCGTCCCATCGAGAAAGACCAGACTGACGACGACGCCGGGCGAGAGAGCCTATCGAGAGGCGTAAGGAATACGTGACTTGAGTCCGTCACGATTCCCATGACCCGCGTCTCGGCCCGTCCACGCCGGCGAAGGACAACCTCCTCGGGGTCTTCGCGACCCGACACCGGCTCTCACCCCCGCGGCCCGGGACTGACAGGCCACACCGTGGACCGGGGGGAAGTGCCGACCTTGTCGAACGAGTGGGAGACACAGAGTCGAGGACGTGCGAGCACAGGCACGCACAGAGGATCTCACGGACACTCCCCTCTTGCGGCGTCAGTAGGGACGTTTCGGGGACCTTCTGGCGGACCGAACCCCAGTGTTGAGGTAGTCAGAACGGCAATGATGACAGATAGCTCACCGTGAAGCCGACCCGCATGTCATCTCTCGGTTTTCCCTGGGGGCAACCCGACTGTCAGGTCGCTACCTTTGTCTGTAATTAGTGCATTAGTGTGATTACTTACACATTAATATTTGACTCTATTCACGACCCTTTTCTCTAGCACTTATCACCCCAAAAAAGGGATGAACTACTACACGGGTCTCTCGAGTCCCTTCGGGTCTCTTCAGACGGGAGTCCCGCCTCAGAAGTCCAGAGCCGCTTACTGACACGTCGCCCAAGACGTGGGAGAAGTAGGAGAAGGGTGGACCCCAGAAAGAAACACCGAAAAGGTTTTCACTCTCTTCCTTTCTCTGTTCACGGACCCTAGTGTAATATGACACCCTATTAAATAGTTTGGGAAGTGAACGGAGACTAGCAGTGGAGTAGACGAAACTTTACTTCCCTTTATCTTCAAAGAACTTCAGATGGTGGAAAAGACAGGAAAAACAAATGTAAACAAATACGACTGAAAACCCTTGTGTTAAAGTTCGAAGGTCTCTGCAACGTTCTTAGTTTTATCACAGACGCACACGAGTCAGCACAGACTGAGAACCGTTGGGGTACCTGGTATCGGGCGGTCCCAGAAGACAGGTACCCTAAGAGGTCCGTTCTTACGACCTCATCCAACGGTAAAAGAGGAGGTCCCCCAGAGGAGCGGGGTCCCTAACTTCGACGCAGAGAACATAGAGGACGAAATCGTCTACCTCAGAAATGGTGACGTGGTGGACCCTTCTGGGGATCTCTGTTTATGAGAAATGAGTCTAAGCGGACAACGATTGTAAAATGGGATGCAGGTTTATACACCCCAAACACACACAACCCCCCCCCTCACTAAAAAAAAAATAAGTCGTTCGTAAATAAAAATTTACCCTTCACGTGATATATACACGACTGAATACTTATGTTTATTTACTTTTCAGACTAAGAGAATTTACGTCTGAATTATAAGGTATCTTTCTTAATTTTAAATTTTTTGCGGATGATCCCCTGAAGGGACCGTCAGGTCACCAATCTTGAGACACGAGGGTGTGGTCTCCCGTGTCCAAACTAGGGACCAGTTCCTTGACAACCTCTTCCGTTCCCGTGGGGTGAGGTCACGAGAACGGACCTTTTAGGGTACCTGCCTCCTCGGACCATCCGACGCCAGATACCCCAGCGATACTCAGCCTGTGCTGATTCGCAGAAGTGAAAGGGAAAAGTGAAAGTACGTGACCTCTTCCTTTACCGTTGGGTGAGGTCACAAGAACGGACCTCTGAGGGTCCCTGCCCCCTCGGACCGCCCGACGGCAGACACCCCAGCGTGTCTCAACCTGTGCTGACTTCACTGAATCGTCGTCGTCGTCGTTCCTTGACGAGTAGAGTCTTGGGTCCGACTCTTTTTCTCGATTAGAGAACCTTTGACGACCATAAAGGAGTGATTGTAGGGGAGAAGTTCCGTGTTCAGAGTATCCACTTGTTCGTGTTGAACTGAAAACTGATTTAGTGAAGAACTGAAAAGAAATATCAAACTGTTCGGCTTTAAGATAATAAAAAATTTTCCACAACAAAACAAAATGAATCCAAACTTGAAAGACATTTACCTTATTAAAATATACATAAAGAGACACATTAACAGACCACAAAAAAAAAAATCTAGGTTTCTTCTCCTAAGTTTGAGTACCGGTCTTCCGAAATATTCGGGGTGTCTTCGTAAAATAAATCGGAAGTCTTACAAATGTTTCAAAAAATAAATGTTGGTTGACGTCAACGTTTTGGGAGACCGCCCCCCGCCACTTCCCCCCCTCTAAGGTCTCAAGGTTTTTCGTTCTGAACGTGAACGGTTCCGTCCGTTCATAAATGTATGGTAAATGTAACATAAATGTTGAGAAATGTATCATAAATGTGGCACAGTCCATTATTATTCATTAGATTCCTAATAAATTTCCTATTCCCTCCTAAACCCATCCAAAACACACTTATGGCACGGCACGTCAAACTTGCTCTCTGAACGCGCAGGCACGTGAAGCCACAGGCACCACCCAGGTCCGGGAGAGTCTGTCACCACTCATTTCTCCTCCTGGGGCGGGGTCAGAGTACTTCGTCGGACCGAAGGACCGACACTCACGAGTCCGTTCAGCGAAGCGAAGTAACACGGGTCTGAAGAGTAGACTATTCATCCCGATTACCACAATGGATGAAGTACCTCGACAACCGTTCTAATCACTCACTTAGGTACATTTCAAAAAACAACAATAAAAACCAGTGTACCGAACACCCTAGAATCAAGAGACCGTCACTTTCACGTCTCAGAATGGGTGACCTGGAGGGAGGACCCTTAGGGAAGGAACATTTCAAAACTTCTAGGGACCTCTTCCTTTACCGTTGGGTGAGGTCATAAGAACGGACCTCTTAGGGTACCTACCTCCTCGGACCTCCCGATATCAGGTGCCCCAGCGTTTCTCAGCCTGTGCTGACTCGCTGAAGTGAAAGTGAAAAGAGTCTATCATTCACGAGTTATTAACAATTGAAAAAGGAAAAAAATCATAAAACCGGTACTACGTGTTGTCTATCCTAGAGTCAAGGGACTGACCCATGGCTTGGACGTAGGGCATGTCACCTTCGCGTCTCAGGATTGGCGACCTGGTGATCCCTTCAGGGTTATCCACAATTGGCAACTGCCACCATTACGTATCACGACATATATTCACACATTCTCCATCGAAAAAAGCACAGTATCAGGTAGCAAATTAGAGAGAAACGCGTGGAGCAGGAGACTCCCAAGAACGTCCGAGGTCTGAGATTGAAATCGGTGCTAACCTGCCCCGGGTGACTAGGCACTCTCGACTCGCGACGCCCGTATCATCTCCCAAAGGATCGTTGTCTCCTCAAGCCCACCTGTCGGCGTTTAGGGACTCACCGAGGGATTCTCCTCCTTACATCCGAGCCAACTTAGATAAACTCCGTTTTGTCCTCCTCTAACCGTTCCCGGTTGGCCTCACAGCCGAAGACTCCTGCAGCGTCAGGACGAGGGTCTCGAGGACCTGTGCCGGGTAGTGCGAGAGGAGAGAAGACGGAGAGTGGGAGAGACGAAGAGGGAAAGAGAGGAGGAGGGAGGAGGCAGGGAGAAGGGGGAGGAAGAAGGAGAAGGGAATGATAATAGTGACTTTTATCATTGTCGATTTGCACGTGACTCACGGAGCGGGCACGGTCCGTGACAGGGATCGTAAGACGTACTTGCGTAGATTCGGCGTGGTGGGACCCTCTACGAGGAGGATAATAGGGTGACTCGTCTACTCCTTTTGGCTCCGTGCCGGTTAAGTTCCTTCGGGTCGACTCTTACCGGTCTTGGTGTGGAGTCCCAATAGGTCTCTAAGAACAGTAGAGTTCGTCCGTAACGACCTCTGGACCGTACTTACGATTGGGATTTACCTCTCAGACTGGAAGTCCTTGGAGGAGGCCCCGGGGAGGGACGGAACGGGTCGCGAAGACCGTAGTGTCCTGGGACTCAACGGCGGTGAAGGAGTGTTACATTAAGGACCAGACTACCCCTTCTCTTGGAGCCCTGGAACGTTCTCACTCCGACATGTTCTTGGTCTCGGTCAAGTTGAAGGACTACTAAGACCTGTTAATACTCTCGGTCATAAGGGATGGGAATCATAGGGGACGAGGAATCGGAAAGGGAGACGAACGACCATTCGGGGTTTCCGGGTCCGTACTTACTAAGTGGACTTGGTCAGTAGTGTCGAAGGTATAGGAAAAGTTACAGATCCTCACCGAGTTTGCTTGTGTATATGCGTGTAAGTGTCGTCGTGATAAGTGTTCTCGGTTTCCACCTTTGTGGGGATTGTGGGTAGCTGATTGCTTACCCATCAGGCTTACACCAGACCAGTATCTCACCTTACAGTATGTCAACATTTTTCTGACTCCACGAGTATGTGCGAAGGTATACCCGATGTCTGTGTACTACGAGTCTCTTTCGTCGTCTGTGTTTCCGTGGGTATCGCAGGTCAAGGTCAATAAATAAACAAATACCAAAACCGACATGACCCAGAAACAACGTACTACGACCGAAGGGATCAACATCTCTCGCCCGAGTCAACGGGGCATCGTACACCCCAGAATCAAGGGACTGGTCCCCAGTTTGGGTTCGGCGACCGTACCCTTCCGACTAAGAATTGGTGACCCGGTCGCCCCTTCAGGGGGTATACCAAGGTCAATCTACTTTATGGGTCTTATTCAGCTAGGTGTCTCTGTTTTTGGGTCTCACCAACGGTCTCGACCCCCTTCCCCTCTTAACCCGTACGAGCGAATTACCAAGACGCCAAAGGAAAACGCCACTACTTTTTATAGACCCCGATCTATCGCCACTACCGACGTATCGTAACGTTTACAAGAAGATCGTAGTGACCGAACATCCAAAAATTTACCGACTTCACCACCTAAAATACTCACTAAGATGGTGTTATTCTTATTTCAGACTCCTATCCGATTCCCGTCATGCCGATCCCACTCTATCTTTCTTCCGTCGGCCCCAAGACCCCACCTGTAGTGAGGGACGACTCTTGTGTCTTCCGTTCAACCCTACCATGAAATGAGAGCTCACACAAACACGGTCCTTTTCTACGAGCCTCGACGGGGTCTGTACTACGTTAGACCTCCGGCGTTCGGTTTGTAACTCCTACAGTCCCGTCATTTTGTCTTTCCCGAACCAGGAGTACCCGTGTGAGCTCGCAACCATGTTTTGGAAGGACAACCCGTTCTACTAATTTCTAGAAGCAACGAGTTCGGTCGTAATCCATTAGTCAAGGAACGGTGACTCGAATAGAATCGACTACCTTACTAGGACGGTTCCCTGCCCTGAACCACTCCTTGGTTTCGGGTACTCCTACGGAGACTCTTCTGAGAAAT
Organism: Capra ibex; assembly: GCA_006410555.1. Taxonomy (NCBI): domain Eukaryota; kingdom Metazoa; phylum Chordata; class Mammalia; order Artiodactyla; family Bovidae; genus Capra; species Capra ibex. The sequence goes on from SJYO01050415.1 coordinate 50,054,238, forward strand.
TAAACGGTGTGAGGAGAAAACTATCGAATCTCAGAATAATCTCTCCCCTCTCCGAGTCTCTCCCCACTTTCACACTCTGCGGAGGAAAGTCCCGTCCCGTGAACTTGCCGTCTTCAACTGACCCCCTGATCCCAGAAGAGATCCCGAGACATCGACCTCTCTGGTACACAGGGTTGTCAATGGAAAACGTCCACCTTCTTCCATCTACGAAAGTATAGGAGGAGTAGAGGGGTCCACGGTCAAAGGAAGGTCGTAAGGACTAGTGTGAGAGGAACAGAGGAACCTACTCGGGACTCTACCTCTGTGTCCCCGTTCACTTATAGGCCAAAGAATGAAGGACAGACTGACATCTGGGAGTCGCCCACGGTAAGGAGCCGAGTCGTGGACCTCCCTTCTAGCCACTACGGTTCACAGGGGTCGCGGTAGGAATCGTCTTGGACATCCAGCCGAGTGAGCTGGGGGTACGTGTCGAGAATAGAGGAACTATCAAGAGATAACATCTTTGATCTTTCACGTTCATTCTTTTCCCAATCCTTTCGACGTCCGGGAAGGGACCGTCAGGTCACCGATCCTGAGACGTGAAGACGACGTCTCCCGTGTTCAAGTTAGGAACCATCCCCCTCAAGGAGTTCAAGTCGTTACACCGTCTTCTTCTTTTTTTACGTTTCTTCCCTTCTAGTCTTAATGACCTCACACACCGTCTAAAGTCATTCTATCACACATTTGAAGACTAACGATTGACTATCCCTGTCTTACTTCTTTGTTTTATCGACCAATTTATCAAATAGGGTGGACCCCTAACATCCATCCTTTCTATACCCTCTGGGGACCTTCAATTACTACTGAGGTCTTTCGTCCAAACGAATCGGTTCGTCTAGTTTCGGTAAGTCGTCTTCCTCCTCTGGACGGGGATGGTTATTTGTCACCACCGCACTCGGGATGTAGGACGGGACACTCGAGCCCTTGAATTACTAGGCACCCTGTACGAGAGACGTGTGTATTTGTTTGTTGTTTGATATTAAACACCTGGATCGAAGTGGTACAACCTCTTCCGTTACCGTGGGGTGAGGTCATGAGAACGGACCTTTTAGGGTACCTGCCTCCTCGGACCATCCGACGTTAGGTACCCCAGCGTCTCAGCCTGTACTGACTCGCTAAAGTGAAAGTGAAAAGTGAAAGTACGTGACCTCTTCCTTTACCGTTGGGTGAGGTCACAAGAACGGACCTCTTAGGGTCCCCCTGTCCCTCGGACCACCCGACGGTAGACACCCCAGCGTGTCTCAGTCTGTGCTGACTTCGCTGAATCGTCGTCGTCGTCGAAGTGGTACCTCCTTGTTCTTAAGAGGGGACGAGTTGGACTTCATCCGACTACTAAAGGATGAGTTCTTTCTGTTCCTTCCAGAAGACGGGGAGGGGTGAAAAGGAAACTAATATTTTGACTTCGGGTCTTTCAAGAACCCCCGTTGTGGGGAAACAGACCGACGAACTTTCGGGGTGTGCGCAGGATCAGATTATTTAGAGAAGAATGGATGGAGAACCGAGAGTGACTTAAGAAGAGACGTGGCTCTGTCCTTCCTGATACCATGGTCTCGAGAAGCCTCGGGGGGACTTTACTGTCGTCAGCCGGTGACACGACATCGTCTCTGTATGAGTCACTGAGTTTCGTCGCGTCTAAATGGTAGAAGGTCAAGATCTCCCGTAGTCAGGTTTCACCCAGGGCAACCCGATTCTAGTGTCACAACCGTCCGACACTAGGGAGGACCTCCGAGTTCGCCTCTTAGGTGAGGAGCGGAAAAGAGTCGAAAAGACCTCTGCCGACCGTGGGGAACGGAGGATTTTTGGTTCAGTGAGACTTTGGAGAACTACAGTATAGAGGAAGAGACCGAGGCTGTGTGGACGGAGACAGAATGTTCCTGGGGACGCTGACGGTGCCCGGGAAACCCTAGTAGGTCTTGTTACCAGAGTAGAGCCCTAAGAAGTGGTCAGTGCCGACGTCTCAGGGTAAATGGTGCGCTTCCAGTACATAAGTGTCCAAGACCGCTTTTCCGCCCCCTGTCGAAACTCCCTGAGAAGACGGATGGTGGTCATCCTTCTCACTCAGGGTAATTCTCCCTTATACAAGCACATTTGAGGGCACGTGTCACGTGTCACTCCAGTTTGTGTGGTCTTGCAGCCTCAAATCTCGTCTTTTTCCAATTGATGTCCCAGTCCGTTCCTCTTCCCCACCGAGTACGGGATTTTTCGGGACTCGAGACTTTCCCGAAGTCGTTTCGAAAAACAAATAAGTTCAATCTTATGAAACTCTTTCTAGAAATCGACGAAACCACCACCAAATTCACGATTCAGCACAGGTTGAGAACGTTGGGGTACCTGACGTCAGATGTCTTGACACCAACGAAAGGTGTCGTCATTTTTAATCGTACGAGTCAACACAGACTGAGAAACACTGGGGTCCCTGACATCGGGCGGTCCGAGGAGACAGGTACCCTAAAAGGTCTGTTCTTAGGACCTCACCCAAGTCGTTTCGAAAAATTTTTCGGTCCACTCCCCCCACCCGGTGCCCCACACACTGGTCGAGGACGTGTTAAGAGACTGACCGACTACCACTCCAGTGTCCCGTCACAGCGGCCCCAAGTGAAATAATCAGGAGCCCGAAGTCCTCCGGACCTCAAGACACGAGTACCGGTAGTTACTTGTAGAAGGTGAACCGCCTCCCAAAAGTGTAGACGTTTTGTCGAGCCCCTTCACATGCAGTTCCTGACAATAGACCCTTGAAGTCTCACCTCGACTTCGTCTCCAATACCCCCTTTCGGACAGAAGCGGAGGGGCGTGTGTTCCAGGGTGTCGAGTGAGCAACCAATGTTATAGACTCGTTTCTGAACTTCCTTCACTCTTTCAATAATTCTCAATACGGAAATAGACCTCCGGCCCGTAAAATCTTTCTCCTTTGTCGGCGAAGTTTCTGGACTCCGCCTTTTGTGGAACACACAAACTCCTCATGTGGACCCTTCTTCACACCAACCTCTTTTTCATCCTCTACTCCAATATTCTTTCTTTCACCCCTTACCCCGAAGAATTCTACGGAAAATAAGTAAGAGTCCTGAATCCCGACGAGAAAAAGAAACTCATTTTATCCTTCGACAAAGTTTTAAGCCCCACACGAGACTGAGTCCAAAATTGTGTTTCAACGGGACCCTGAAGGTGCCACCAGGTCACCAACTCTTAGATGGAAGACTGTGTCCACTGCTCCCCAGTTAGGGACTAGTCCCTTGATTCTAGGGTGGACGAAACCCCCGTCAATTCGGGGGGACGACGTTGATTCTGGGCAACGTCGGTTTTTATTTAAAATTTTTATCCCAACCGGTTAATTTATGTCCGAAGGGTCAATTAAGACTTAAAGTCTATTTGTTTATTAACACAAAAAAAATCACAATTCATAGAGGGACTTTGACGCTCTCTGTGCGAATACGATTTTTTACAAACAACAACAACTAGACTTTAAAGTTAAATTGACCCATAAGACTCAAAATTAAACGATTTAGACCGTTGAGATAAAAATTTCTGAGAGAGACGACACAACTCTGGTACACCAACTCCACCACTCACTCCGTCTTTGTCCCATTAGTAAAGCCTCCGGTAGCACTATTAGACCCACTCCTTAAAGCCACCGAGTCCGACCTCCTATGGACATCTCCGACTTCTGATGGGATGGGAGTGGGGCGGGTCGGGACGGGAAGGGGAACGAAATTACCGACAACGGGTTAGAATCACTTCTCCTCCTTTGTGTGTCGTCCTAGGTTGTTCCCGTCGACATTATTCTTTACAAGGGACGGGTGAGTAAAAGTCCACGTTCCTTTTTGTGACTTTACACTCTACACTTTTCAGCGTCCTATTCTGCCCGAAGTCTTAAACGTATCGGGGGAATAACGACAATGCCTACGTAAAGAGTGCGACGTGAAGAAAACGGGGAATCTATTTTTACGTTTAAAGAGTCGCACCGAACGGGACCGGGAGAAGAGCACGATTCGAGGAAAAAATTCTTTTTATAAAGACAACATCAACTAAATGGTACAACACGGTCAAAGATACAACATCGGTGTTCAAAGGCCCTTTGTTTGAGTGAGTCTTCCGGTTACGTCCATCACCTCACGTCAAATAATGCGGCCGCCCGGGTTCCGTCTCAGAGGAGAATCGGTTCCTGGGGCTGGTCAAAAACACTTTTGGAATATATGGAATTCACAAGAACGAGTTTGGGTGGAGGGGTTTAAGGGACTTTGATCAGACCTGTTCCATTTTCTCTCTGTGCTAGTTTCAATTGGGTACTAAGTACACAGTGTTCTATCTATTTGTCACCTGTAAATAGTTATCCGGACACCAGTATAGGGCTATTTGTATTACCTTAAATGGGGAAACAAGACGATGCCTCTATTGATCGTATAAGAAAATCCGTTGCCTCTCAGGTTCATGTTCAGGACCCCGAGAAAATAGGCCCCCAGACCAAAGGGTGACCAGACGGCGAAGATATCTGCGGCCCGTGTTTCAAGTCTCAGGCGACCCTCCCACTGGCACGCACGTCGGGTTTCAAGCGTCGGACCGGATCCCACCTCAGGTCGAGACGGACAAAGGAGGGAGTAGACGACGTGTCGTTTCACTGGGTCGGTATGTATATACACCTGAAGAGCCCACCGCGACCACCACTTCTCGGAAGGATGGTCACGTCGTCTACTCTCTCTGCGTCCCAACTGGGGACCCAGTTCTTCTAGGGGACCTCCTCTTTTGCCGTTGGGTCAGGTCGTAAGAACAGACCTCTTGGAGTACCTGTCTTCTCGGACCACCTGATACCAAGTATCCCAACGTTTCTCAGCCTGCACCGACCTCCGTTGAATCGTGTGTGTGTATGCGTATAGGGAAGAAGAGGACACAATCCAAGACTCGAGAGACGAGGTCGGTGTAACCGACCTGGATCTTACATGGTTCGTGATCTTAAAATCCTGATCCTACCCGGTTCTTGATCTTCAAATCCTGACCTTGCACTGTTCGAGCGGAGACGGAGTCCCGGAAACGTGACTGACAAAGAAGACGGACTCTACAATAGGGTGAATGTAAAGAGTGCCGATCTATCTAGTGCCCGAAAAAAAAAAAAAAAAAACGACACAACCCAGAGGCAACACTACACATCCGAGGTCTCGCGCGTCCGAGTTATCAACGGCACACGTCCAAATCGACGGGGTACCGTGTACTCTAGAATTAAGGGTCTGGTCCTTGTTTTGGGTGTAGGGGATGTGACCGTCCGCCTAAGAATTGGGGACCTGGTGCCCCCTTCAGGGTCAAGTGTCGGAAATTAAGAGTCAGCTTTGTCTAAAAGAAGTTTCGGGAGGAACTTGAAGGGGCCATCGGGGACGAGTGTTGATCTTTTTGGGTTACTCGTCGTTCCTTTTCGGTCACGTCCGTCTTTATTTTAATTAATTAATTAATCAAAATTTTTCTTTGTCGTGTGGGTGCGTTAATTTTCTTCTTTAATGAGTTCGAGGGGTGGAAACAATTGTAAAACTACCTCAAGCGGAATGTAAAAGTACACGTAAATAAGTACTCACGTAAAAAAATTCTTTGAAAAAAAAGTAAAAATTTCAAAAATAATTCAAAGAAAACAACAACCATGGTGTAACAAAGTCAAAATGTAAGGTCCAAAAACTGACACTCCGTACACCCCAGAATCGAGGGGTTGGTCCCTAGCTTGGACGTGGGGAAAGGAACTCTCCTTCCTCAGAATCGGTGACCTGGTGTTCCCTTCAGGGTTAAGTACTTAAGAACACACACACCGGGAACGCGTTATAAACGTTCCACAAACGTGTGTTGTTGTTGTCGTCTTGGCTTGTAAGTTCGTCTTAGTAATATTTGAGTCAAAGACGAGTTTCTGATGTCCACAGTCACTCCGGTCTTAGGTTTCGTCCTCGTAGGTAAATACTGAATTCGATTTTTCGGCTAAAGGGGTGGGAACCAAGGAACAGGTGGACCACCATTTTAATACTCTGAAAAAAAAGAAAAAAAAAGACTGGCTTCTCTGAGGCGTGCGTACGTGGTCCCCGTACACCCGAGAGTCAAGGACTGACCCGAGCCTTCGGTGTGAGGGGTACAACCCTCGGGTCTCAGAGTTGGGGACCTAGTGGTCCCTTCGGGGATCTTCTCAACGGAACAGAACAAAAGTGCACAAGCAAATGTTCTCGAGAACCGTCTCGACCCCCAGGGTAAGCGAGAAGTCGTAAGCTCACACCACTCCAACTACCAATGAGTAAAGTTCGAAGTTCGCCCCTTTTCGAAGTGGACCCAGTAAGTCTCGTGACTTATGACCTTCTCCGAGTCTTGGGTCTCTTCTTACCCTAGAGCGAGTACAGACTCGATAGAGTCCTCGAGGTCTCACACGATTGCCGGACCTTTCGCAAGTCCCCCTTCTCGGCGGACCTCTTCTCCCTCCCCTTCCTCTCTCTAATATTTGACCCCCAGAATATTGGAAGTGTCCTCGCGGTGGACCTCCACTCTCCACTTGAGACGTCTCTGTCCGACCTTTGCGTTGCCGCCTGCGGGGGCGGTTGGAGGGGGCGGTTCTGGCTCCCAAAGGAGGGACCTCCTCTGCGTGGATGTCTGCAGTCTGCTCCTTTGACGTCGGAGCTCTCTCTCACTCCTCCTTCTCCTCGTCTTCGAGGTCCATCCCTGCATTTCTTTTTCTCCTGGTACGGGCGCCCTCGACGTCCGTTGAACGGTTTACGTAACGTTACTGACTTGACTGTGGTTAAAAAAGGAACGTACACTCAATTTTTTTTTTTTTTTCCTGACTTTCAGAAATAGTAGATTCTACTGACATTTTCAGTACTCTAGACAAAATCTACAGAGAGTTACCGCTGGGTGAGGTGTAAGAACGGGCCTCTTAGGGTCCCTGGCTCCTCGGACCACCTGACGTGTCTCAACCTGAATCGTCGTCGTCGTCGTTCCTGTGTCTATATTTTTAATCTGGGCACTCCACCCACGACATCCCCTTGTTCTCCTTCTCCCCTTTCGACAAGAGACTCAGTCACACTAACAGTGTAGATGTAGAAATGTTCCGGCACGTGAATGTTGACAAGGGACTATCGAACCAACCGTTTCTTAGGCGGACGTTCCGTCCCCTGGGCCGAAACTAGGGGCCCAACCCTTCTAGGGGACCTCTTCCCTTGCCGAGGGGTGAGATCTAAAGACCGGACCTCTTAGGGTACCTGATACCCCACTGTTTCTCAGTCTATGTTGACTCGTTGGTAGTGAACGTATGAATGTTGGTCCCACTGGTTGAGGCTAAACGGGCCGTTAAAGAGTCAAAATTGGGACTTTAAAAGTACAGGATCCTTTGCAGAGTAAGGGTGGGGCTGAGGAGGTGGGTGGGGGACGGGGACGTTGGACAAGGTCCTTTGGACCCAACCGATTAGGACGATAAATGTTGAGAAACAGAGATACTACTCCAGTGTCTCGGGACCTCTGAAAAAAATTTTAAGACTGAGTCTAAAAATGAAAAAATCAAAACTATCTATCCTTCACCTAAAAAAGTCTATGTCTCTCTTCGTGTGCGGTGTCTCACACCCGGTAGCGTCCCCCACTCACGGTCTAAAAAATAAAGAAATTAACTTCATTTAAACCCGAAGGGTCCACCGGGGATCACCCTTTCTTGGGTGGACGGTTAAGTCCTCTGCATTCTCTGTACCCAAGGTAGAGACTGAGTCCTTCTACACCTCCTCCCGTGTCGTTGGGGGAGGTCATAAAACGGACCTCTTAGGGTACGCACCTCCTCGGACCTCCCGATGGCAGGTACCTAAACGTCTCAGCCTGTGCTGACTTCACTGACTCGTGCGTACGCATCAACTAAATGTTATAACACAGTCCAAGTCCTTATGTCCTCTCACTAAGCCCAAAAAAAAAAAAAAGGTCTAATATAAAGTAACAAGGACGTAGGGACACACAAACGAGTCGGTCTAGGCTGAGACGTTGGGGTACCTGACATTGGGTGGTCCGAGGAGACAGGTACCCTAAAAGGTCCGTTCTTATGACCTTACCCAACGGAAAGGGAAGAAGTCCCCTAGAAGCGTTGGGTCCCCAACTTGGTTTCAGAGGACGTCCGTCCAAGAAATGGCAGACTCGATGGTCCCTTCGGGTATAAGATAACGTCAAATAATATTTTATAACTCATATTAAGAGACACGCACGTGCGATTCAGCGAAGTCCGGACAGGTTGAGACGATGGGACACCTGATATCGGACGGTCCGAAGAGGTCCGTCCTTGTGACCTCACCCAAGGGTACGGGAGGAGGCCCCCTAGAAGGGATGGGTGCCTAGCTTGAGCGCAGGGAGAACGAAGAAGACGGAACTGTCTAAGAAATGACGGGAGTGGTGGACCTCTCGGAGTGCCAAGGGACCCAAGGTGTCCTTTAGGAATAACGAATAGTCAAAACACATGTGATCGAATAAAAAAAAAATACACCTGGTAAAAATTTTGGAACTAACTTAAACAACGTTATACCGAAGATAAAATACAAAACCCAAAAAACCGTGGTTCCGTGCACCATAGAATCGAGGGGCTGGTGTCTACCTTGGACACGGGGGACTTAGAACCGGAGAAGAGGTCGCACAGGGTGTGCCTTCTGCGCTCAATTCTTTCGTTTTGACCTGATGTGAACGATGCCGTAAACACTAGGGCCTTTTATTTTCCAGTCCCTAGTGAGGTAAATTTAATTTCTGACCGCCGAGTCTACCATTTCTTTCACGGACGTCAAGTCCTCTGAGTCTAAGCTAGGGACCCACCCCTTCTGCGGGACCTCTTCCCTTGCCAGTGGGTGAGGTCGTAAGACCGGACCTCTTAGGGCACTTATTCCTCTGATCACCCGGTGTCAGGTCTCAGACCCAGAGTCTCAGTCTGTACTGACTTACTGATTCGTGTGTGCCTTTAAATTCCTCCTACTTATGGTCTCGTCTACAGGCATTTTCTACAGATAATGCCAGTGACTAAAGAAGAACAAAATTAGCCTCCCATTAACGAAATGTTACAACACAACCAAAGACGACGGGTCGTTTCACTTAGTCGGTGTTCATGCTTATATAGGGGAGGGAGCCGTTGGACGGAGGGTGGGGGACGAGGTCCCAGTGACTAAAATTATTATAAACAGTTCTAAGAGACTAGTCTTGTTGTCAGGGAAGAGTCTGATCGACTCTACGTTTCCTGACAAGACCCAACAAACCCAAAAAGAACCAAAGCCACAACCGAGTCTTCCGAGGGTCTTACCAACTTGTTCTTTCGTCATTCCTCCCTTCGTTACAACTCAAGACTTTCGGTAGGCTTCGGTCTATGTATTAACTTCTGTGTTAGCGAGGCAGAGGAAAAAGGTTTCAAGAGACTCAGTAGAAGTACAAAGAGCAATCTCTGCCCGAAGGAGGTGTACGACTCTGTCTACCAGGGGGTCTCGAGGGTCCAAAGTCTCTCCTACCGAAACCCCCGTTCTCCTTGTGCTAACAGGGACGACACTGAAGTCGTGGACCCGTGGGTCCCCGACCCACCGAGCCACCCCTCCCCTCGGCTCACTCAAGAAGTCTACTTGGTAGCTACCTCCAACTTCGACTCTACGAGTGTTCCGGTCGAAAGTCCCGTTTCCCCTGGAGCGTAAGTCTTCCACTGGCCGCGAACCCAGGACTGTGAGACGTCAGTGTTAGCACAAGATAAAACTAAAATAAAAACACACACACAAGAAAAAAAAAAAAAAAAAAAATTATAAATAAATAAACCGACATGGTCCAGAACCGATGTCGTACCCCCTAAATCGAGGGACTTTCACAATCAGCTAGTCAGCACAGGCTGAGAAACGCTGGGGTATCTGATATCGAGTGGACCGAGGAGACAGGTACCCTAAAGGGTCCGTTCTTATGACCTCACCCAACGGTACGGGAGGAGGTCCCCTAGAAAGGCTGGGACCCTAGCTTGGACCCAGGAACAAGAGACTGGTCTCCAGTTTGGGACTGGGGGACGTAACCCTCGTACCTCAGAATCGGTGACCTGGTGATCGCTTCAGGGCCGGTAGTACTTCAAGAAGAAGAATACGACGGAAAAAAAAAAAAAAAAAATTATATATATGATCAGGTAGGATTTCCTTTGGTTGGGTCTTATAAGTGACCTTCCTGACTACGACTTCGACTTCGAGGTTATGAAACCGGTGGACTACACTTCTTGACTGAGTAACCTTTTCTGTGACTACGACCCTTTCTAACTTCCGTCCTCCTCTTCCCCTACTGTCTCCTACTCTACCTACCTACCGTAGTGACTGAGTTACCTGTACTCAAACTCGTTCAACGTCCTCGACTACTTCCTGTCCCTTGGGACCGAACTCCGTCAAGTACCTCAACGTTTCTCAGCCTGTGCTGACTCGCGGACTTGACTTGACGCGCACATAAATAGACAAACCGACACAACCCAGAATCGACACCGGACACCCTAGGAGAGGCTCAGTTCGTCCTAGAAGACAAGACCGTGTGCTTGAGAGGTCGACACCGTACGCCCGAGTCCTCGACGTGGAGCTCCCGAATCGACGAAGCGATCGTACGCCCTAGAATCAAGGGTGTGGGCCCTAGCTTGGCCGCAGCGGACGTAACGTTTCAGCCAAGAATTGGGGACCTGGTGGCTCCCTCAGGCTACCCCTTCAAGAATTAGTATCCAGAGACACGAAACACCCGCCCGAGGCTACCCTGACACCTCGTATACGACCCTCGCAGGCGTAGGGGATCGGAGGCGTCGGAGGGGCGAAGGGACAGAAGTACAGAAGGGACATAAGGCCGACGAAATCGTTTTACGGCGTCTCACCCCTCCGACCTTGCTGTCTGCAGACAAGAGAGTGTCAAGACTCCTGTCTTCAGGCTTCAGTTCTACACCCGTCCCAACCAAGGAGCACAAGATGCGCGGAGAGAGAGCGGCAGACCACCCAGGGCCCCCCTTCGCAACCGCAAAGAACCGAGGATCTGTGTAGGGGCGCTGGAGACGGAAGTAGCAGTGTACCGCCAGAGAGGGCCCCACGCATTCACAGGGCCCAAGGGGAAACTGCTCCTGTACCAGTATGTCCAACTTCCGAGTGGGATGAGGTCCTACTGGAGTAGGAGAATAACTAGACGTCACTGGGGAGACGTTCATTCCGGTGTAGACTCGATGCCCCCGGAACCCTGAATTTCTACACCCAAGTCCCCCATCTGTTTTAAGTCGGGCACTGTCACACGAGACCACACACCAACACATACACATCTCCGAGACACACCGAGAGAGCCACCTCCAGACATATCTTCTCACACAAACCTTTCGAGATATAAAATACACAGAGGGAAGACAGAATGTCTCTTGCATTTGGTTACACCGTTGTTCGAAAAATAAATAAAGGAAAAGTTTTCGTTTCAGTATCAAACCTATATCACTTGTCCCGTTCAGGTATGTCTTTTTCAGAAGATAAACATTAAATACTTTCGGGACACAAACTTAAAAAGAATTACTTTGGGAAACCGTTCGGAATAACAATACGGGCGACAACAATAAAAATATACCGCTGTTAATATTGTAGTTTACAACATTAGACTGACTACGACTTCGAGATTGTGAACCAGGTGGACTACGTTTCTTGGTTGAGCAACCTTTTCTGGGACTACGACCCCTTTTACCTCCCGTTTTCCTCTTCCCCTGTTGTCCCCTACGATATCTGCCTACCGTAGTGACTGAGTACCTACACTCAGACTCGTTTGAGACCCTCTGTCACTTCCTGTCCCTTCGGACCGCACGACGTCAGGTACCCCAGTGTCAGCCTGTACTGAATCGGTGATTTGTTGTTATTACAGTTTTATGACATCCCACTAATGTCAAGTCATGAAAGATTAGGTAAACATAAAGTCAATTAAGAATCTCTATCCACGCACACACGAACGATTTAACGGACACTTTTTTCTTTTTCACTTCAGCGAGTCAACACGGGCTGAGAAACGTTGGGGTACCTGTCATCGGACGTGGTTCGAGGAGGCAGGTACCGTAAAAGTTCCGTTCTTCATGACCTCACCCAACGGTAAAGGAAGAGGTCCCTTAGAAGGGTTGGGTCCCTACCTTGGATCCAGAGAACGTAACATCTGTCTGCGAAATGGCAGACTCGGCGGTCCCTTCAGGATTCAACGAACTCAGCACAGGTTGAGAAACAGTGGGATATCTGGTATCGGGCGGTCCGAGGAGACAGGAACCCTAAGAGGTCCGTTCTTGTGACCTCACCCAACGACACGGGAGAAGGTCCCCTAGAAGGGGGGCCCCTAACTTGGGTACAAAGAATGCAGAGGTTGTCACCGTTGAAATTTGGTCTCGGAGGCCACCGTAGTCACCAATAGACTTTTTCTGTGTAGGGAAACTGAGACTGGTAGACTATAGGGAAGACGAGGTAGAGACCTATAAGACGGATAGTGTATCGATGGCAAAGACCTGTCTTTCTACGATTGACGTAGGAGACAATAATAAGGACTATGGACCGACACGTGATTGGTTTCTATTCCGAACCCCCCAAAGAGGAAATACATAATCGACATCACTGACGTCCTCGTCCTAGAGCCGAAGAAGTAGACAAACCAAAAGGACTCCATGTCCAATATTTACTTTCCGTCCTCTTTACGAACGAAAGAGAGAAACCGTAAATTTTAAAAAATTTCAACACAAAGATCGGAGAAGGTTTCTATCGGTCATTATAGAAAAAGATTTAACTAGGTCATTCATCCTCGGGAAAGGGGCGGGGGTGGCGGTCGGGAATGGAGAAACCGACTTTCAGACGTTCCGACACTCGGATCTGAGCAGTGATAGTTAAGGTCTGCGTATCCCTGTCGACCATACTTATTATTACTATTGTGTCTTTATCTTATCTACTCTCTGCATTCCCTTTTTTATCGTAAACCCATACACGTAGATCAACAGACTCCTATAGAGATCGACAGAAAGGGAATCAAACCAATGCACTGAGTCAAAGAAGGGAGGGAGAAAGGAAGGACGGGAGGAAAAGAGGAAGGAAGGAGGAGAGAAATAACAAAATTTCAGAAAGGTAAAATTTCCAAAAGGTAAAACAGTAAAGGTAGGTTCGTAGACTCGATACGACCGTTACCTTCCACCACGTCTACCTTGTCTTTACCAGTATAAAGTAGTTTAACTTTCGTGTCGACCTTCTTTTTCCTCGTTTGGAAAGTTATTCCCGAGGACCCCCGGTGCGGGGAGGAAAGTCATTTCCTAGGACCCCCTAAAGGGATCGCCAGGTCCCCAATTCTGAGACGTGAAAGTGACGCCCAACTCGAGCAAACCAAGGACCACCCCCTCGATTCTAGGATGCACGATACGTCACGTAGGTTTTTAGATTTTATTTGCTTTTTATTGTTCTGTATGACCCTGTCAACTAATAGGTCTGCCTTTTTAATCTGGAAATGGGGTCAGGAACCGTTTTCAATTAAAGTCTACCTAATTTGTACTCTTTGTTCGAAAACTTGTAAATTTAAATCTTCTTGTACATTCTCTCATAACCTTTTCCTTTACCGTTGGGTGAGGTCATAAGAACGGACCCTTTAGGGTGTCTGTCTCCTCGGACCACCCGATGACAGATACGTCAGCACTCTCAGCCTGTGTTGAATCACTGATGTGGTGGTGGTGGCATTCTCTCCTATAAGAGCTTACTTCGAAGGTCTGCGTTTCTTCGGCGAGTTTTATATTTATTTTTCTACTTAATGACTCATTGATTATAATTTTTTATGTTTCTTCTTACTTTTATACTCAGTCTAAATTTCCTCTCATAAAGTCCACGCGGTTGACACATTAATACGGGAAATTCAGTCACTCCTTTTATAATTATGGTCGACGAGTTATCTTTTCACTTATTACCGATCTATCGTAGTTAAGTGTCGTCTCTTTGGGGTTTACCAGTTATAAGGAGTAAGTATTAGTCCTTTTACGTTTAATTTCGTTGTTACTCCATAGAATTATCTTCGTCGAATTGTATCCACACGACAACAAGGCAGCGAGTCAGCACAGACTGAGAGACACTGGGGTACCTCACGTCGTGCGGTCCGAAGGGACAGGAAGTGGCAGAGGGTCTCGAGCGAGTTTGAGTACAAGTAACTCCGCCACTATGGTAGGTCGGTAGAGTAGACAACAGCAGGGGAAGAGGAGGACGGGAGTCAGAAAGGGTCGTAGTCCTAGAAAAGGTTACTCAGTCAAGAAACGTAGTCCACCGGTTTCATATCCAATGGTCAAGTGTATAAAATTAGTCGTTTTTAATGTTTCAATACACACACACACACACACACACACACACGCGCGCGCGCTTGACCATTACTGAGTTCCTTAACCTTCGAATATGTAGGAACCACCTTCCTATTTATCCCCTTGGTGGAATCGATAGTTAAACGGAAAAGGTCACCCTACTTTCAACACCTGCAGTGTCTTCTGTCTAAAATGAGGATTTATATTTGGAGCTATCTAGTGTGTACACTCGCTCTTCCGTCCAAGGTTTCTACAAATTGACGTCGTAAAACGGTTGTCGTTTCGTCCTTTTGTTGGGTTTATAGATCGTCAGGTCCTTTCTTGTTTCTCTTGGTACCGAACATGTGTGTCGGTTCACGAAAAGTGTAAAAGAAAATAACTGTACCTTAGTGTATGGTATTTTAGATACGAAGATCCCACACGTCAAGTCGCCAGAAATAAGTGTTCCGACTCGTTGGTAGTGGTGACTGATTAAGGTGGTGTGACAGTAGTTGGGTTCTTCTATGGGTATGGGCAAAGATCAGTGAGGGGCAAAGAGGAAGAGGGTTCAATTACCGTTGGCAATAGCCGTCGGTAATTAGGTGGAAGAGTCCTAGACAGGAAAGACCCACAAAGTATATTTATTTTACGATACCACGTGTCGAAAGACCCAGAATCGTATTACAAAGGTTCGAAGTAAGTCCAGTACCGTACATGGTCGCGAAGTAAGAAAACCCCCCGACTCATTATAAGGTACCATACCAATTGTTGACTTAAGACACGTCGTTTGTTCCTTTCTTTAGAAGTTTTTAGTGGACCTACTTAAAGCTTTCGTATTACAACTACCGTTATTTTTTTCCACTGTCTTAACATTACTACTAAGGGATACAAACATCTTACATTATTGTTACTTTATATTATATAACTGACACCTATCTACGAACTCCTCGTTTTCATACTCTTTTGGGTAGTCATATTATATGTGATGAGACTCATTACAACAGGTCTTTTTCTCCCTCCCTTTATCTGACCCTCCCCATCCTATTTTTGTGTCGTTTCACAAGCACCAAACTTTTATTCCAGTCACACGAATAAAGGTGAATATAAAACCCTACAAAAAGAAATACTGTCTTTATAAAGAATTATTTT
This sequence comes from Capra ibex, assembly GCA_006410555.1. Taxonomy (NCBI): domain Eukaryota; kingdom Metazoa; phylum Chordata; class Mammalia; order Artiodactyla; family Bovidae; genus Capra; species Capra ibex. The sequence continues at coordinate 50,069,677 of SJYO01050415.1, forward strand.
TTAATTTTTTTTTCAATAGATCCCTTAAGGGACCGTCAGGTTACCAATCCTGAGGTCCGAAAGGGACGACTCCCGGACCCAAGTTAGGGACCATCCCCCCGATTCTAGGACGTTCGATGTACGTGCAGGTTTTTTTTTTTCTTTTTTCCATAGGGTCACAGACGATGACTCACTTCCTATAAATATATGTGTAAGGTTCATAAATATGAAAGTAGGTAAGTATATAAAATTTTACTGAACGTTTGGACTGACTCACTGCATTTAAACCTTCGTTTCGAGTCTATGGGCACGAATATGGCTTCGCCAGTAAGCCATGGTGATGGTGGATGTGTTTTTTCAGGTGTAAGTCTTTTTGTAGGAATTTTACGACACAAGTGTACTCAATTGATTCAATACCCACGGTTCGCTGTCTTAGGTGTGTCTAAGACATTCAGATTGGAATAACGTCGGAAACTAAAATTATTATTCTTATTTTTGTCTTTATACTACCGCCATTCCTTTGTGAAAGTAAGAATAGTCTCTCCTTTGACCCGAACTCTGATCTCCGAACTTTCTTAGCCCTTGGTCTATGAAAGTCGACGAAAGGATCCACACACGATGAATCCCTGTGAAAAACAATTAAGTGCTCACAGAGGGAAGTGCCGGATATTAAAAAGACGAGGAAAACACTTTAGGGACACAGACGCCCCAGTGCATCAGAAGAGACTCATTGTAAAAGATAAACGTACTACAGCAGGAATTGAGGGATTCACTTATAAGGGTCAGGGTGGTCGGATATGTATGTCATGCATAAGAATCGGATACTAAAGTAAGTTTGGGAGGGGCCACCGAGTCTCCCATTTCTTCGGCGGACGTTACGTCCTCTGGGTCCTAGTTAGGGGACCCAGACCTTCCAAGGGAACCCCATCCTTTACCGTTGGATGAGGTCATAAGAACGGACCCTTTAGGGTACCTGTCTCCTAGGACCTCCCGATGCCAGGTACCCCAGTGTTTCTCAGTTGTGCTGACTCGCTAATTGTGAAAGTATGATTTCCGCGTCAGGTTCAGAACATTTTTGAGTGGGACATTAAAAACTCTCCTCCCCTTCGTTCTTCTCTTTTCGTTAAGATAATAATACTCATTTACTCGGTTCCTGTCTCAGTGGACCTAAAAGGGTTCAGGCCAGTAGGGCCGGTACCATTAGGTATGAGAGAAAGGTCTCTTTTCGAGAAGAGAGTCAGGATGTGGAAGTGGCAGCACATCAGTGTTCTTGAGCCCCAGAGGAGCCGCCCCCGTCTTCGACGGGACCTGTCACGCCACCACAAATCGACCCGCATCCAGTGGGGGAGCCCGAGAAGTCCGAAACCCCTCTTCTCTCTGTTCCGAACATCTCGACTCGACACGTCATCCCATCGGTGCTCGGTGTGCACCGGTAAGCTGAAGTCTGTTTACAGCTGATTTAAGTTTGACTCCAGGAGTCAGAGTGGTCTACGTAAAGTCTACGTCGGCCTCCGACACTGTACAGACCCTGTCATGTCGATATCTGACAACGGGAGCAACGCCCTTCGAGACAACCTGTCGTGCAAGATCCTACCGACACGAAAGCTGAGAGTATTGTCCTATGGTCGTTAATCACCATTGAACACGAATAATTTTTAGTCAACGTTTGCCATACCAAAAGTCTTATTCTTAACGGGAGGATATACGTATGGATGACTACTGTATCATAACATAAAATTTTTCATAAAAACGACTATATATTACATATATGGTATTTTAAGGGGACCCTATTCACATGTCAAGATACTGAAAATCACTTAAACATCTTGTTACGTTGGTAGGGGTGACATGTCACCCTCTGATAGGCAGCGGGGAGTTTTCAAGGGACCCGAACAAACGTCAATTGGGAACGAGAGAGACGGGAGGTGGGGGTGGGGTCGATGATTAAACGGAAAGGACCTTTAAAATACATTTATCTTGTTAAAATATATATCAAAAAACATAGACTGAAAAAAGTGGAGCGTTTGACAAAAACTCCACGTCAGTGAAGAGTGGATATAGACATTGAAGAAAGAAAATGACGACTTATTATAAGATAACATACCTCCATAGGGTAGTGTTGTACTGTAATAGTATTATAATATTAATAGTTGTTACACGATTAGTTCCAGTAATTCGGTTGTGAATTTTATCGGGTCTAAATTAGTGACCGTAAATAAAACACTATTTGATACGGAAAGGTATTGAATTATAAAGATACATAGATTTGCTTACGTTGCATGGATTTATAGCGAAATTTACGTTGTTACAAATTTAGAAAATGATTACGAAAGAAAAAACCGGTCATCGAACGTCTTAGAATGAACAGACTGGTCCATAACTTGGATCCGGGAGCTGTCACTTTCGTGGTTCAGAATTGGTGACCTGGTGCCTCCTTAAGGGACGATTACGAGAATAAATTGAACCAAACCGAAGTTCTTACTCGGTCACTTGGAGACACGGGACACCCTTTTCCATACTCAAAATGAACGATAACGAGAATCTACAATATTACGAGTAATTATAATTTAGTGTTTATTCGTCATAAAATCCCCGAAGGGTCACCGAGCCGTCATTTCTTAGGTGGACATTACGTCCACTCTGTCCTCTACGGTCAAGCTAGGGTCCCAGACCTTCTAGGGGACCTCCTCCTTTACTGCTGGGGGAGGTCGTAAGAAACGGACCTTTTAGGGTACCTCTCTCCTTGGACCACCCGATGTCAGGTACCCCAGTGTTTCTCGACCTGTACGGACTGACTGACTCATACGTGGGTTGTACGTCATAAAATTTGTCTTCTTTAACTACTCACATTTAACTAATTATAAACAATTTACTACGAAAGTACGGTGGGTAAACCGTGAAGTTTAAACGGTCTTTGTGGTTATTTGGGAAATGCAAATACTGTAGTAATCTGAGAGTGTCGGAAAATTGACCCCTAAACCTAAGGGGAACCTATATCCTTCTTTCTTCACTTCTTCATAATCAGCGAGTCGGTACAGGCTGAGAGACACTGGGACACCCGACATCGGGTGGTCCGGGGCGACCGACACCTCTTCTCACCCAACGGAAAGGGAAACGGTCCTGTAGAAGGACTGGGTCCCTGACTTGGGCCCAGAGGACGTAACGTCCGTCTAAGAGATGGTAGGCCCGGTGGTCCCTTCCTTCCCAGGTTTAATACGCCCGAACACAGAACAAACGACTTAAGGATAACCTCATGTCCACCGAATGTCACACACAAAGTCCATGTGTCACTTCACTTAGTCAACATGTATATGTACATAGGGGAGAGTACCCCCAAAACACTAAGTAGAGTCTGGTGTACCATTATTTATCATCGGTGACCCTCGACCTTAGGTCGATGACACTTTAAGTTTCGTGGACAAAAAAACAAACAAACAAACTCTACATTGACTATATATTGGGATACGTTGAAATTCCTCATGAGTACAAGTACACCTTTTCCGTTACTGCTGGGTGGGGTCACAAGAACGGACCTCTTAGGGTCCCTGCCCCCTCGGACCACCCGACGGCAGGTACCTCAGTGTGTCTCAGCCTATGCTGACTCCACGGAATCGTCGTCGTCGTCGTACCACTACACTATGTGACTATATCACATGGGGAACCATGGTGGAGGTAGGACAGTGCATTAATAGTAAAGAAACAGCACTACTCTTGTTAATACTGGATGGAGGATCGTAGAAACTGCATATGCTATGTCACAACGACTGATATTAGGGGTTCGACGCGTAATCTAAGGGTCTTGAATAAGTGGATGTTTAGCGGTCAAACAGGGAATTTACAGTAGAAGGGTCCAGGGGACGGACAGGTGGGGCGGTCGGGGACAATTGGCGGATAGATGAGAGAAAATTACCCAAGGAGTCTACAAAAATTTGAGTTATAGTTTACCGGCGTACTTATATTGGTCGCAAACTCGATTCGGTTCTCCGTCTGTCTGGTCGGAGACCACCATGCACTCGAGAACCCAATAAGGTATCCCCTCTTGAGTGGCTAAGTCTTTAGGAAAGGTCGTACCCATGTAGACGTACACTCATGTTCCTCTATTTTGAGTCAAGAGTCTGCCGTTCTCAGTCTAACGTCAGAAAGGTAGGGCTCCGAGGAGCACCAAAGTGGGGCCTAGTGAATGGACGTAGGGAGACGAACACGTGAAACCTTACCGTCCAAGACGCTTTCTCTTTGCACAATCTCATACCCTAGACCTCCAGATCTCCTCCCCTATCCCGACTGTCTCCGCCCCGCCCCGGATTCTCAGCGACTACACGTCGCCTCACCCTCAATAGCGTCCCGCACTCCAGACGTTCACATAGATGGAGGACTACCTAAGAAGGAGACTACTTAGATAAATTTTTTTTTTTTTGTTCCTCCTTACATAGCGGGATTTCTTAGGAGTGCAATCAGGGGAAGGAGTCTCACACTTTGGGCACCACGAGACTCGAGTGGAACGACTCACGTGGACATCTACTTCTTCTGCCGCTCCTTCTCCTCTTTCTCGCTCTCCGTCGACTTCCACCGGGGCTTCTGCTAGGACCACAGACCTCCCTCTTCCTGCCCCGGTCCTCAGTCCGACCGAGGTCCTCGCGTGACTCTCGAAGTGTCTTCTCAATCGGCCTCGGTCTGTCGGACCGAAGTTCTGAGCCTCGACGGTGAGGGGTCGACCCGACAGGTTAGTGAACTCCCTTGAACACGGTAGAGGGACTCGAAACAAAAGGACTAGTTTCGCTCCTGTCGTTGACACCGACGAAATGACCAGCCAGCTCTCTTCCTCACCCAGTCACGGATGTCTCTCCCGATCGTGTCACGGACCGTCTACCGTTTGTGGGTCATTTGCAAAGGAGGGGTCCTTATTATGAATAATTGATCCTCGGTAATCGTGAGCATTCACAAAAGAGTAATTTTGTAAAAAAACATAATTTAAAACAACAAAAAAAAAAACGGTACTTCGAACGTCCTCGAACCAAGGGGTTGGTCCCTGACTTGAGTCCGGAAATTGTACTTTCGGACCCCAGGACTGCGACCTGGTGGTGCCTTAAGGGACAAGAAAGAGTAGAACTGCTATTCATGTGTTCCATGCAAACGGCAGTTGTAAAGTAAGTATGTATTTGGTTCATGGACCTTAATTTGACTCAAGGGGTCTCAGTGTACCGGTCCTACCCGAAACCTACGACGATACAGATTGGAAAGACCGGTCAGACGGGGTTCCAGCCCCATCGAGACACGACTGGGGTCCACACCTGCAAGTTCTCTTCACTGTAAGACTTGGAAAAGGTCCCTTCAGTATTAGACCACTCTTTGTGTAAATGGGTCTGATTGACACTACGATACCTTCACTTCTGTTCAGGTCGTTGTCCTCCTAGTTTCAGGTTCTTAGTAAAAGAGTTCCATTCCTTCGTTGGAGCCACAGGTAGCTATCTACTTGTCTAGCTCTTCCCCAGCATATATATGGGTACGTGAGGGCTACGGCCCCCAGACTCGAGTTAGGGGCCAGTCCCTTGGTCTAGGGTGTTCGACGTCGATTCTAGACCACGTCGGTTTATTTATTTACAAAATTTTTTGTTTTTATTCGAGCATTTTTGTCTCTCATTTTGTCACTAACGATCTCCGAACCCCCACCCCATGGACCCCTCTTCAACCAGTTTCTCGTGTTTGTTCAAAGTCTACTGACTCCAGACTCCTAGATTGCCTGTCGCACTTGGTATCAACCACCGTGACATCACATATTGCTTTAAATGATTCTCTCATCTAGAATTCGCAAGAGTGTGTGTGTGTTTTTCGTTTATGTACTGTACTCCACTTTCAAAGTCAAAGTCTCGTTCAGCGAGTCAACACGGACTGAGAAACGCTGGGGTACCTGATATGTCAGACACCTTAAGAGGTCCGGTCTCATGACCTCACCCGTCGGAAAGGGAAGAGGTCCCCTAGAAGGGTTGGGTCCCTAGCTTGGGTCCAGAGGACGTGACGTCCACCTAAGAAATGGTGACTCGATGGTCCCTTCGGGGATAGGACATAGTTTAGTAGGGTAACATGTGAAATTCATAGAATGGCGAAATACACAGTCACTGTCGAAGTACTTTGACCACCCCTCCCCTTCCTCCACACCCTTTCGCTCCACTCCTCGCGAGGGAACTTCTCTCGTCACTACTACTTTTTGGGACTGAGCCTTCGCGAGTCACATCTGAGACTGAGTGCCACGTCCGACTCCTCCAACGTCCCTAGCCCCAGTTAGAGAGTGTGCCGTGGGGTCGGGGGTGGGTGGAGGGAGACATTGTCTACGACAGTCGCGAGGAGGCGGGCGCCAGGGGGTCTAAGAAACGGTAAGAATCCGCACGAGTTAGTACCAAAGAGGGGGAAAGGTTACACTCGTGTAACCACAGAAACAACAACCACCACCACCCCATGACAGGTCTTTTACGGAACCCTTAGATTCCCCGGTCCCCTGTGGGGAAAAGGTTGTCGACTGTAGACACCCTCGACGCGTAGGGGTACCTGAACCTTTTCACCCCGTCTTTGTGGGCAAGGACCTACCGTCGCTTCCTTGTAGTCGGAACGGAATACGAGAGTTGGGAGGGGAACTACTGGGATGTCAAATAGAGTACCACGTCAAGTGATCTTTACTCTTCATTTACTAACGCTCTAACGGGTGACGGACGACTTGACCCAAACGGGACTCTACCGGTGTATAGGACCGGTTTAAAGTGTAGCTGATAAATGTGTAACGGTTTTAATCGAACGTCTTCCAGACACCATGACTAGATTCCGTAGACTGACTCGTCGCCCTATGTCGAACTGGGTCCCGTACTTCAGGGTCTTTCCTTCGGACCGGGACACCGTTTCAATCCCGTACTTGCGGTAGCATCAGAGACGGGTCCTAATCTCATCTCCCAAGGAAAGATCATCGGACCTCCGCGCACATACATCCGACCTCTGTCGGAGAACAACAACGACAAATCGGTGATTCAACACAGACTGAGAACGTTGCGGGTACCTGACATCGGGTGGTCCTAGGAGACAGATGTCCTAAAGGGGGCCGTCCTTATGACCTCGCCCAACGGTAAAGGAAGAGGTCTCTATCGTACAGACACGAATTTCTGCAGAATGAGACAAATCGTAACGCCACCACATTTACACTCGAGACTCTCACGTAAAATTCTTTGTTATATGTCCCTGAAGAGTCCACCCGGTCACCAACTCTGAGTCCCGAGGGTTACGTCCCGAGAGGACTAACCTCTCGATTCCAGTGTCACGGCGAACAACACCGGCTTTTTGTCCTTTACTATATATGCGGGTGGTACAACCGATATCTTTTTATTTTCCTTTTGTTCACAACCGTTCCTACACCTCTGTGACCTCGGATGTATTTAATGACTGCCCGTCCACTTTACCCACGTCAGTGTGACCTTTTGTCAAACCGTCAACGAGTTTTTCAGTCTGTGTTTGAACGGGACATAGGGTCGCCAAAATGAGGACGCATCATCTATGGACTGATCCCCGAAGGGACCACCGGGTCTACCACTTCTTAGACGGACGTCACGTCCTCTGGGTCCCAGTTGGGGACCCAGCCCTTCTAGGGGACCTCACCCTTTACTGTTGGGTGAGGTCATGAGAACGGACCCCTTAGGGTACCTGTCTTAGGGTGCCGCCCGATGTCAGGTATTCCAGCGATTCTCAGTTGTACTGGCTCACTGATTCTGAAAGAGGAAAGTTTATGGACTGCCTTTCGTCTCCGAGTCTATATGCATGTGGATATAAGTGCCGTCGTAATGAGTGTTATCGGTTTCCATGTTTGGTGGGTTTGCAGGTAGTCGACTACTTACCTATTTGTTTTGCACCAGACAGGTATACTACCTTGCAATAAGTCGGTACCTTTCTTACCTTCATGACCATGCACAACGTTGTATCCACTTTGGACTTCTGTGGCACGATTCACTTTCTTCGGTCAGAGGTCTGGAGTCACACCCCGACGCAAAATGTACTTTGTAGGTGTTGTCCGCTTTGGTATCTCAGTCGTTTGTCAAACCGTCCCGCACAGCCCTCTCGTCCCTCGTTTCTGACCGACGAATTACCTTGAAGTAGACCCCTTGGTCGTATCACCACTACCATGTCGGGACACTTACGCGGTCTGTGGAGACGGAACTTATGAAATTTTCCCATTTGAATACCCTACACTTATTATATGGTTGATTTTTTCTTTTCTTTACTGCCTTCTCGATTTTTGTGCTTGCGAAGCTGAAAGGTAGAGGGCAAAGACCGTGAAGGTTGGAGAGGCTGAGAATAGTCTAAAGTGTAGAGGGGTTCTTCGTCACCGTGCGTAACACAAGTGTGTCGGTCTCATCGTCAGTAGTCGGACGATTATGACTTATTTTTACAAAGCTTCTGTTTATGCATAAAAAGTTCCTGTCCTACGTCCTTTAGAGAGAGAGAGAAAAAAAACCGGTACGGTGTGCGTACCCTACCTTGGTAACGGGGGACGTTACCTTCACACCCCAGGGTTGGGGACCCGGTGGTCTCTTAAAGGTTCCTACGGAAAAATTTTTAACAAAGATAATATGAACGTGTCTGAGATTACTGCTGGAACTTGTTAAAACTAGGAAACCTCGTCTAATGTCCTTCCAATACTCAACGACTTTCTTTTTTACCAATTCGTAGATCCATTTAAGGGACAAACGGGACACCAATCCTGAACGTCGAAGGTGACGGTCTCCGGACCCAAGCCGGGGACCAGCCCCTTAGGACACAAACACGAGCTGACTCGTGGTTCAACGCAGGCTGAGAAACGTTGGGACTCCTGGCATCGGGTGATCCGAAGAGACAGGTGCCTTAAAGGGTCCTTTTCTTATGGCCTCACCCAACGGTAAAGGAGGAGGTCCCCTGGAAGGGCTGGGTCTCTAACTTAGACTCAGAGGATGTAACCGTCCACGCAAGAAATGGTGACTCGGTGGACCCTTCGGGTCCAGTCCCCTAATTTTAGGGGGTGCGACGGACTGTGTCGTTTTTACTTAGGACCTACCCATTCGGGCAAAGTCAGATTTGGAAGTCTTTCGAGATCAAAAATACTCTTAAAGACTCCCATCTTAGAATCAGTTAAGAAGTGTCTTTTGGTCATAGTCTTTTTTTTTTTTTATTACAAGTGACAAGAAACTCTTGAACTTTCAAAATCGTTCAGAAACTAGTATGTAGCAGGGTTTCATATCCGAGGCGTCCAGGACCAGGGTAAGGGGTTTGGTCAGTATGGCTGAGTGGGGGCAAGAAGGGCTTCGAGGTGGTATCGAAAAGTAGTACATTTTGTCGTCTGCTACATGGAACACGACAAAATAAGTGACCACAAAAGTCTCCACCTATATTAACCCCCTTTCTTCAGGGAAGACTAATATAATGGACAGAAGAGTCCCCACCCAAACGAAAGGAAAACCAAGGGATCTTTTACCCTTTCCTCTTTTCCTTAGTGTCACAAACATACTCTTGGAACCCCTCTATTTGGGAGTATAGGATAAATGTCTGAACACGGGAGAAACTCTTCGTCTCTCCTCTTACAAAATAAAATAAAAAAAGGGCAAGAGGTGCACGAGTGACCCAGGGGTTTGGGTCCGGTCTCGTGATCCAATCAGAAGAATTAGGACGACCTCGAACCGTAATAAAATTATTGTTTTTATAAATACTTACTGTGATGATTAAGGGGTGGAAGGTTAGTATAGGGTCCTTTCTCGTGGTTGCAAAATGTCCATGAGAGAGGGTAGACCATCTAACGGCAAAGTACAACCGCTACCGAACAAAACGACACGCCTTCGAAAAAGCAAACTATATGACAACAACAAGTCGACGATTCAGTACAGGCTGAGAACCACTGGGGCACCTGACGTTGTGCGGTCCGAGGGGATAGAGTCAAACCAGTCTAAGTACAGGTAACTCAGCCACTACGATAGATTTGTCGAGTAGGAGACAGTAGGGGAAGAGAAAAACGGAAGTTAGACAGGGTCGTAGTCCCAGAAAATATTACTTAACCGAGAAGCGTAGTCCATCGATTTCATAAATAAAAACGATTAAAAGACATCTATTCTAGTATAGACGTTTCCTTCCGTCAAAATACAGAAGGAAAAGTTAAACTTACGGAAAAAATAAAAAGACAGAACGGGTCAACAAGGTTTCTCCTGAAGGTCATAATACAACTTAACTTCTCCACCCGTAGGAACAGAATGAGGACTATAGTCTCCTTTTCGAAAGTTGAAAAGTGGTAATTCATACTGGAATAGACACCCGAACAATATAACCGGAAACAACACAACTTCATACAAGGAAGATGTGGGTTAAATAACTCTCAAAAATATAACTTTACTAGAGAAAATAGTTTTAACAAATGTATATTCTACCTGTATACTGAAAATAGAAAGGAGGATAATTACACACATAGTGTGAATAGCTGAACATGTCACTTGGTAGTGACCCATGTTTCCTCTGTAGAGCGAACTAGTACCACACACTCAGAAAATTACGTCACAATTTTAACTAAACGGTTGCAAAACAACTCTTGAAAGTGTAGACATAAGTAGTCCCTATATCCAGATATCAAAAGAAAGTCACAGGAATAGACCGAGACTGTATTTCCCCTACGACCGGAACATTTTACTCGTGTCCTCACAAGGAAGGAGACGTGAAAAATCCTGCGCCGACCCTTTCTGACCACAATAAAGACGGTATTTACAAGCCACCTTAAGTGGTCACTTCGGTTGGCCTGGGCCCGAAAATGAACAGTCCTCCAACTAGACAAGGTCAAAGGGTGAGGAGGTATGAAGTCGGAACCAAACATTTGCAGGTGTTTGCAAAAGGGCAGACATCTATGGTGGCACAGGCGCAAGAGGGTCTGCTGCCGGTTCTCCCCGACCTTAGTCCAGTGTCAGAGGACGCCAAGGTGCCGACCATGACTCCGGACAGACGGGCGATAGGTTGCGGGTCCGCCCACTCCGAGGAGGACCGGGAAACCACAGACCACCACCTAGGGTGTCGAGGGTGCTCCGTGAAAACGAGTGCTTACCCACGGTTTAAAATCAAAAACCATGTTTGTATTCCTTACCGTCTGGAGGGAGCACCGCGTCACGCATTCTTAGGCGGACGGTTACGTCCCCTGTGCCCAAGCTAGGGGCCAGGTCCTTCTGAGGTGCACGACACCTCGTCGATTGGGGCTCTCAGTGTTGACGACTCGGGTACTCGACGTTGGTGACTGCGAGAGCTTACAAGTCGGGCATGAGACGATGTTCTCTCCGGGGGCGCTACTCTTCGGGCGTGTGGCGTCGGTTCCTATCGGGGGCAAGTGGGGTTGACCCCTTTCGGGCACACGTCGTCGTTTCTGGGTCGTGTCGGTTTTTAGTTAACTAATAATTTTTTTTTTAGTGTCCGAGTTGTACCTTAGTAAACACATCTGACACGATCCCGAGTTATGGATCAGATTAACTTCGAAACTTGGGGTACGGGTATTTACAACAGAACTTATCAGTCAGCCCTTAAAAATCGAGTCGTGGTCACTTCAGTGGACAGTGTCCCGGGGGAGGAAGGGGGTCTCCTGGTGGCCAATTAGACGTGCGTCTGGGGAAAGACATGAGGTAGCCACTACCACCAAGTCAGTGCTGCACGCTTCAGTGAAGCCAGCACAGTTCCAGAAACGTTGGGGCACCTGACATCGGACGGTCCGAGGAGACAGACACCCTAAAGGGTCCGTTCTTATGACCTCACCCGACGGTGAAGGAGGAGGTCCCCTATCGTTTCGTGTTAAACGTCAATACGAGACCCTACCCCTTCCGTCGAAGAGTCGTCGTCCAAAGAACCCAGGTAAAATGTCACTCCACGGACCCCAGTCACTGCGGTGGACATGTTTCCGCGACCGAGAGACTGACGTGGGTCCCTAGAATACCGACCTCCCTCGAGACACGATACAAACGGTTTGTTCTGATTGGACAAACTCTTTATTTCTCCCCCTAACAGGCTCCACTTCCAGTCTCTCTTTTATACGGGTCTGGTGGACAGCTCCTCGGGCACCGGCGGAATCCGCCCAATCGTCGAATCAGTACAGACTGAGGAACACCGGGGTACCTGACGTCGGGCGGTCCGAAGAGACGGGTACCCCAAGAGGTCCGTTCTTGTGACCTCGCCCAACGGTACGGGAGGAGGTCCCCGAGAAGGACTGGGTCCATAGCCTGGACGTAGAAGACGGAACCTTCCGCCGAAGAAATGGTAGACTCGGTGGTCCTTTCGGGTCCGAGGTCCACTCACTCCTCCTTAAGTCGGTGGAAGGATGACTCGAGACGGGAAATAACATGGGACACTGAAGGGGTCGTACTTACAGGGTAAGGCCCGTAGTATCACCGTGTACTCCCAGTGCAACGACGGTGCACGTTGGAGACTCGACCCGTTCCGTACCTCCTCCCCAAACCCTTCAAAGGGACCTTTCTTAAACCTCAATCTGGGAAGTAGAACCACTGGTGGTTTTGGGAGGATCTTAAGTCTCCTACTTTCCCTTTTTCCAGTACTTTGAGCCCCACACCCTTGTCTCAGATCCACCCTCTACTGAGTGGCAATAAAAGGAGCAGAAGTAACGGGTCTGTTTCGGGACCTTCTCTTTGTGAGTACTCTCTACTTAACATACGAACAGAAAAAGAAAAACTAACTTCGTACCAACTAAACAACACAATCAAAAGTCGTATGTCTTCTCACTAAGTCAATGCATAGATCTAACGTCTATATGTAGACCTGTACTCTGACTGAGCCCTAGACCGGGAACAAAGGCGAGTTACCACCCGCGTTTTGGGCTCGGGGGTTCGAAGTGGTCGGTCGTCCCTGCACCCTCGGACCGCCACCCGCCTCGGGCGCAAGCGAGACCGTCGCTGCCGACGTGACTGCCCGTCCCTGGACCAAAGGCCCACCAGCCCCCCATCCCCCGCAGGGGTCCAGAGCGCCGGAGAAAAATCAGGGAGAGAGGAGACGAAAATCAGGTTTCAGTAGAGTCGAGGCAATAGTCGGTCAGAGGACGAGGTCACCACTAAGGGTAAGAAGGAAAGAAAGAAACAAAAATTTATTCGAGTGCTAACGGAATCTAAGTGAAAAGTAGTACTTTGGGATGACTCCTCATCCACTTTTAACTACCTCCCCAAGAGACAAAAACTGTTTATTCTAACATAATTACACATGTACACTACTAACCTACGTGCGTACATAACACGTTACTGGTGGTGGTACTTCGATTAATTGTTTATTCAGTCGAGTGTACCAATGAAACACACACACACGTCCCCCACCCCCCCACCTCTCTTACAAATTCTAGGTAAGAGACTCGGCTAAAGTTACAATAATTGATAGCAGTGGTACGACCAGTAATCTAGGAGTCTTAAAGAGAAAGAAAAAATTTTTTTATAGATAAATAAAAGATAAACAAATAAACCGACACGATCCAGAATCAACGTCGTATACCCTAAATTAAGGTACTGGTCCCTAGTTTGGGCCCGGGGGACCTGACCCTGGTGCCTCCGAATCGGTGACCCGGTGGTTCTTTCAGGATAGAAAGAATTATTTCCTGGTGTCGACTGTATCCGTTTCTTGACCGACGTCACCTCTTGACATTCACACCAATGTTCACATTATTTAAAAGAAGGGTTTATATGAAGTAGGTCAAGGGATTAATAATTTTAGAATGTAATGATACTCAGTAAATAGAGTTGATCATTTCGTTATAATTATCTAATAACGATCGATTTTTAGTTTGGGAAACTGTACAGGGGTAATTCCGAATACCATACAAAGAAAAATTATATTTTATACAAAATTAAAGTCATTGATACTCGACAAAGTCCAAGTACACCATATAAAGGACGGTCACAAGGTAAACTAAAACTTTACTATAATCAAACGTAATAAGATTTAATAACAACCGTCCAGAATTTCTCCTTTCTCAAACATAAGTCGAACTTAAACGGGGACTCTCATAGGGAACAGAAGAGAAATAGAAACGAAATTTTCCTATACTTGGACTCAATAGACTATTGTAAGCATAATTACCCTTTTCCACAACGTCAAAAATGGATAAAGACGGGTGACGATTTACCTTTTGTACAGACAGTCCTTGAGCTTTCCTTCTAAACCCAAATAAGACTCTTTTGATTGGTGACAATACGGCGATTCCTCTTCTCTGTGTGACCACACATCCCATCGAACTTTTTCGTTTCCTATTTTCCTATCGCGGAACTTCCAGAATGATCTTAGACTCCATCCCTCGACATCCGTTGTGTTCATTCGTATAAATAGACCTTTATTAACGTCACTTATTGACGGTTAGTCACTCTTAAACTGCCTGAGAAGTGTATACAGTCGGTACATGGGTGAATATAATAGATCGCCCGGGAAATGCTGTTGACTGTAAGTGGTAGGTCGATGGGAGACGGACTGAGTCGGTCCGTAGTAGGTAAATTGTAAATCATACCCGAGACCTCTTACTTTATCGTTGGACGAGAACATAGGAACGGACCTCTTAGAGTGCCTGTCTCCTTGGACCTTCCGACGTCAGGTGTCCCAACGTTTCTCAGTCTGTACTGACTCGAGTTTGTCGTTGTTACCTGAACTTTATGTGGTACACCTCTCGACGAGTTGAAGGTTCGATCTTTCCCTCCTCCTCTCACCGTGATCTTAGACATCAAGGGGTCTCTTCTCCTTTTTAATGAAATTACAACACTGTAACCCAGAAACAGGGACAGGTCCATGTCTCGAGGGGTTTGAGAACTTTAAGGGACTCACAACACTCTCCATTTTCACAGAAAACAATACAATTTTATTGAAGACCTTTTCAGAGATCCATTGGATTCCTACCAACGGCCAACGGTCCCTTTGTTGGTTCACTAATTTCCCAACCTTGACAGTCAGGATGGGTGGGGGATGGGGGTTAGGGTGGGGGTTGGGGCTGGAGGTCCTTCCCTTCTTCCCGACCCCTAATGGTTAACGGTCACTAAGTTAGTTAGTGGGGATACAGCTGATTTCTTTATGCGAGTTGGATTTTCAACTCTCAATGCAAAACAAGTAGTCTATAAGAATCCTGAAGTTCGGGTCCTCCGTCGTAGAGTTCATTGGAACTCTCTTGACGACCCCCGACACCACACCCTTCCTATATGTACTCAAAACGTTGTTTCCCGTCCTCCAGTCTTGTTTTGCAATGACAATTTTTTTTCTTTTAGTCTACAGAGGTCAATTTCTTAAATCTCGAAAAGAGTCATTCCCTTCTACGTTCGCAGACCTGAGTGTCGTCAGCAGGGAAACTATACCTGGAGTCGACAGACGTCGGCCATAGGGACAAAAGAGTAGGGACTCAAGGGAGCCCCGAGTGGCACCCCTCACCGACGTCAGACTACCGACGACCCACCGTCCACAAGAAGGGGAGGACTCAAGGGAGCCCCGAGTGGGAGTTCACAGAAGTCAGTGAGTACCGACGTCGTAGGCAACAGATGACTATGCCGTCCTTTATTATAGGGTAAAGAGTAGATACATCACTTCGGAGGTATCTTTGAGTTTTCCTACCCAAGTCTCTCGAAGGTACAACCTGTGCACCTCCGAAAAGCTCGCACTACACGAGTCTTCGGGAAAAGGAGTAGGAACCGAGACACGTGGAGAAGGTAAACCGACAAGGACTGAATTTAGGAAGATACATGACACGGATCAGTAAGTAAACACAGGTCGAGAAACACTGGGGTACCTGACATCGGGTGGTCCGAGGAGACAGGAACTCTAAGAGATCCGTTCTTATGACCTCACTCAACGGTACGGGGAGGCCCCGTAGAAGGGTTGGGTCCCTAGTTTGGGTCCAGAGGGTGTGACGTCCACCTAAGAAATGGTAGACTCGGTGGTCCCTTCGGGTTCTTGTGACCTCACTCATCGAATTGGGAAGAGGTCCCCTTGAAGGAACGGCCCTCGGTGGCGTCCTCTAGGGTGGGTACTGTTCCAGTACACCTTCTCTTGACAGTTCGTTCCGAAGTCTTGAGTTGCCCGAGGGATCCGAAAGAGCTCGTAGATGGGGTTTGGTTTTAGACAGACAAAATGATAAAGTACTGAAAGTGGTTGAGGAGACTTTAATTGTCCCCCGATTTGGACTGGTGTAAAGAGACCTCTTTTAGTTGAATCCCGATATCGATTATTCAGAGGACCTGTACACTTCTTATAAAGTTTAGTTTGGGGGAGACAATCGTAAGATCGAACGAACCGTCCATATAGGTCTGAGACTGTCGGTGTGTACACTAATAAATATCGGAGGGTTGACACTCTCCGTGGCTTTCGGATTTTGTATCTCAGAAACTTTCTCAATTTTCAATAATCTCATCACGATCACGACTACATCCTAAAGTAATAACCCGGTTACGAACAACGATTCAAGGGTATAGAGAATAGGTGACACGTGGACGCTCACGTAATCAATTGTATCACTCTTACGTTCTTTTTGTGCACATCGGAACTTTAATTGGTGTAGTCTGAAAACTCGATTAACCAAGAAAGAACATTGAGTGACGTGGAAACGAGACACTTTTTACATTGAGACAAACCGTAAAAGACTCCGACTGTATCTAATCTTTATATTTCTTTTTTGTGAAACTCCCTTTTATTCAAAAGACCAATTCGTCGGAAATAGTTTTCTCCCAGTATTTTACAAGTGTCCGGAGGTTCCGACCTTCTATGACATGTGTGGTAGAAAACACCCTTTCCATACGTCTTTTTAGGACCAAAGCTATTCCCGTTTTGACGACCTTACAAACCCGACTGAGACATACTGGAACGTAGCAAAGGGAGATACATATTCCGTTCCATATTTTCATGGAAAACTTTTTATTTCGAAAACCCGGAGCGAGTGGCTTCGTCGAACCAGTGGGACACAAAAAAGAAGAGAGATAGAAAAAAAAAAGAGAGAGAGAGAGGGAGAGGGAGAAAAAAAGTCCGACTAGGGAACCTCGTACCTCCGAGGGACGCAAGTGAATAGACGGGCCCAAAGATTCTGGACTTGCCCTTCTGCAAGACGGAGAAGTGAGGGAGCCCTCTGGCCCTTCGGTGGACACCGGAGGCACTTGTCCCGTTTGAAGAACAGAACTTCAAAATAACCAAGAGATACATTTGGTTCCTTATAGTCGGAGAAAGAGAGGAAACAAAAGAATAGAAGTTGTAAGAAAGGAATAGCGAGAGATTTAGTTAGTGACTGCGACAAGGAGGAAGCCCAAAGGGACCTAGGACGCCCCCGACCTGGGGCCGCGAAGGACTGGGCCCCTAGCTTGACCCCAGAGGACGTAACCTCCGTCTAAGAAATGGACGACTCGATGGGTCCTTCGGGTTTAAGAAGATATTATTTAGTCATTAGATCACTCATTTTACAAAGAGACTCAAGGTACAAGAGTGTCTAAACTCAAGATCGTTTAACTACCTGGGTTCCTCCCCAAGCAGTCTTGGAAGGTAGGCATCGGTCAGCCTGTCTTTGTGTCCACCGGTGGTCCCGAGCGCTGACCGGGGACTTCACCCTCCCTCCAGTAGAAGATCCTACCTCGGGAATTAGACACCCCAGACTGCCATAGAGGTCCATCAAGTACAGTGCTACCTCCACTTAACGTCCTGTTTGTCGACCCAGTCGCCGAACCACCACACTTCTTGGTGGGGGAGGTATAAGTGTGTGTAGCCTTGACCCACGTCTCAGGAGTGACTACAGACTCTTCATTTTGTGACGGACGGTGCAGTCATTTGTTTACCACAGTGGTGGTAGTCACTAACGGGTGTCACTCGACCACTCGAGGCTCCGTTGCGTCCTTCGTCTCTTGTGGACGGTAGGTCGTCGGTCGTCGGACGTCGGTGACGGGTGCCGCTCGGGGCTCCCTCGAGTCCTACCCCTTTGTACCCTACGACCGGGGCCTGTCGACTCCACACGTAGGTCCTCACTAAAGTCACTCACGTCCGAGAACACAGAAGGGTATGTGTCTTTTCACGATTTAAGGAATCAGACTCTATAGACCAAAAGAAACTAATCATCATCACAAAGCTGCAAGTCTGGTGGACAGGAAGCAACGTTTTAAGGATAGGTAGGGTCGGGGAGGGAGCGGAGGAACTTCGTCAAGAAAGTCTTAATGAACACTACGACAGAGACCCGGACCTTCAGGATTCTCATACGTAACTTATTTTGTGTTGAGAGTCGAAAATACAACACGTTAAAAAAAAGTCGACTGTGAAATGTGTTCCAGGATGTCCTCAGTCGACTTTGGGATTGGGTTATACTGAGTACAGGAGTATCCTTCAACCTTCCTGTCCGTGACAACACGCGGCCCAACGGTTCTGCGACAAGGGGTTCATGTTCGGTACTCGGACCGGTGGGATGGATAATGGGAGCTGGGTCGACTTATCCTATATAGAGAGTTTTGGGTCTTCCGTGTTCGGTCGGACGACCGGTATTCTAGGGCCAAATTTAATCTCATGGTCGAAGTCACGTTACTGGGAACGGCGGTTCCCCAATAACTCCTAGGACGGAACCAAGTAACCTGGACTCGTTCCAGTCCTTTACAGATAGGGTCGAAGTCCGGGTGCGGGTCTCGGACGAGAGTCCTCGAGACGAACCCTAACCTGGGGACGCGGAGACCAAAATACAAAAGTTTTGACTGTCTCTATCCTTTCTTTTTGACTAGGTCCTTCCTTTCAACCTAGCTTGTAAATTGTAGAGTATAATTAAGACCGTTACTACTGACATGCATGACAACAAATTTACTTAGATAATTAGTAATTTTTTTTTATTATTATTCTCCAACCCTTCACTGGACCTCTGTCTTCTACGTCTCCCTTCCACCGGTACACTGATACACTCCTAGATGTTCGGCTCCCCACGATTCCTAAGGCTCAGCAGAGGGTCGGTCTCAGCTCCTCCCTCCACACCTTGTCTGGGAGGGAGCCTCGGGACTCCTCCTTAGTCGGGACGGTTGTGGGACCAAAACCTGGAGACCGGAGGTCTTACCACCTCTTATCTACAGAATTCGGTGGACTAAACGACAACAGACAAGGTAGTGAAGTACCCTTTATCTACCCCTCTGTCACCTTTGTCACAGTCTGAAATAAAAAACCCCGAGGTTTTAGTGACGTCTACCACTGACGGCGGTATCTTAATTTTCTACGAATGAGGAACCTTCTTTTCAATACTGGTCGGATCTATCGTATAAGTTTTCGTCTCTGTAATGAAACGGATGATTCCAGGGAGATCAGTTCCGATACCAAAAAGGTCACCAGTACATACCTACACTCTCAACCTGACACTTCTTCCGACTCACGGCTTCTTAACTACGAAAACTTGACGCCACAACCTCTTCTGAGAACTCTCAGGGAACCTGATGTTCCTCTAGGTTGGTCAGGTAAGACTTCCTCTAGTCGGGACCCACAAGAAACCTTCCTGACTACGATTTCGACTTAGAGGTCATGAAACCGGTGGAGTACGCTTCTCAACTGAGTGACCTTTTCTGAGACTACGACCCTCCCTAACCCCCGTCCTCCTTTTCCCCTGCTGTCTCCTACTCTACCGACCTACCGTAGTGCCTGAGCTACCTGCACTCAGACTCACTTGAGACCCTCTCCCACTACCTGTCCCTCCGGACCGCACGACGCTAAGTACCTCAGCGTTTCTCAGCCTGTACTGACTCGCTGACTTGACTTGACAAAGCCGTCGGGTTCCTTTATTCACATCTCTCCTACTCCAGGCAGAGAACTGAGGGGGTAAATAAGACAGGACGTTGACCTCCAAACCCCATACCACTGGCCGTCGGCGGAGAGTACGAGTGCACACACACACACACACACACACACACACACACACACACACCCTACTCTCACTGGAGTTTCCCTTCCCGAGTCGGGTCTTCTTCCTCCTTCCTTGGGCCCCCACCCTCCCGCCGCCTGCCGTTCGGGACTCCAGGAGGTGCGACGGGGGGAGGACTTAGGCCGAGGTGAGAGTTTCCTCCTTGACCCCTGAGTCAGCCCACCCCGACGGAAAGGTTTCAGACCTCTCTGGTCCGGTTCTAATAACAGATCCCGAAGGAAGGATGTTCGACTCCAGACGAACTAGTGGAATACAAGTTCAACTTGTAGTCGAATTTTAGTTCGAGTCCTATGCCCACCAGTCCTTTACAAGAATAGGTGACGAGGGACGGAAACATAGTACTTCACTTCACATTAAACGAGTCAACACGGACTGAGAAACACTGGGGTACCTGATATCGGGCGGTCCGAGGAGACAGGTACCCTAAGAGGTCCGTTCTTACGATCTTTCCCACCGGTAAGAGAAGAGGTCCCCTAGAAGGGTTGGGTCCCTAGCTTAGGCTCAGAGGACGTAACGTCCACCCAAGAAATGGTAGACTCCGTGGTCGCTTCGGGGTGGAACCACAGTATCCCTTTTTGTTTAGACTGAGGTATAGCCTAGACAAAGGAAATGAATTTGGAAACATAACACAAGAAAAACGATGTTCAATTCGTGATTTCCCTACAACGGACGTGTGACTTTCGTATCTATGACCGAGAAGGGGTACTTGGGACGAACAGTACGGACTCTGAACTCGATCCTATGGAAACGAATTCGAGTGTCCTTTATAGGACTGGTCCGGGTGGACGCTTACCGACGTCCTTTCTTCTTTAATCGTGTAGGGAAGACCTAAGACCGGTCTTCATACTTTATAAACGTTGTTAAACAACGGCAAAAATAAAGTGGAAGAGTGAAGGGGGAGAAACAAAATACATTCCTCGTACGTCTGGGAGCCGTTCTACCAAGAAACCCTGTAATCAGGTGGCAGAAGAACCAGGCGACCACGATAAAAAAAGAGGTCGTTGAACAGAAAGTTCAATGACCGGGTAGTACGTCACTCTTCATATTCGAACCTGAGTCATTATTGTACAGAAAAGACATGGGGAACAAGTATTGGTTTGAGTGTCTGAAAGTGTGGGACATCTGGGACGGAGGGTATCCGGTTACCCTGTAAGTTCCGTTCTACCACCATACATCTACTATGTCTGTACCTCCAGGGTGAACTCGACACGTAATAACTCGGTTCATGCGACTCCGACAATGGTGCACAGAGACGAAGGAGTAGGGAATACACGTCCGTGGTTTTGGTCCCGCACGTCTATGGTGTCGGGCGTCTTGAGACCGTCCAGCGAACATGGGTCATTTGCCTTCGGTAGTAAAGACACGAACGGTGCAAGGGGTACCATTGGAGGTGATGGGCCACTTATAAGAGTGGGAGTTTGGGTAGACAGGGTCGGGACCTCTGAGTGGCTCCGTTTCGTCCCTGTCCTTAAGGCACTAGTACCACAGGGAAGACAGGCCTGGTTCTAGGGCGGAAGTCAAGACGTCAAGTTTCCTTCTGAACCCTGACCTGTTAGTGTCCGGGGGGGAACGGGAGAGCCAGGGGCCCTACACACCGGTCTCCAAAACGGGACCGGGAACCGAGGAGGTGGTAGACCACACGTCAAAGGAAGAGTGTCGACTGAGTCCTTCGGTCTTCGGTGGTTACTGTCGTAGGAGGAGCATTTAGATCACACAGACCGAGGCGGGTGGGACTCTAGGGAGGATAGGACGGACTTCAGGCCGGGTTCTGCAAAAGGAAATTTTATCAAACAGAAAAGTCTCTTCCTTCTTATGGGACACTCTAGGAAAGGTTCACCTGAGATTTTTCTTTACTATCTTTACTTGAATGTTTTGTCTTTCTCTAAGTGTCCGAATCTCTTACTTGAATGCCACCACCCCCCGACCCCTCTCCTACTCCCCTTCCCTATCAATCCCTTAAACCCTACTCGTGTGTGTGTGACGACATAAAATTTACCTATTGGTTACTCCAGGATGACATCTCGTGTCGCTCGAGACGAGTCACAATATACCCTTGAACCCTCTCTTACCTATGGACATATACATGTCGACTCAGGGAAGTGACAAGTGGACTTTGATAGTGTTGTAACAATTAGCCGAGATGGGGTTGTTTGATTTCTCGAAATTTTTTTTTTTGAACAGAAAATTTATCGAAATTAAAAATTTAACTTCATATTTACGGAATATAATCAAAGTCCACATGGTGTATCACTAAGCCATCTCTTCCTTTACCGTCGGGTGAGGTCATGAGAACGGACCTTTTAGGGTACCTGACTCTTCGGACCATCCGACGTCAGGTACCCCAGCGTTTCTCAGCCTGTGTTGACTCACTGAAAGGAAAGGATATGAGATAATTTTGAATGATGACCCCGAAGGTCCCCATTTCTTAGACGGAAAGTTACGTCCCATGTATCCAGGGTAGGGACCATTCCCTTAATTCTAGGGTGTACCCCGTTGGTTCGGACGACCGGAGTTGACCTCTTAGGCACACGGTGTCAATCTCTACGGGTACATGACGTTATTTCTGGGTCGGCAGATTTATCTAAAAGAATTTCAAAGATGTTCTATCCCGAAGGAACCACCGAGTCACCATTTCTTAGGTGGACGGTTACGTTCCTGCACCCAAGTCAGGGACCAGACCCTTCTGCGGTGCACGGACACATGGTGTCGATGACTCGGGAACCTGGTGTTCATGACTTCGGACACATGGGACCTCGGACACCACGTGTTACTCTCTTCGGGCGGGTGGCAGTGATCGTTCCTCGGGGGCGAGAGGCGTCGATCTCTTTGCGGTCCGTCGTTGCCTCTGGGTCGTGTCGGTTTTTACTTGTTTATTTATTTAGAAATTTTTTACATCACTGTTCTATTACCGATATAGGGGATACGAGATGTCACATAGGATAACGAATAGATAATATCAGTACAGGTTGAGAAACACTGGGGTGTCCGACGTCGGGCGGTCCGAGGAGACAGATACCCTAAGAGGTCCGTCCTTATGACCTCCCCCAACGACACGGGAGGAGGGCCCCTAGAAGGGCTGAGTCCCTAGCTTGTGTATAGAGGCCGTAGAGGACGTGACGTCCGTCCAAGAAATGGTGACTCGGTGGACCCTTCGGGTATAAAAATATATATATATATATATATTGACGATAAAATAAACCAGTGACTGGATATGTTAAATTTCACAAAGTACGGGTGCTTATAAAGGGGTGTTGTATCAATATTCAACAAAGGGGTTGTACTAAATAAAAAATAAAAACCAACAAAATAATCAAATATGTAATAGTATGGCAGAAGCTTGTGACTCTAAATTAAAAATGCAAGGTGTCAAGTCAAGTCAGTGAGTCAGCACTGGTTGAGAAACACTGGGGTACTTAGTGTCGTACGGTCTGGAGGAACAGGTAGTGGTTGAGGACCTCAAGTGGGTTTGAGTGCAGGTAGCTCAGCCACTACGGTAGGTCGGTAGAGTAGGAAACAGAAGAGGAAGAACAGGACGGGGGTTAGGGAGGGTCGTAGTCTCAGAAAAGGTCACTCAGTTGAGAAGCGTACTCCACCGGTTTCATGACCTCGAAGTCGAAATCGTAGTAAGGAAGGTTTCTTTAGGGTCCAAACTAGAGGAAGTCTTACCTGACCAACCTAGAGGAACGTCAGGTTCCCTGAGAGTTCTCAGAAGAGGTTGGGACGTGAAGTTTTCGTAGCTAAGAAGCCGCGAGTCGGAAGAAGTGTCAGGTTGAGAGTGTAGGTATGTACTGGTGTCCTTTTTGGTATCAGAACTAATCTGTCTGGAAACAACCGTTTCATTACAGAGACGAAACCTTATACGATAGATCCAACCAGTATTGAAAGGAAGGTTCCTCATTTGCAGAAAATTAAAGTACCGACGTCAGTGGTAGACGTCACTAAACCCTCGGGTTTTTTTATTTCAGACTGTGACAAAGGTGAGAAAGGGGTAGATAAACGGTACTTCACTACCCTGGTCTACGGTACTAGAAGCAAAAGACTTACAACTCGAAATTCGGTTGAAAAAGTGAGAGGAGAAAGTGAAAGTAGTTCTCCGAAAAATCAAGAAGAAGTGAAAGACGGTATTCCCACCACAGTAGACGCATAGACTCCAATAACTATAAAGAGGGCCGTTAGAACTAAGGTCGAACACGAAGAAGGTCGGATCGCAAAGAGTGTTACATGAGACGTATACTCAATTTATTCGTCCCACTGTTATATGTCAGAACTATATGAGGAAAAGGATAAACCTTGGTCAGACAACAAGGTACAGGTCAAGATTGACAACGAAGGACTGGACGTATGTCCACAGAGTTCTCCGTCCAGTCCACCAGACCATAAGGGTAGAGAAAGTCTTAAAAGGTGTCAAATAACACTCGGTGTGTCAGTTTCCGAAACCGTATCAGTTATTTCGTCTTTATCTACAAAAAGACCTTGAGAGAACGAAAAAGGTACTAGGTCGCCTACAACCG
>SJYO01050415.1:50094774-50122675 GCA_006410555.1 Capra ibex
AGAGAAGAAAAGTGTCGATAAACATTCCGGAGGGGTCTGTCGGTAAAACGAAAAAACGTAAAGAAAAGGTACCCCTACCAGAACTAGGGACAGAGGACATGTTACAGTGCTTGGAGTAAGGTATCAAGTAGTCCGTGAGATAGATAGTCTAGATCCGGGAATGTAGATAAAGAGTGAAGGTGACATATTAGTATTCCCTAAACTAACTCCAGTATGGACTTACCAGATCACCAAAGGGGATGAAAGAAGTTAAATTCAGACTTAAACCGTTATTCCTTGAGTCCTAGACTCGGTGTCAGTCGAGGACCAGAACAAAAACAACTGACATATCTCGAAGAGGTAGAAACCGACGTTTCTTATATTAGTTAGACTAAAGCCACAACTGGTAGACCACTACAGGTACACATCTCAGAAGAGAATACAACGACCTTCTCCCACAAACGAGACCGACACTGCCTGGCGCGTCTTCGCACCGGCTCTCCTCGATGGGGAGCGGGTTCTAGTCCCCGTCGCCGGCTCTCCTCGATGGGGTGTAGGCTGTAGTCCCGCCACCGGCTCTCCTCGTTGGGGTGCAGGTTCCTCGTCACCGACGCGCCCGTGTCCTCCCGACTCTCCTCGATGAGGTGTAAGTTCCAGCCCCCCCGCCGACACTCCTCTATGGGGAGTAGGTTCCATTCCTCGTCGCCGACATGAAACGACCTCGTCGGCACCTCCCTATGGGGTACCATTCTCTTTGGGTTCAAGCTACCATCCACAACGCCCTCCGTAGTCTCCCGTCTGTGTGTTTGGTATGAGTGTCTTTTGATCAGTTAGATTAGTGTACCTGGTGTCGGAACAGATTGAGTTACTTTAATTCGGTACGGGCACCCCGGTGGGTTCTGCCTACCCAGTACCACCTCTCCAGTCTGTCTTACACCAGGTGACCTCTTCCCTTACCGTTCGGTGAAGTCATAAGAACGGAACTCTTGGGGTACTTGTCATCCTTTTCCGTTTTACTATCCTATGACTTTCTCCTTGAGGGGGCCAGTCGTCCACGGGTTATACGATGACCTCTAGTAACCTTTTCATTGAGGTCTTTCTTACTTTCCTACGTCGGTTTCGTTTTTGTTATGGGTCAACACCTACACTGACCACGATCCTCGTTCCAGACTACGACATTTCTCGTTATAGCGAATCCTTGGACTTTACAATCCAGGTACTTAGTTCCGTTTAACCTTCATCAGTTTGTCCTCTACCGTTCCCACTTGTAACTGTAAGATCCTTAGTCGTTTGATTTTACCTGACCTTACCCACATAAATTGAGTCTACTGGTAATATAGATGATGACGCCCGTCCTTAGGGAGTCTTCTTTACCTCATCGGTAGCACCAGTTGTTTTCTCAGACTTTACGTCATGAACCTCCGTTAGAGTTTTTGCTGTCTTACTGGAGACAAGCAGAGGTTCCGTTTGGTAAGTCATAGTGTCACTAGGTTCGGATACGGGGTTGGTCATTGCGACTTCTTCGACTTGCCAAGATACTTCTGGATGTTCTGGAAAATCTCGATTGTGGGGGTTTTCTACAGGAAAAGTAATATCCCCGATCTAACGTTTTCATCCTTCAGTTCTTTGTGGACCCCATTGACCGTTTAAACCGGAACCTTACGCCTTCCTTTGTCCCGTCTCTGATTATTCTCAAAATTGGAGACTCGGTGGTCCTTCCTTTCGCAATTCACAGGTAGTCGTGTCCAAAAAGCTAACATCAATGGTTTGTACCGGTGGTCCACCGTCCTAAAGAAGTACGTGGTGACCCGCCCCAAAAAACCAAAAAAAAAAAAAACTGTTTAGATTAAAAATAAAAGATAACCTCATCTCAACTAAAGGCAGGAACACAAGCAAAGTATCTTTGAACTAAGTCAATGAGTATCTACATACAGATAAGAAAAAGTTCCAGAAAAGGGCAAATCCAATAAAACCACACAAGTCATCTGAAGGGCCACGATAAGTCATCCCGGAAAACCTAATAGATAGACTATTATTTATCACGTACACGCAATTAGAGTTTGAGAATTACAGAGGGAAGGGGATGGAAAAAAAAAAAAAGCATTAGTATTCAACCGCAAGATTCTGACCCAGACAAAGAGAAATAGTTAATCAAAGAAACGTACTTTATTTTCCAGGGTGGACACTCACTACCGTTGGGTGAGGTCACAAGAACGGACCTCTTAGGGTCCCTGCCCCCTCGGACCACCCGACGACAGATACCCCAGCGTGTCTTAGCCTGTGCTGACTTCGCTGAACCGTCAACCGTCACTCACTACATCATAAAGAGAAAGGGAGACTGGTTTGAAGTGAGTCACCCTATTTAGAGGACTAGGTACGAGGACTGTTACCGCAAAAAGGAAGAAAAACTCGGATCCACATAAGGTCACTGATTTACCTGGTCAATGAGAAGTAAAGAGACAACTACCTGTAAAACCACCCACGAGACGGAACCTGCGACAGTTATCACGATGGGACTTTTTTTTCTCCACGTACATCGTAAAAAAAAAATTAAAAATTAAAAAAAAATTTAAAATTTTAGAAATTAAGAATGTACGCAAGGGTTTGTACTTGGGGGNACCCGAACGACCTAGCACACCAAAGAGATACAATCACAAAATTCCTTGGACGCAAAGCACAAGGAAACACCGACGTGGGTGGGTAAAGGGAGGGTGTCTCGTCCTTCTCAGGGACAAGGGGAACGGGAACCGTCGTAAAGTAGAAACTCCTAGAAAACCTCCTACCGGTAAGACCGGTCACCCTCGACCAAGGAACAAATCACAACTAAACGTAAAGAGATTATCAATCACTACGACCCGTAGAAAATTTCACGAGGTACCAAAAGACAGACGAGAGAAACTTCGTCACACATAAATCTGGAAACCGGGTAAAAAGACAGCCCAACAAACAAAAAAATATAACTCGACGTGCTCGTTAAACGTACGAAAGTGCTCCTTAAGGAAGAAAAATTTAAGTCGCGTTTGGAAAGAAAGAGGGGGGCGGCGGAGGGGGGGGGTAAAGCTCCAAACAGAAAAAGAAAGGAAATTCCAAAAGACACGACAACTTTTCGAAAACTCTAATTACTCCAGCGAAAACAACTGAAACAAAATAAAAGGCAACAACAGTCTCAACGAGGTTTTTCGTGAACACTACATACAGTTTCGAACAAGACATATATAAAAGGAGTTCTCCAAATCTCCTTAGCAGGGAGGTAAATCGAGAAATTAACTAAACCTCCAAGACATTCGCCAATCCCTCTCTACATTAAAGTAAGTGAAAAGTGAACAAATTCCTTGGAGGTGGGGCCGGAGGTTGCACCGACAATTGTTACATGTAGGGGTCGCAGTCGCATCCTCCCGAGGGCAAAGAGGTGTTGGAGAAGTCGGAAATAATTCTGAAAAACGGTTTCCGGAAAGACTGGTAATACTCGACTATGGAGGAACATGAAAGCTAAAGGTAAAGAAATTATTAATCACTACGACTCGTAGAAAAGTACTCGACATGCCGATAGACGTACGGAAGAACCCGCGTTACAGGTAACTCTGAAAACCGAGCAAAAAGATAACCCAACAAACAAATAAACTATAAGTGGTCGAACGGAAAGGACCTCTACTTCAGGTACACCCAGAACAAACCATTGATAAAAAATGAGACGTTGACGAAGTTTCCAGTCACTCCAGGGAAAACAACTGAAAACAAAATAAAAAGTAATGAGAGCCACCACCCACGTTTTTCTTGCACGACGTTAAATATAGCTTCCCCAAAGACGA
Source organism: Capra ibex (assembly GCA_006410555.1). Lineage (NCBI taxonomy): Eukaryota > Metazoa > Chordata > Mammalia > Artiodactyla > Bovidae > Capra > Capra ibex. The sequence continues at coordinate 50,098,563 of SJYO01050415.1, forward strand.
ATATAAAGGGAGTTCTCCAAATCCGATTAGTAGGATGGTAAATCTAGAAATTAACTAAGACTTAAGAAAAGAGACATACCCCAATCCCTCAACAGTATTAAAGTAAGAGACAAAGGAACAAATTCCTGGTTCCCTTTCTAACTTCCGTCCTCTTCCTCCACCGTCTCCTACTCTACCAACCTACCGGAGTGGTTGAGCTACCTGTACTCAAACTCATTTGAGACCCTCAGCCACTACCTCTCCCTCCGGACCGCACGACGTCAGGTACCCCAGCGTTTCTCAGTCTGTGCTGACTCGCTGACTTGACTTGACTTCCTTGGAGGTGGAACATGAGGTACCCCCGACAAGTGTCAAATGCAACGGTCGTAGTAACATCCTCCCAAGGGAAAAGAGGTGTCGGAGAGGTCCTAAATGACAAACATCTGAAAAATTGAATGGAGTAACAATAAAACTAAACGTAAAGAGAATTCTTAAGTCCTCCAACTTTGAAAAGGGAATAAAAAAAGATTTTCGTGAGACTCATCTTGACTGGAGAGGTCTCACTGGAGAACTGACAGACGGGACAAGAATTAGAAAAAGGTCCCGGATGGGGTCCCACAAACACATCCTGGTCACAAAAAAGGAATTTAGGAGGACGGACCGGTTGTCATAAGTCAACATCAATGGTTTCCGCTGGTGTTCCTCCGCCGTAAAGAAGTACGCGGTCCGAAAAAAAAAAAAACCATACAATCAAAAATAAAAGGAAACTTCATCACAACTGCAGACAAGACACAAAATCCAAATGTCCTTAAACTGAGTCAATGTGTACCTGTATAGATAAGAAAGAGTCCTTGAAAGGGCGTATCCGAGACAGTCACACAAGTCTGAAGGGATACGACAAGTCATCCAGGAAAACCTAATGGACTATCATTCATAGGACATATACAAGTAGGATTGGAGAATTGGTCTCTTAGTGCTACCACACTAGTGAGTGGATCTCGGTCTGTAGGACCTTACACTTCAGTTCACCCGGAATCTTTCGTAGTGACACTTGTTTCGATCACCTCCACTACCTTAAGGTCAACTCGACAAAGTTTAGGACTTTCTACTACGACACTTTGACGACGTGAGTTATACGGTCGTTTAAACCTNTCACCGGTGTCCTGACCTTTTCCAGTCAAAAGTAAGGTTAGGGTTTCTTTCCGTTACGGTTTCTTACGAGTTTGATGACGTGTTAACGTGAGTAGAGTGGGCGATCATTTCATTACGAGTTTTAAGAGGTTCGGTCCGAAGTCGTCATGTACTTGACACTTTAAGGTCTACAAGTTCGATCAAAATCTTTTCCGTCTCCTTGGTCTCTAGTTTACCGGTTGTAGGCGACCTAGTACCTTTTTCGTTCTCTCAAGGTCTTTTTGTAGATAAAGACGAAATAACTGATACGGTTTCGGAAACTGACACACCGAGTGTTATTTGACACCTTTTAAGACTTTTTCTACCCTTATGGTCTGGTGGACTGGACGGAGAATTCTGTGGACATACGTCCAGTCCTTCGTTGTCAACCTTGACCTGTACCTTGTTGTGTGACCAAGGTTTATCCTTTTCCTCCTGTAGTTCCGACATATAACAGTGGGACGAATAAATTGAGTATACGTCTCATGTAGCACTCTTTGCGATCCGACCTTCTTCGTGTTCGACCTTAGTTCTAACGGTCCTCTTTATAGTTGTTGGAGTCTATACGTCCACTGTGGTGGGAATACCGTCTTTCACTTCTCCGTGACTTTTCGGAGAACTACTTTCACTTTCTCCTCTCGCTTTTTCAACCGAATTTCGAGTTGTAAGTCTTTTGCTTCTAGTACCGTAGACCAGGGTAGTGAAGTACCGTTTATCTACCCCTTTGTCACCTTTGTCACAGTCTGAAATAAAAAAACCCGAGGTTTTAGTGACGTCTACCACTGACGTCGGTACTTTAATTTTCTGTGAATGAGGAACCTTCCTTTCAATACTGGTTGGATCTATCGTATAAGGTTTCGTCTCTGTAATGAAACGACTGATTCCAGGCAGATCAGTTCCGATACCAAAAAGGTCACCAGTGTATACCTACACTCTTAGTCTGACACTTCTTCCGACTCCCGGCTTCTTAACTACGAAAACTTCACGTCACAACCTCTTCTGAGAACTCTCAGGGAACCTGACGTTCCTCTAGGTTGGTCAGGTAAGACTTCCTCTAGTCGGGACCCACAAGAAACCTTCCTTACTACGATTTCAACTTTGAGGTCATGAGACCGGTAGAGTACACTTCTCAACTGAGTAACCTTTTCTGAGACTACGACCGTCCCTGACCCCCGTCCTCCTCTTCCCTGCTGTCTCCTACTCTACCGACCTACCGTAGTGGTTGAGCTACATGTACTCAAACTCACTTGAGGCCCTCAACCACTACCTGTCCCTCCGGACCGCACGACACTAAGTACCCCAGTGTTTCTCAGCTTGTACTGACTCGCTGACTTGACTTGGAGAATTACAGAAGAAAGGGGAGTAAAAGAAAAAAGCCATTAGTATTCAACCAAAAGATTGACACTCAAACAAAGACAAACATTTAACGAAGTTAAAATACTCGAATATATAAAGTGGACCTTCACTATGACATAAAGAGGGAGGGAGAGACGCACTGAAGTGACGTATACTACTGAGAGAGGCAGGTAGGTACGACGAAGGTTCCGTGAAAAAGTAAAGAGACGACTACCTATAAAATCGACTCTGAGACAGAACTTACAACAGTCATCGCGACGGGACTTTTATCCTCTCGTTTATAAAATTTAATGCTAAAAGAGACCTAGAGTCCGTTCCCCAGGACCCGAACGACCACGTCCACCTCTTAAATATAAATCACTAAATTCCTGACAGATATGGCAAACGGAAGCACCGACGTGGGTGGGTAAAGGGAGGGGCGGGTGTCACATCCGCTAGAGGGACAAGGGGAGTGGGAGTCGTCCCAAATGAGAATACCTCCTACCAGTAAGAGACTCCAGACTCGACTGTGGAGCGAGATCGAAACTCACCGCAAAGAGATTGTCACTCCGACTCGTAGAAAAGTACACAAAGTGCCGGTAGACGTGCGGGAGAAACCTGTTTATAGGTAAATCTAGAAACCGGACTAAAAGGTAACCCAACTAACAAAAAAAGGTATAACTCATCGTATTCGACAAACGTACACGTTCCTCTCCTTAAGGAACAAAATTTTAAGCCAACGTTTGGAAAAAAAAAAGAGTAAAACTACAAACAGAAAAAGAAAGGAAATCCCAAAAGACATGACAACTTTTCGAAAACTCCAATTACTCCAGGGAAAACAACTCAAAATAAAGTAAAAAACACTAACATTCTTGACTAGATTTTACTGGAACGACGTTAAAAATAGTTTAGCACAAGACGCATATAAAAGGAGTTCTTCAAATCTCATTAACAGGAAGGTAAATCGAGAAATTAACTACACCGCAAAAGAGAAAGACAGTCGCCAAAGCCTCTCTGTATTAAAGTAAGGGAAACGTCAACAAATTCCTTGGAGGTGGACTGACAATTGTTGACTGTAACGGTCGTAGTCCCAGCCTCCCCAGGGCGGAGGGGTGCGGGAGAGGTCCTAAATGACAAACATCTCAAGACTGTGTCCGGTGAGACTGGCCCCACGCCGCTACGGAGCAACACCTAATCTAGTCGTAAAGAGATCATCGCTGCGAGTCGTAGAAAAGGACACGCAAAACCAGTGGACGTACGGAAGGAACCTGTTCACAGGTAAATCTAGAACCGGGCAAAAAGATGACCCAACTGACAAAAAGACTGGAACTCGATGCACTCGTCAAACGTACAAACCTCTACTTAAGGAGAGAAATTGAAGCCAACGTTTGTAAAAGGGTAAGACTCCCAACAGAAAAAGAAAGGAAAGGCCAACGGGAAAGAGACGTTTTCGAAAAGTCCATTTACTCCACGAAAAGAAAAGGCAAAAGAAAACAAAACTTAATAAGACTCGTATCTAGGGTTTTCTTGAACGACACCAAACACAGTTTCGACCAAGACGTGTATAAAAGTTCACCAAATCTCCGTAGCACGGAGATAAACTGAGAAATTAGCTAAACCTCAAAGAAGACATTCGCCAATCCCTCTCTACATTTAAGAAAGTGAAAAGTGACAAATTCCTTGGAGGTAGGGCCGGAGGTAGCACCGACAAGTGTTGAATGTAACGGTCGTAGTCACGTCCTCCCAGCGCAAAGAGGTGTGGGAGAGGTCGGAAATAACAAACATCTGAAAAACTGTTTCCGGTAACACTGACCACACTTGACTAAGTGGAACGGCATCGAAACCAAACGTAAAGATATTGTAAAGTACTACTACTTTACAAGTATAGTGTTCGAAAAGTACACTACAAAAATGTGTGTCACGCTCATTTTGACTTGAGAGTTCTGACCGGAGAAGGAGCAGACGGGACAAAGCTTAAGAAAAAGGGGTTGGATGGTTCCTGTAAACAACTCCTGACCAAACAAAAGGAATGTCGGGGAGCCCGGACCACTTCTAGTTCACGGGCAGGGGTACCCAAAAAGACAACAACAATGGTTTTCGCCGGTGTTCCGCCGTCGTAAAGAAGTACGCGGTGACACGACTAACGAAACAAAACCGATTAAATTAAAAAGAAAAGACACCCTCATCTCAACCAAAGGAAAAGGTACCCCTACCATACCTAGAGACAGAGGACGTGTTACAGTGCTTGAAGTGAGGTATCAAGTAGTCCGTGAGATAGATAGTCTAGATCCGGGAATGTAGATAAAGAGTGAAGGTGACATATTAGGATTCCCTAAACTAAATCCAGTATGGACTTACCAGATCACCAAAAGGGATGAAAGAAGTTAAATTCAGACTTAAACCGTTATTCCTCAAGTACTAGACTCGGTGTCAGTCGAGGACCAGAACAAAAACGACTGACATATCTCGAAGAGGTAGAAACCGACGTTTATTATATTAGTTAGACTAAAGTCACAACTGGTAGACCACTACAGGTACACATCTCAGAAGAGAACACAACAACCTTCTCCCACAAACGATACTGGTCACGTAAAAGAACCGTTTTGGTAATCAGAAACGGGACGAAGTAAGGTGTAAGGTTCCGGTTTAAACGGAACAATAAGGTCCACAAAGAACTGAAGGATGAAAACGTAAGGTCAGGGGATATTACTTTTCCTGTAGGAAAAACCCATAATCAAGATTTTCCAGAACATCCAGAAGTATCTTGGCAAGTTGAAGTCGAAGAAACCGCAATGACCAACCCCGTATCTGAACCTAATGACACTATAACTTACCAAACGGAACCTCTGCTTGTCTCTAGTAAGACAGCAAAAACTCTGACGGAGGTTCATGACGTAAAGCCTGAGAGAACAACTGGTACTACCGATGAGGTAAAGAAGACTCCCTAAGGACGGGCGTCATCATCTATATTACCAGTAGACTCAATTTAAGTGGGTAAGGTCAGGTAAAATCAAGCGACTGAGGATCTTGCAGCTGCAAGTGGGAACGGTAGAGAACAAACTGGTGAAGGTTAAACGGAACTAAGTACCTGGACTGTAAGGTCCAAGGATACGTTGTAACGAGAAATGTCGTAGCCTAGAACGAAGATAGTGGTCAGTATAGGTGTCGACCCATAACACAAACGAAACCGAGGTAGGGAAGTAAGAAAGACCTCAATAAAGAGGTGACTAGAGGTCATCGTATAACCCGTGGATGACTGACCCCCTCACGGAGAAAGTCATAGGATAGTAAAACGAAAAAGTATGTCAAGTACCCCAAGAGTTCCGTTCTTATGACTTCACCAAACGGTAAGCGAAGAGGTCACCTGGTGCAAGACAGTTCTGGTAGGGGTACCCTTTTTTTACGTTTTTTCGTTTTACCGACAGACCCCTCCGGAATGTTTATCGACACTTCTCTTCTCTCCACTTTTCGTTTCCTCTTTTCCTTTCTATATCCGCAGATTTACGTCTCAAGGTTTCTTATCGTTCTTCTCTATTCTTTCGGAACAAGTCGCTAGTTACGTTTCTTTATCTCCTTTTGTTGTCTAACCCTTTCTGATCTCTAGAAAAGTTCTTTTAATCTCTATGGTTCCCTTGTAAAGTACGTCTCTACCCGAGTTATTTCCTGTCTTTACCAGACCTGGATTGTCTTCGTCTTCTATAATTCTTCTCCACCGTTCTTATGTGTCTTCTTGACATGTTTTTTCTAGAAGTGCTGGGTCTATTAGTACTACTACACTAGTGATTAGATCTTGGTCTGTAGAACCTTACACTTCAGTTCACCCGGAATCTTTCGTAGTCATGCTTGTTTCGATCACCTCCACTACTTAAGGTTAACTCGACAAAGTTTAGGACTTTCTACTACGACACTTTCACGACGTGAGTTATACGGTCGTTTAAACCTTTTGAGTCGTCACCGACGTCCTGACCTTTTCCAGTCAAAAGTGAGGTTAGGGTTTCTTTCCGTTACGGTTTCTTACGAGTTTGAGGGCGTGTTAACGTGAGTAGAGTGTACGATAATTTCATTACGAGTTTTAAGAGGTTCGGTCCGAAGTCGTTATGCACTTGGCACTTGAGGGACTGCAAGTTCGACCAAAATCTTTTTCGTCTCCTTGGTCTCTAGTTTAACGGTTGGAGACGACCTAGTACCTTTTTCGTTCTCTCAAGGTCTTTTTGTAGATAAAGACGAAATAACTGATACGGTTTCGGAAACTGACACACCTAGTGTTCTTTGACACCTTTTAAGACTTTTTCTACCTGGTCTGGTGGACTGGACGGAGAACTCTTTAGACATACGTCCAGTCCTTCGTTGTCAATCTTGACCTGTACCTTGTTGTCTGACCAAGGTTTATCCTTTTCCTCTTGCAGTTCCGACATATAACAGTGGGACGAATAAATTGAATATACGTCTCCTGTAGTACTCTTTGCGACCTGACCCTCTTTGTGTTCGACCTTAGTTCTAACGGTCCTCTTTATAGTTATTGGAGTCTATACGTCTACTGTGGTGGGAATACCGTCTTTCACTTCTCCTTGATTTTTCGGAGAACTACTTTCACTTTCTCCTCTCGCTTTTTCAACCGGATTTCGTGTTGTAAGTCTTTTACTTCGAATACCGTAGGCCAGGGTAGTGAAGTACCCTTTATCTACCCCTTTGTCACCTTTGTCACAGTCTGAAATAAAAAACCCCCCGAGGTTTTAGTGACGTCTACCACTAACGTCGGTACTTTAATTTTCTGCGAATGAGGAACCGTCTTTTAAATACTGGTTGGCTCTATCGTATAAGTTTTCGTCTCTGCAATGAAACGACTGATTCCAGGCAGATCAGTTCCGATACCAAAAAGGTCACCAGTACATACCTACACTCAACCTGACACTTCTTCGGACTCGTGTCTTCTTAACTACGAAAACTTGACACCACAACCTCTTCTGAGAACTCTCAGGGAACCTGACGCTCCTCTAGGTTGGTCAGGTAAGACTTCCTCTAGTCGGGACCCACAAGAAACCTTCCTTACTACGATTTCGACTTCGAGGTCATGAAACCGGTGGAGTACGTCTCAACTGAGTGACCTTTTCTGAGACTACGACCCTCCCTAACTCCTGTCCTCCTCTTCCCCTGCTGTCTCCTACTCTACCGACCTACCGTAGTGGCTGAACTACTTGGACTCAAACCCATTTTAGGCCCTCAACCACTACCTGTCCCTCCGGACCGCACGACGCTAAGTACCCCAGCGTTTCTCAACCTGTGCTGACTCGCTGACTTGACTTGGCTTGACTTGGTCTCACCCTCCTCAGGGACCAGGGGAGCCGGAGCCGTCGCAACGCATCTAGAAGACCTCCTACGGATAAGACTCGGCACACTCAACTACGGAGCAACGTCGAAACTAACCGTAAAGAGATTGACTACGACTCGTAGAAAAGTACACGAAGGACCGGTAGACCTGCGGGAGAGTTCTGCTTCCAGATAAATCTAGAAACCGGACAAAAAGAGAACTCAACTAACAAAAACTATAGCTCGACTTACTTGACAAGCGCACAAAACCTCTACTTATTTAACAAAAATTTAACCTAACATTGGTAAAAAAGGGTAAAACTCCCAACAGAAAAAGAAAACAAATCTCGAAGGGAACGGTACGTTTTCGAAAACTCCAATTACTCCAATGAAAACACCTCAACACAAAATAAAAAATAATAAGACTCACTTTGGTTCTCCTTGAACAACACCAAATAAAGTTTTAGATAAGACGGGCATACAAGGAGTTCAAATCTCATAGGTAGGGAGGTAAATCGAGAAATTAGTCGAACCTCACAAAAAAGACATACCCCAATCCCTCCTTGTATTAGTCCAAGTGAAAAGCGAACGAAGTCCTTGGAGGTCCGACGGGGGACAAGACCGACAATTGTCAAAGGGAGCGCTCATAATCTCATTCTCTTAACGAAAAAGAGGGTTTGCGGTGGTAAATGACAAACACCTCAAAAACTGTTTTCAGTAAGACTGGTCACACTCGAGTAGGGATCGACATCAAAACTAAGTGTAAAGAGATTTTAATGAGGTCCAACTTTCCAAAGGTATACTAAATTTTTTTTTTTTTGTTGTTGACATTTTGACTGGGGAGCCCTCACCGGAGAACCGCCGGACGGGACGAAACCTAAAGGAGGTCTGGCTGGGTCCTGCAGACGCCTCCTGCCGACAAAGGAGGACTACAGGAGTGTCTGGACCACTTATACTGCACGGGTAGTCCTGTCCACACCTCTTCTGTTACCGTGGGGTGAGGTCATGAGAACGGACCTTTTGGGGTACCTGTGTTGACTCGCTGAAGTGAAAGTGAAAAGTGAAAGTACGTAACCTTTTCCTTTACCGTTGGGCGAGGTCCCAAGAACGGACCTCTTAGGGTCCCAGCCCCCTCGGACCACCCGACGGCAGATACCCCAGCGTGTCTCAGCCTGTGCTGACTTCGCTGAATCGTCGTCGTCGTCCTGTCCAAAAAGGCAACAACATGGTTTGCGCCGGTGTTCCGCCGTCGTAAAGGAGCACGAGGTCCAAAAAAAAAGAGAACATTGAATTAGATATAAAAGACAACTTCGTCTAAACTATAGACTTCAACCCGAACAAAATCCACTTGTCCTTGAACTAAGTCAATATGTGTCTGTACATAGATAAAAGAGACCTCAGAAAAGGGTATATCCAATAGTGACACAAGTCGTCTGCAGGACACGAGTGTCAGCCAGGAAAGTCTAATAGATATTAAGTATGTAAAATTAGGGTTGGAGAATCACATAGCGAGGGATGTTGTAAAATTTTTTATTAGTACTCAACCCCAAAAAATTGGCTCAGACAAAATAAACGTTCAATAAAGTAAACGTACTTAAAGACCGAAGGTGTAAAATCACTATAAAATTCTATAAACAGACCGTGGAGTGAATCATTTTATTAGAGAGTCAGGCAGGTGCGACGACGGGTACCATCAAAGGGAAGAGAGAGAGAGAGAGAAAAAAAAAAAAAATTAAACACTCACATAAGGTCACATGTTTACTCGGTCAATCAGTAAATAGGTATCTATAAAACCAATTACGACAGGACCGACAACACTTCTCACGACGGGACTTTTATCCCCACGTGCACGGGAAAACTTAATCCTGAAAAGGGTCTATTTTCGTTCCTCACCCCAACGGGCTTTTCACCATTGAGAGATAAAACACAAAATTTACTTTCTTTCACTTCACTTCAGCGAGTCAGCACATGCTGAGAAACGCTGGCCACCTGACATCGGGTGGTTCGAGGAGGCAGGTACCCTAAGAGGTCCGTTCTTATGACCTCACCCAACGGTAAGGGAAGAGGTCCCCTAGAAGGACTGGGTCCCTAGTTTGGGTCCAGAGGGTGTAACGTCCATCTACGAAATTGGAGACGTGGTGGTCCCTTCGGGAATAAAACACAAAATTCCTCGGAGGTCTATAAAAGGAAGGACCGATGTCGGTGGGTAAATGTTGGAGCGGGTGCCACATCCTCCCAAGAGACAAGGGGAGCGGGAACCCTCGTAAATTAGAAACTTTTAGAGAACTCTTACCGCAAAGATTCGACTCATTCTACTATGGAGTTGGATCAAAATTAAAAGTAAAGAAATTATTAATGACTGCAAGTCATAGAAAGGTGCCCGAAAAATGGAGGATGGTACACTCAGGTTAATTGGAGAACTTCAACCGAAGCACCTTCAGTCGGGACAACACTCAAGAAAAGGCCGCTAAATGGGGCCCCGTGAAGAACTCCCGTCCACAGGAAAGGTCGGGGCGCCAGGATCACTTATAACCCGGGTAGTCGTGGCCAAAAGTTCCCCAACAATGTCTCTTACCGGTGTCCCGCCGTCGTAAAGAGGGGCGGGTTGAGGCCAATGGACCCGTTGGTCTCGGAGTCCCGCGCAGGACAAGACCCAACATAATCTACCTATGTGGGTCCCGAACACAGAGGAAGAAGGGGGGAATCGGAAATAGGGGGACCGGTTCGGGTCGCTAACCGTGTGGCGAGACGTCTCCCTCGACAGGAGGAGTCCACCTCTCCTTCCTCCGACCTCCACCCCTGGGTGGGGGTCCTGTGTGCCTCGGGCCCCCTGAAACACTTCGCGGAGGTCGGGTCTCTGGGGTGGCAGGAAACCCCCGCGATCCCAACCGAGACGACGTCCTCTCTGGGGACCCAGACCTCTGCCACCCGAGTCCGTCGGCCCTTGTCCTTCCGGTCCAGGCCCCCACGAGTGACGCCCGTGTCGGACGGGTCGCGGGAGTCGGGGTCCTGTCAGGGCGGCCCCCTGGGTTCGGACGAGTCCGGGGTCCCGGTACTGCGGTCGGGTCCAGGGGGTCCGGGCTCCCCGTGTCGCAGTCGCCGAGAAACGGAAGTGGAAAAAAACTATCAAATAAAACTTAACGCACATATCCACTAAACGTAACACCCAAAAAAAGTTTTTACACAAGTCAAGTCAAGTCAGTGAGTCAGCACAGACTGAGAAACGCTGGGGTACTTAGTATCGTGCGGTCCGGAGGAACAGGTAGTGGTTGAGGGCCTAAAGTGAGTCTGAGTACACGTAGCTCAACCACTACGGTAGATCGGTAGAGTAGGAGACAGCAGGGGAAGAGGAGGACGGGGGTTAGGGAGGGTCGTAGTCACAGAAAAGGTTACTCAGTTGAGAAGCGTACTCCACCGGCTTCATGACCTCAAAGTCGAAGTCGTAGTCAGGAAGGTTACTTGTGGGTCCTGACTAGAGGAAATCCTACCTGACCAACCTAGAGGAACGTCAGGTTCCCTGAGAGTTCTCAGAAGAGGTTGTGGTGTCAAGTTTTCGTAGTTAAGAAGCCGCGAGTCGAAAGAAGTGTCAGGTTGAGAGCGCATTTACGCATGTCGTTGAATCAAGTAAATATACATCTATATATATACACACACACACAAGAAAAACCAAAGAAAGGGTCTCTCAAATAATGTCTAACAACCGATCCGAGGGAGCACGAGGGTCACCCAGGAACACCTGAGTAAATATTTATCATCACACATACACAATAAGAGTTGGACGATTAAAGAGGAACGTGGGGTGCCAAGCAAAAGACCATTGGCACTGACAGAAATGGCTCAGATACTTCGACAAACACAAAACATTTCTTCAAGCAATATACGTACAGACCTAAGGTGGGTCTTCACTATTGTCCACTATGTGCACCGTGAGGTGAGTGAAGTGGCCACACTAGCAGAGACCGAGAAGGGACACTGACCTTTACCGAAAGAAAGTAGGAAAGCACAGACCTATCATGGCGCAACACGTAGACACGGGGGCGAAGAAATTAGTGAGTGGACAGGAAGATGTGACTCCAACGAAACCATAGAACGGCTAAATGGGTCACGACGGTACTACCAACCACACGTCGTTGAAGACTTTTAAACCACAAGAGTCCTAGGTGCGGGTCTGCACCCTACCGACCCAGTGCACCATGAAACAACTGACAACTTACAGACTTTCGGCACCTGCGTGACTAAATGTAAGGGTGGGTCCGATCCTCCCAAGGAAAGAGGGGTGTGGGGAGGACGTAAATAACAGTTTAAAAACTCTTCCGGTCCGACTGGACCGGACTTCACTAGGGAGTGACTTGGAGACTAAACATAAAGAGATCACTAATCCCTACGACTTGTAGAAAAGTCCACGAAATATCGGTGGACCTACGGAAGAGACCTGTTTACAGGTGAATCTAGAAACCGGGTAAAAAGATAATCCAACAAACTCAAAAAATATAACTCGTCGTACTCGGGACAAACAGACAAAACCTCCACTTAAGGAACATAGAGGTAAACTTTTGTGAAAAAGGGGGGTGTAAGACTCCCGACAAAAAGAAAGTAAACACCAATTGGGACGACGAGTTTACGAAAATTCCAATTACTCCAGGGTAAACAAATTAAATCAAAAAATAGAAAGATTCTCACTGAGGTTCTGCTAGACCGACACTAAATATAGTTTCGCACAAGACGGACATAAAAAGAGTTCTCCAAATGTCGTAGACAGGAGGTAAATCTAGAAACTAACAAGACCTCATATAAAAAGACGTACCTCAACCCCTGACTGTATTAAAGTAAGAGAAAAGTCCTTGGAGGAGGGACAGGAGAGAGGACCGACAATTGTTAAATGGAACGGCCGTAGTCACGTCCTCCCAAATAAAAAGAAGTGTGGGAGAGGTCACAAATAACAAGCATCTGAAAAACAGTTTCCGGTTAGACTAGTCTCACTCCACTATGGAGCATAAAAAATAAACGTAAAGACATTCTAACTCTCTATATTTTAGAAAAGTACACCAATAAAAATTTCAACAATTCAGTGAAGTCAGCACAGGGTGAGACACGTTGGGGTCTCTGCCGTCGGGTGGTCCGAGGTGGCAGGGACCCTAAGAGGTCCGTTCTTGTGACCTCACCCAACGGTAAAGGAAGAGGTTACGTACTTTCACTTTTCACTTTCAAGGTTGAGAATCACTGGGGTACCTGACGTCGGATGGTCCGAGGAGGTAGGTACCCTAAAAGGTCCGTTCTTGTGACCTCACCCCACGGTAACGGAAGAGGCTAAAAATTTCTCACACTCATTTTGAATGGAGAGGCCCACCCGAAGAACTGGCAGACGGGACAAAACTTAAGAAGGTCCTGGACGGGCTCCTGTAAACAACACTTGGCCCACAAAAAGGGAGTTCAGGGACGTCCGGACCACTTCCCACGGGTAGGCGTGTCCGAAAAGTCAACAACAATGGTTCACTGGTGTTCCACCGTCATAAATAAGTACGAGGTGAGAAAAAAGAAAAAACCAATAAATTAAAAATAAAAGACAAGACTTCCTCTAGTCGGGACCCTAAAGAAACCTTCCTTACTACGATTTCGACTTTGAGGTCATGAAACCGGTGGAGTACGCTTCTTAACTGAGTAACCTTTTCTGAGACTACGACCCTCCCTAACCCCCGTCCTCCTCTTCTCCTGCTGTCTCCTACTCTACCGACCTACCGTAGTGACTGAGCTACCTGCACTCAGACTCACTTGAGACCCTCAACCACTGCCTGTCCCTCCGGACCGCACGACGCTAAGTACCCCAAGAACACTAAGAAACGCTAAGCGTTCTTAAGTACGCTAAGAAACGCTAAGCGTTTCTCAGCCTGTGCTGACTCGCTGACTTGACTTGACTCTCGACTAAAGGGTACAGCACAAACCAGAACCACATGTCCTTGAACGAAGTCGATATGTATCTGTATACAGATAAGACACGCCCCCCTAAAAGGGGTACATCTAATAGTGTCCACAAGTCAGGTGAAGGACTCGACAGGTCATCCAGGACAAGCTAATGGATAAACTATATACCATCACACGTACACAATTAGGGTTGAAAAGTCACGTAGAAAGGAGGGAAAAAATGTGTATTATTCAACCAAAAGACACAGACACTCAGACAAAGACGAACGTTCAATCAAGTAAACGTACTTAAGTATCTAAGGTGGACAATCACTATATAATTATATAAACAGAAGGAGCGAGACTGAATGAAACCCATCCTCTATCTCCCTCGGGGTCCGACCTTCGACCACAAACAGTTCACCTCATTTTAACTTCGAAACAAGAGTGGGTGTGTAAGGTTCCTGTTTCGATCACCGTCTTCGACTTGAGTCGACCTCATTTCTCTAAGCCAAGCGCGAGGACTCCAGTTCCGAAGGAACGGACGTGTTCTCGTCCTTCCGGAGGACCCCCCTTTTTTCCCACCCCGGCGTGGGGTATTATTCACACCTCAACGGGGGTGTCCGGAGACGTCCCCCTAGGTAGAATCGTTTTGCAAAGCGTACGTACAACCCCCCGTCCAGGACCTGACCAGTCTACACCTCTCTCTCTGTCTACCACGGCCCGCATCTCTGGGTCCTGCCCGGCGGCACTCCCTGAGAGTAGTGGAAGGTGACACCGGGAGGGCGAAGTCCCCTACGGACGTGGGAAGGAGCGACCACAAACAGAGATTATTATTTACGTGAACAGCAAAACAAAAAATGCCGAAAACGTATGAACTTTGTAAGAACGAAGGTTTGCACTCGTTCTCGGTCCCGGTGAAACGAAGATTGGAGACCGGGGACCACCAGACTGACGCCCTGAGGACCAAAAATAGGTCCGACGGGTCTACACAGAAGTCCTGCCGAGTGACGAGAGGGAGGTTCTAGGAAACCAGGCCTCAGAGGGGACGTCCAGAGGGGGTCTGGCGACCGACGTCCGAGGACTGTAAGTGAGAGAGATGGTGCTCAGACCCTAAAGGAAAGGGTGTAGTGACCGTCTTTTCCAAGGAAGAGATGGACTAGAAGATGTGGAGGCTCCCTCCCGATTGACGTCGGAGAGACGCCGTTCGCGTAACAGTCGTCGAGTCCACGTCGGGAGACCAGGACTGGGGACCGTACAAGGTGGCGTCGGGTGAGGTCGAGAAGGTCCTCAAAGGGGGTGCGGTCCGGTGGCGCCGGGAATTTGACACTGCCGGGGAAGACTTGCCAGACGCAGGGCCCGTAATAGACGACAGACCCTTCGAATGTGGACGGCTGACGAGACATAGCCGGGCGCATAGGAGTGGTCCCAACCTTTCTTCTGCGGAACGCCCCCCACGGTTCGTACTGGTCTCCGGAGGCCAATCTTCAGCCACCCCCTTTTTTTTTTTTCTTCAGCCACCCCCTCCTTTCCTGTGCGTTTCGGGGTAGTTCGTACTTTAGTCTCAAGTCCCCGGGGATGCCTAAGGGAGGTCCGCGGAGGACTTACACAGGTCCCGAGACTCCCTGTAAAGATCCTCGTGCGAGTCAGGAGCCAACTCCAGTGAGTTGTACCCCCCTAGGGAAAGACTCGGTTTTCTCTGTGGAGACCTCACGCAGGAATTCTTGACCTTTGAAAAAAGAAAAGGAAAATGACACTGTCACAGACCGGAAATAAATTTACCCACCTAGTCCCCCACCCCCCTTTTGCGGATTTTGACCCGAAGAAATAACTGTGTCCTTTTACCCGACTCCGAGGTTATACAAGTCCTGAAATAAGGTGAAACTAGTATAAGGACCAGACACCGAGGACACTAGTCTTTTGGGAGATTGAAAGACTTCTTGGGGGAAGACTGAGGACTGAGGAGAACCCCACCCCCCGTCCCGCCCTTCTTTCGCCTTTTCTTGGCTCGCAGGGGAGACGGACGCACCGGGAAGGACTAGTATGACTCTCGGGCCGAGGGTCTCCGTCAGGGACGGCCCTGTCGCGGAACAGTCGCCAGACGGGGAGGCCAACCCCGGTTAGACTCGCGGCAGACCCGACATACAGTCGACGCTTCGTTACTGGTGTCGGTCCTCTCCACTGCGAAAAACGGTGACCTACCGGCACTATCGGAAATCTGAGGTCTCTTTTACCCACTTTACTTTGAAAAAAACTTTAGCGTTTTGGTCAAGGAAAAAGCACACGTCAATCGTTTTCGACCGAACAACTTTAGAAAAAAAAAAAAAAAGGTCTTAAGACTGGGACTCTTTTATTTTTATACGGTCCTTTTTTCGAACTTCAATCGCGAATAGAACTGACCCTCTATGTGTCGGGTGAAATGGACTCTGAAGTTGAACCCATTAAATCATCTTTAAGTTCGGTTCTTTTTCTTTTCCCCGTTTCTCTGTAAAATATTATTTAGAAATCACCCTTTGACACTCTAGGGGACCTCTTCCTTTACCGTTGGGTGAGGTCATAAGAACGGATCTCTTAGGGCACCTGTCTCCCCGGAACACCCGATGACAGGTGCCCCGGCGTCTCTCAGGCTACGTTGACTGACTTTTGTTGTGCCCTAGAGACAGACGGACCTAGACACACACGGAGGTACACCCAGAAACAGAAACCTATTGTAGCAACTCCAATTAAACATTTACCCGACATAAATTGACCGAATTTCTTTTCATTCGTGAATGTTTAGTTTGTTAAGATTTATGTTTCTTTTTTTTGGACTTCTACAAACCCGAGTGATCTGTGTTCGGAACATAATGTAACTCTTTTTTTTTAACATGAAACCTTTTTATGTACAAAAATCTCCAAGATTTTAAACAAGGACTCAAACGATCAGTCTCTTACTGTTAGACTGTGTCAAGTGCTAACGACAGAAGAACCAAAATTAATCCACAATTCCAAAAAATTGTAATTTTTAATATTAGACCTTAGTTTCGATGATTTCACTGTTCCTTTTCTAAGGCCACGTATTTCGTTCATTTCTATGTACAACAGTCGCTTTCTTCCATATTTTCTAACCTCCACAAAAACAACATTTTTCATTACTATTAGACAAGATGTCAACCAATAAATATTCGCCCCCCTTTTGTCTTGTTTAATTATGTCTAGATCTTCCCCTGTTTTCCAAACGTCTTTTCCTTGCAACCTTTCTACGAAACCATATACACAATTATTATGTAGTGTCCAATTTTGGCTGAATCTAATTTGATCTATTGACCGATATGCGGACGTTCAGAGGAATTTCATGGTCCACATCTGACCTTAAGTTAGAATAAGAAGACCTTTATTTACTCTAGGTAATATTACAAGTCCAACAGTGTAGAGGTCGATGAAGACGTCAACTCACCCGACAGTGTCGAAGGAGTCAGTAAGACTCGATTATTTTTGCCGTGGCCTTTATACACTCTGGCGCCGTTTTCAAGGGTGAGGAAACCTGTCCCATCGTGGTCGAGACTGAGATGGCCTGGTCCTAGTCCGAACGATTTTTGGCATGGGACCAAGAGTGAGGACGAACCCGGGGACCAGTGTCATTACGAAGATGACCAGAAACCGGGGACGGAAAAGTTTGGATGAACACTTTAGACAGAGAAAGTCTAATGATGTCAAAGTGTAGTTCTACGGGCACTACGCCTCTAAGGTCCGTCAGGAGTCTTCTCTAGGACGTCCTTATTGTTGTCTTTAGTGGGACCCCGGGGACTTACTCTGTCCCACTCTCGAGGACCGGGGTCGACCCACCGCAGATGTCGGGGTGCGGTCGGACTTCTTCGATGTCCTCTGACTGGAAACGGGAGTCGGAGGGTCCCTTCCGCAAACCCCAAGAACAGAGAGTCTCCCTAAACTCCTTCCTCTGCCTCCCCTGAGACCCGACCTTCGACCACAAACAGTTCACCTCACTTCGACTTCGAAACAACAGGGGGTCTGTGAGTTCCTGTTTCGATTGCCATCGTCGACTCGGGACGACCTCAGTTCTCTATTCCGCGGTCACTGATTCCAGTTTTTACTGAGGGGACACGTTCCCGTCCTTCCGAGGAACCTCCGGCTTTTCCCTCCCCTGGGGTGGGGTATTGCTCACACCTGTGCGGGGTCCCCCGAGACACCCCCCTAGTCTGGGTCTCAAACCAGGACTGAATCCGGGCTGAAGTCAATGTGAGTCCCGGCTGAGGCCAGGTGTGAGTCCCGGCTGAGACCAGTGTGAGTCCCGGCTGAGGTCCAGTGTTAGTCCGGGCTGAGGCCAGTGTGAGTCCCGGCTGAGGCCCAGTGTTAGTCCGGGCTGAGACCAGTGTGAGTCCGGACTGAGACCAGTGTGAGTCCGGGCTGAGACCAGGTGTGAGTCCGGGCTAAGACCAGGTGTGAGTCCGGGCTGAGGCCAGTGCGAGTCCGGGCTGAGACCAGTGTGAGTCCGGGCTGAGACCAGGTGTGAGTCCGGGCTGAGGCCAGTGTGAGTCCGGGCTGAGACCAGGTGTGAGTCCGGGCTGAGACCAGTGCGAGTCCGGACTTAGGCCAGTGCGAGTCCGGGCTGAGACCAGGTGTGAGGCCGGGCTGAGACCAGGTGTGAGGCCGGGCTGAGACCAGGTGTGAGTGCGGGCTGAGATCAGTGTGAGTCCGGACTGAGACCAGGTGTGAGTCCGGACTGAGAACAGGTGTGAGTGTGGACTGAGACCAGTGTGAGTCCGGACTAAGACCAGTGTGAGTGTGGGCTGAGACCAGTGTGAGTCCGGACTGAGACCAGTGTGAATCCGGACTGAGACCAGGTGTAAGTCCGGACTGAGGTCCGGTACGACTCCGGACTGAGACGTGTGATTGCGGACCGGGACCCGGTGTGACTCCGGACTGAGACGTGTGATTACGGACCGGGACCCGGTGTGACTCCGGACTGAGACGTGTGATTGCGGACCGGGACCCGGTGCGACTCCGGACTGAGACGTGTGATTGCGGACCGGGACCCGGTGTGACTCCGGACTGAGACGTGTGATTGCGGACCGGGACCCGGTGTGACTCCGGACTGAGACGTGTGATTGCGGACCGGGACCCGGTGTGACTCCGGACTGAGACGTGTGATTGCGGACCGGGACCCGGTGTGACTCCGGACTGAGACGTGTGATTGCGGACCGGGACCCGGTGCGACTCCGGACTGAGACGTGTGATTGCGGACCGGGACCCGGTGCGACTCCGGACTGAGACGTGTGATTACGGACCGGGACCCGGTGCGACTCCGGACTGAGACGTGTGATTGCGGACCGAGACCCGGTGTGACTCCGGCTGTCACCAGGACGGAGTCCGGACTAAGACCAGGTATGATTTGGACTGAGGTGTGTGACTTCGGACTGAGGTCAGGTGTGCATTCAAGGCTGAGGCGCGTGTGACGTCAGAGTGACACCAGGTGTGGCTCCTGACTGAGAGCAGGTGCACGCCGGACTTACAAGAAAGAGATTCGACACTGAGAGCAGGAGTATTCCGTACTTAGACCAGAAGTGATCCGGAGCGAGCGCAGGAGTCACTCTGGAGCATTATCCTTTAGGCGAGACGGCTTATATTTAATTCACACCTGACATCCATTAAGTCTTTGACTATGTTATAACGGTTCGTCTTCGTTTTATATTTGTGTAAAAATTTTTATGTCTGTATCCTTCATAATACTGAAGTAGACGAGGTGCGGACACGTCTCCAGATCCTTTCGACTGTAATCCGCTGTTGACGCGCGGCACCTAGTGACGTGGCCCTTCAAATGTGTTCAGTCTCGACGTTGCACGCACGCTTCCTCTCTGCTACGTATTTCTACCCCATGTCTGTGCTTTCCGTCCTAATAAGACGGTATTTTATACTAGTTTTAATGGAAAAGGTCGGAGCCACTGCTTTTGCTACTGGCACTAGAGCCTCTCTCTCTCGTCACTCGCCAGGACTTCTGTCAGCACCAAGGGACAGTCCGTGACCTGGACGTCTCGGCCTACTCTTGGTCCTCAGGAGCGGCGGCCTGGTCGTCCCCGCTCTTCGGTTCACTGGGGCGACTTTGCTACTCACAAAGTTTCTTTGTCTTTGGACAATTTTGTCCATGCCTCAAGTGAAAACCTCTGTGCCGTATCGTGCACCCGTTCGTGCGTCTCCTCTCAAACAAATTCTGTCTTCGCCCCGTCTCTATGCGGGTCCCTCTTTCCGACACTCGCAGGACTTACTCCTCGTGTCCTCCTCCACCTTTAGGGAGTCCGTCCTGGCAGGACGGCCGACAAAGGAAACGGTTAATGGAACAGAGAAAGAAGTGTAGGCTGACCGGGGATTCGGGAGGCGTTGTACGTACGTGTTCTTTTTCTTTCGGTGGTCGTGTCCCCTCTCTCACAAACGTTTATGCCCACAGGTGTTCCTTCGGTAGAGGTTTTATACGTTTGACGAGAAAGTCGAGTTAAATTTCTCTCGTTTGTTGGCTTATCCGTTCCCCCGGTTTCTGGACGTACCTTCGAAGAGGGTCCTTCCGGAGGCCTATCTGTATTTCGGGCACTTCTGACCGAGTCGTAGTGATAATGTCCTTTTTGCGTCAAGTCTTGACCTGGCGCCATAGTCGAGTAGAGTGACTTTTGCCGGTAGTGCGGCTTCTAGACGTTTCTAAGTCACGAAGGCCCCGGCCTACATTTACCCACCCACGTCTCTTCCTGTTGTCGCACCTCTCGGGAATTTTGCCGTGAACAGGTCAGGGGTGCACTAGGCCGTTCGGGTGAGGAACGGACTCTAGGTCTCTTTTAGCACTAAAGTTTAGTGTCCAGGTGGGGGAGAAAAGTCCCGTCGCGATGACTGTTGCAGGTTCTGTCGTAGTCGGTTTTACAAGTAGGTGTCTCTTTACTTCTTAGTGACCAGGTAGCTCTGTGACCTCATGTGAGTCGGTCGTTTTTGTCGGCTTTGTACGGTAACAGTCGCAGTCGCCCGCCTCTCTAAATCGTATGACTCACTTCAGTCCCTTTCTCCTTAAGTAGTGCATGTCCGCCTTCGATATTTGAGTACGTTTACTCGATTAAACATTTGTCTGAGTGTCTGAATCTTTTCGTTGAAGACTAATAATTTTTTTTTTTTCCTCCCCTTCCCTCTGTAATTCTCCAATCCCAATTGTATATGTGTGACAATAGACCATCTATTAGGTTTTCCTGGATGACTTATCGTGTCCCTTCAGATTTAGATTAGGGTAATCTGTTATTTTTGATTTATTGGTTTTTTTTTTTTTTCACCTCGTACTTCTTTACGACGGTGGAACACCGGTGAAAACCATTGTTGTCTTTTTGGACACGACTACCCATAAATTATAAGTGTTACCAACCGACCGAAGTGTCTCAGCTACTTGTGCTCAAACTCGTCCGAGGCCCGCAACTATTACTTGTCCCGCCGGACCGCACGACGTCAGGTACTCCAGCGTCTCAGCCTATACTGAATCACTGATTTGACTTGACTTCAGAAGTCCCTGCATTCCCTTTTTTTTGTGGTCGGGAGTTGTTTTACGGGAGATGGGACCCCATTTAGTGGCCTTCTCTTAAGTTGCGTCCCGGTTACAAGTTCTTCAGATAAACTTCTGCATTTAACATGACTGTTCCATTCTTTGTTTCAGGCTCCTTTCTATGAGGCGCAGTGATTAACGCCACACGTACAAGTGTCACCGAGTAAACACAGGGTCAGAAACACTGGGGCACCTGCCATCGGACGGTCCGAGGAGACAAGTACGCTACAAGGTCCGTTCTTATGACCTCACCCGACGCTAAAGGAGGAGGTTCCCTAGCAGGGTTGGGTCCCTAGTTTGGGCCCAGAAAAGGCTGAGGAGTAATAGTCTGCCTAAAAGAAATGGTGACGTGGTGGACCCTTCGGGAAGGATTAACAATTCCTTGACGGGACGTTCAATTTTGATGTACCTCCACAGTGGAACGTGGTGAGTCTTACCGGTAGGAGGTTTTCTAGAAGCTTCTATTTTGCGACGGTTCCGGCGCCCCTTGTCCCTTAGGAGGATGTGACACCCGCCCCTCCCTTCGCCCACCCAGTCGGTGGCACCTTTCGTAGATCTCCAAGGAATTTTGTAATTTATGTCTCTTCGGTGTGAAAGACCGGTAGCTTGAAGAACCGGATCTTGACTTTTTATAGGACTAAACTTTGTACCGTGTGGGGATAAAAATCCCGCCGTGACAAGTGTTATCGGTTGTGTGCCGAAGTTGATTTACAGGTAACTATAAAAGATAGTGTTTTTACTTGTCATTGACCAAGTAGATATGTGACCTTATATAAACCGGTAGTTTTTTTTCCATTTTTCTTTTTTTAATGGTAACCGTCGTCGTACCGACCTGGTTTTCTACTAGTATGATTCACCTCAGTCTCTCTCTTTCTTTTACCAATTTCTATAGTGAATGTCCATCTTAGATATTTAAGTGTCTTTGCTTGATTTAAGATTTCTCATTGACTTAAAGTCTGAATCTTTTGGTCGCATACTAAAAAAAAAATTCAATATCCCTCTGTATGTCAATCTCCAATGTTAATTGTATATGTGTGATGAACTATAGTCTCTATTAAAATTTTCTGGATGACTTATCGTGTCGTTCAGATAACTTGTGTAGCACTATTGCATATCTTTTTTTAGGGACTTCTTATCTATTTGTAGATACATATTAAGTCAGTTCGAGAACAAGTGGATTTTATTTGTGTTGTAGTCTTTATTTGAGGTGAAGATATCTTTTAACTTTTTAATGGTTTAATTTTTTTGTAAGGTTTTTGGTCACCTCGTTCTTCTGTACAATGACGGAGCACCGGTGAAAACCGTTGCCGTTGACTTTTGAGATACGACAAGTCAAGTCCAGTCAGCGAGTCAACACAAGCTGAGACGCTGGGGTACCTGACGTCGTGTGGTCCGGAGGGACAGGTAGTGGTTGAGAGCTTTGAATGAGTTTGAGTGCAGGTAGTTCAGCCACTACGGTAGGTTGGTAGAGTAGGAGACAGTAGGGGAAGAGGAGGACGGGGGTTCAGGAAGGGTCGTAGTCCCAGAAAAGTTTACTAACTCGAGAAGCATAATCCACCGGTTTCATAACCTCAAAGTCGAAGTTGTAGTCAGGAAAGTCACTTGTAAGTCCTGACTAAAGGAAATCCTACCTGACCAACCTAGAGGAACGTCAGGTTCCCTGAGAGTTCTCAGAAGAGGTTGTGGTGTCAAGTTTTCGTAGTTGATAAACCACGATTCAAAAGAAATATCAGGTTGAGAGTTTAGGTATATACTGGTGACCTTTTTGGTATCGGAACTGATCTGTCTGGAAACAACCGTTTCATTACAGAGACGAAAAATAAACGACAGATCTAACCAGTATTGAAAGGAAGGTTCCGCATTTGTAAAAAATTAAAGTCCGAGGTCAGTGGTAGTCTTCACTAAAGCCGGGAGTTTTTTTATATCAGACGGTGACAATGGTGACAAAGGGGTAGATAAACGGTGATTCACTACCCTGGCCTACTGTACTAGAATCAAAAGACTTACAACTCGAAATTTTGGGGGAGAGACGAGGGATTCGACGGGGGAGCAGGTCGGCCTCGGGGCCACACCTGTGCGTCCCACTCCGTCCGAGTCGTGCACAGGACGGGTTCCAGCCACGGGTCTGTGTCGAGGTGCCAAGAGAGGGGCTCTGAAGGGGACAGGACAGACAAAGGACGGGACTCTGACTTGTGCTCCGTCGCGTGTGGACGGCCCTGGACCGAGGTCTCGAGACCCGTCCCTGGACAGCCGGTCCCACCCGGTCCCCGACCACTCAGATGTCAATGTCCCCGTCCCGGGGGTCTGGGCGACAGGGGTGTCTGCGGTGGTGGGGGCGTCGCCGAAACAGCCGGGGCGACAGACGTGCCTCTCGCACCGCGCACAGGGCACTCCTCGGCCAAAATAGGGGTCACGACGAGTAGGGGGAGAGCCCACTAATTCGTTAATTTCTAGGATTGTGTTGTCGGTCTGGTGTCCACTTTTGTGAAGACACAGGAGACACCCTTTAGTTGCGACTCCTTCGTATGAGCCCGTAATTTCCCTGTTCGCCTCCACGTGGTCAGTGAAGGAAGGACGCGAAAGAGGACCCGCACGAGGACCCCGCCGCAGTAGAGCAGTGTCGAGACTCGAGGTAGGGCCAGTCCTCAGACCGAGGTGACTGAAGTGCGGGGTACCAAGGACGAGACATGCCGGTCTCGAGAAAAAGATTAGACCTTTCGTCGGGTAAAACTTCGGGAGAAAGGGTGGAGTTTTACGACCCCTAGGGATTACGGGGGTCCGGAGGTGCCCTCCTGCTACGGAAAATACCCCTGTCAATGAGCTCGCGAAGCATCCCTGCGTCAATGCGGACAAAAGTGTAACA
>SJYO01050415.1:50128919-50150163 GCA_006410555.1 Capra ibex
CTTTGATCTATAAACTTACTTTTCATGTGTCCACTGTCAAAAAAGAGGGAGAATAATGACGTAGGTTGATTAGTCGTTTAAAGTGTCTCCCAGTTGGTACAATTTTTTTAGACGTTCCAAATTTTTCCTTCGTTGGGAGACCTGTTGTGACTAAAAAGATACATTATGATATTGTATAAACTTTTTATACTCCTTTTGTTTCTATGTTTTATATCCCCCTTTGTGGAATAAAAGGAATTAAAAGGTGCACACAATGGAAGTAGATACTTTATTTTAAGGACGGGTGGGACCTCATCATCATAAGACCTGGTTGTAATCTAACACACTTTTGTATATAATCCATGACTAGTGTGAGTGTACCTGTCTTTTGATACCTTTGTGAAGTTGATAAGGACTTCTTTGCTTTACGGAAAGTCTACCGTCGTGAGTAACTCCTTCTTTAACTAGAGGAATTATTTCAATAATTAGAAAAAGACAGATCATTAAAGTACATATCTGAGTCGAGAAGGGTGTGTCGTAGTCAATTTTAACTGGAAGATTATAATGAGGAACCTTCCTTTCAATACTGGTTGGATCTGTCGTATAATTTTTCGTCTCTGTTATTAAACAGTTGTTTCCAGGTAGATCAGTTCCGATACCAAAAAGGTCATCAGTACATACCTACACTCTTGACCTGACACTTCTTTCGACTTGTGACTTCTTAACTACGAAAACTTGACACTACAACCTCTTCTAAGAACTCAGGGAACCTGACGTTCCTCTAGGTTGGTCAGGTAGGATTTCCTCTAGTCAGTACCCACAAGTAACCTTCCTGACTACAACTTCGACTTTGAGGTTATGAGACCGGTGTAGTACGTTTCTCGACTGAGGAAACTTTTCTGGGACTACCCCGAGAGTCCCGTAACAAGACCCGTCTTTATCTCTCCCGAAGTGTCACCGAACCTCTTTCCTCACTCTAATCGGTCACGTCCGTGTTCCTGAGAAGAATGTATTGGACCTTTGTTCCTAGGACCCGGAGAATAAGACTTTTCACTGTGTCGCAGTACGAGGTACCCCACCCTCCCCCACCCCCCCACTCGACCTCTAGTGTAATGACTGTGGTTAGGATAAAGTGGTAATAGTAAAAAATAAATCAAAACAAATGGAAATACCCGAAGGGTCCACCACGTCACCTTTCTTGGACGAACGGTCGCGTCCTTTACGTCCTCTACACCCAACCGAGGAATCTACTCCTTTTAGGGGACCTCTTCCTTTGCCGCTGGGTGAGGTCCCAAGAACGGACCTCTTCAGATGACCCGTCTCTTCGGACCACCCGATGTTAGGTGCCCTACCGTTTCGTAGTCCGTGCTGACTCATCCGTGTGTGAGTGGAAATCTCAGACTGAGTAGTGATCTTACATTCCATCGTACTTGACTTTTTGGTGCGGACAGAGCAAGTTTTTATACTTACCGGACATTATTTATAATTTATGATGTATGAATTATTTACTCATTCACTTTCCCTCTGTCCTCGGATCCTGAAGAGAATCTCAATAAGACTGTCAACAGTAAGTATCGTCTAGGTTTCGTGAGATTGGATTCAATTGTTATGTCCTGGTACGTTTGAGTACAGGTTTAATATTCCAAGAACCCTTAAAGGACTACCAGGCCACCATCCTGAGGTACAAAAGTGACGGTTCCCGGGCCCAAGTTAGGGACCAATCCCTTGATTCTGGAGACCACGACGTACACGTGAGTTTTCTTTTTTATATATACCAAGAGACTGAGTAATTTTACCGTTCCCTTAGTTATCCGAAACTCTTGACAAATTGTAAAAAGTAGACTCACTGACTATTGTTTTATGGAAGATTTTTTAGTCATCTGAAACTTATAAGTCATACTGGGATTTTACGGGACGTCTATAAGATAAGTCATATCTTTTCGAGGAGTAACCGGTTACTCAAAATTAATCATTATTAAGGTGTCTAGACTTGAACGACTCTTCAGTCGAAGTCGAAGTCATAGTCGGGGAGGTTACTTCTAAGTCCCAATTCAAGGGAAGTCTAACTGACCAAACTAGAGGAGCGTGTATAAGTCTCATACGACAACTTTTTAATATATATATTCTATTTGGACTTATAAGAAACCTTCCTGACTACTTTGAGGTTTTGAAACCCGTGGACTGTCCTTCTCGGCTGGGTAACCTCTTCTGGGACTGCGACCCTTTCTAACTCGCGTCCTCCTCTTCTCCTGTCGTCTCCTACTCTACCGACCTACCGTAGTGGCTGAGTTACCTGTGCTCAAACTCGGTTGAGGCCCTCTGTCACTTCCTGTCTCCTCGGACCGCACGACGTCGGGTACCCTATGGTTTCACAGTCTATACTGATTCGTGGACTTAGGTACGCTTGTGTGTGCGCGTACGTGTGTGTGTGTGCGCGCACGTGTGTGTGTGTGTGGTCAGACGGGACTACAACTACATTCATTGATATGTAGTTATCTGGAATAGACTACACAGTCCTCAAACTTCAATATTAGGTCTGAGACGTGTAGTTAAAGGGAACACATAGGGGTGAGTTCGGATTTGTCATACAATCCAAACTCCTTTATTCGTCTGTGAAAACAGGTACCGACCCAACGAGTCACCCCGTCCAGTGGGTTCTAACCGAGTCTAAGGTTTCTCTGGGGGTGTGAATGAAGGGAGTAACAGCCCATGTGTTTCTGGGTTGTTAGACGTCATTTAGAGTGGTAACACTAGGGCGAGTCTATGTGTGTGATCGTGTAAGGGTGGAAGGTGGACGGGTCGAGACTCGAGGAGAGGGCGACTCTCGGCCGAGAGGACTAAGGACGGGACTCTGACTTGTGTTCCCTCGTGAGTGGACGGACGTGAGCCGCGGTGTGAGACACGTCCCTTCACCGGCAGCCCTACCCGGGGTCAATATCCCCGTCCCGGGGACCCGGGCGAGAGGGGTGTCTCCTCCGTAATAGTACAGCAGACCTAGCCTCCACTGTACAGACGTACCTCTCAGACCCCGCAGAGGTCACTCCCGGTCTAGAATGGGGGTCACGAGCAGTGGGAGTGGGTGGGGACCCCTGATCCCTGTTAGGACCGTCAATGACTCTTCCAGGTGTACTCGTCGACTCGTCTCCCCTCCCTCTCAAAAGGTACAAGGGACACCTTCAAGTCTCAGTCTCAACAGTAGACACCACCTCGACCTTGAGTTCTAACTCAGATCCTAGGGATAATATAAACATACGTTAACATACTATAAAGGGTTACCCGTAACAAAAAGAAAAAAAAATTAACTTTATATCAATTAAATGTTCCAACACTCAGAGACCACATACCGTTTCACTGAGTCGAGAAGAGAGAGAGAGAGGGAGAGAGAGATATATAAATATATGTATATAAGAAGAGGCCTAAGAAAAGGGAATATCCAATAACGTTTTATAATGACGTCACCCAACGGTATGGAAGGAGGACACCTAGAAGGGTTGGGTCCCTGACTTGACCGTAGAGAATACAGAGGACGTCACCGTCCACTCAAGAAATGGTGATGACGGTGGACCCTTAGGGGTGCACAGAGACACACACATAAGTCAATTCAAGTCAGCGAGTCAGCACAGACTGAGAAACGCTGGGGTACTTAGCGTCGTGCGGTCCGGAGGGACAGGTAGTGGTTGAGGGTCTCAAGTGAGTCTGAGTACAGGTGGCTCAGTCACTACGGTAGGTCGGTAGAATAGGAGACAGCAGGGGAAGAGGAGGACGGGGGTTAGGAAGAGTCGTAGTCTCAGAAAAGTTTACGCAGTCAAGAAGTGTACTCCACCGGTTTCATAACGTCAAAGTCGAAATCGTAGTCAGGAAGGTTTCTTGTGGGTCCCGACTAGAGGAAATCCTACCTGACCAACCTAGAGGAACGTCAGGTTCCCTGAGAGTTCTCAGAAGAGGTTGTGACGTGAAGTTTTCGTAGTTAAGAAGACGTGAGTCGAAAGAAATATGAGGTTGAGAGGGTAGGTATGTACTGATTGCCTTTTTCGTGTCGGAACTGATCTATCTGGAAATAACTGTTTCATTACAAAGACGAAAAATTATATGATAGATCCAACCAGTATTGAAAGGAAGGTTCCTCATTAGCAGAAAATTAAAGTACCGACGTTAGTGGTAGACGTCACTAAACCCTCGGGTCTTTTTATTTCAGACTGTGACAAAGGTGACAAAGGGGTAGATAAAGGGTACTTCACTACCCTGGTCTACGGTACTAGAATCAAAAGACTTACAACTCGAAATTCGGTTGAAAAAGTGAGAGGAGAAAGTGAAAGTAGTTCTCCGAAAAATCAAGGAGAAGTGAAAGACGGAATTCCCACCACAGTAGACGTATAGACTCCAATAACTATAAAGAGGACCGTTAGAACTAAGGTCGAACACGAAGGAGGTCGGGTCACAAAGAGTATTACATGAGAGCTATATTTAATTTATTCGTCCCACTGTTATATGTCAGAACTGTATGAGGAAAAGGATAAACCTTGGTCAGACAACAAGGTACAGGTCAAGATTGACAACGAAGGAACTGGACGTATGTCCACAGAGTTCTCCGTCTAGTCCACCAGACCATAAGGGTAGAGAAAGTCTTAAAAGGTGTCAAATAACACTCGGTGTGTCAGTTTCCGAAACCGTATCAGTTATTTCGTCTTTATCTACACAAAGACCTTGAGAGAACGAAAAAACTACTAGGTCGCCTACAACCGTTAAACTAGAGACCAAGGAGACGGAAAAGATTGTGGTCGAACTTGTAGACCTTCAAGTGCCAAGTGCATAACGGTATGTCAACAAGTATTGTCAGAGTATTAGGAAACATAAAGACGTAACAGACAATGTTGGAGAGGAAAAGGTGAAGATTAAAACAACTAAACTAAGAAGAGAGAAAAAAAGAACTATTCAGACCGATTTCCGAACAGTTAAAACAAATAGAAGAGTTTCTTGGTAGAAAATCAAAATCATTGAAAATGGTAATAAAGAAAGTAAAGAAAAAGTAAATAAAGACGAACCCAGAAATATTAAAGAAAGGAAAACGATTAAAAGTCCCAAAAACGAGAAGAAAGAGGTCAACGAAGTCCACATTTCAACCGACAGATAAACTGCAAAGAGAACAAAGAATTCCATTCCAACATAACGATATTTGAAGGGAGAATCCGGACGAAAACGACGTAGGGTGTCCAAAACTCAACAGCACAAAAGTAACAGTAAACCAGGATCTTTAAAAAAATAAAGGAAAAACTAAACAAGTCATTGGACAACCAATAAATCTTTACATAACGAACTAGAGGTGCAAACACAAAAGATCAAAAAAGAACATTAACTATAGATCAGAGTATCCTAACACTAACCTTTTTTACGGACTATACTAAAGTCAAAAGAATTTAAATGACTCCAAACTGAACACTGGGTTCTACACCAGATAGGACCTCTTACAAGGTACACGTGAACTCTTCTTCCACATAAGAAGACGTAAACCTCCCTTGCAGGACTTCTATAGTCACTCTAGGTAGAGTAGATTACGTAGTAAATTCTGAACACAAAGGAATAATTAAAAGACAAAACTACTAGACAGGTAACCACACTCGCCCCACAATTTCAGAGGATGATAATAACACAATGACAGTTAAAGAGGAAAATACAGACAATCAGAAATAGAATACATGACTCCACGAGGAGACAACCCACGTATCTATAAACGTTAACAATACAGAAGGAGAACCTGACTAGGGAACTAGTATACATCACAGGAAGGCATAGAGAACATTAGAAGGAATTCCATATAAAACACTATACCCCTAAAGACGAGGTCGAAAGAAAACGAAGGGTAAAAGTACCTTATATAAAAAGGTAGGAGAGTGAAAGTCAGACATACACAGAAGTCCAGACTTCACCCAAAGAACATCTGTCGTATATATACCCAGAATAAAGACATAAAGTAAGTCGGTCAGACACGGAAAACCAACCTCGTAAATTAGGTAAATGTAAATTTCATTAATAACTATATATACAAGAAACGGTAAAAGAATTAACAAACCCCAAACTAAAACATCTAGAAAAAGAAGAGAACATAAAGAACTGATGTATTCAGGGAAATTGTAAACGGCATTTCGAATAAACCACCATGACCTAAGAGAATTGAAAACGAACAGACTTTCCGGAAACTAAAGGGGTAGTTAAAATTTACTCTAGGAACGACCCATGTCATTAGAACCAACATCCAAAAGGGAAAGTCATGAAATTTATATAGGATGGTAAGGGAACACCGGACGTTTCAAAGACGATTTTCTAATCGACATACCCCAAAGGGAACATACAATGAACAACGAAAAGGGAACGACGAAAATTATCAGAAAGAAACACAAATCAGAAACAATCAGACTAATCATACACAGAAGCGTCCAAAGGAGAACCCGAATAGGATATACCTTGAGAAGCGCGGAGAACTTGAACTAACTGATAGTATAAACAGAAACCGAAGGAAGTGAATCATACTGTTAGAGATCCAGGGAGGTACAACGACGTTCACTGTACTGAAGTAAGAAAAAATACGGACTCATCACAAAGTGACATAGCATACATATATACGTGGTATAGAAGAAATGGGAGAGGTGACAGTCACGTCGCACATCCAACGAGGTGTAGTACCGATGAGACTTATGACCCTGACATTGAGGATAACCGGCAAAGACAGTTGCGAGACTACAAAGGTCTCAGTTCGACTGTGGACACTAGTCGAAGTAAAGTAAAGTAGACCTTGGCCGAAGAGGAAACTGGATACGAGACACAGACACACGAGTCAACGAGTCAGTACAGACTGAGAGACGTTGGGGTACCTGATATCGGGTGTTCCGAGGAGACAGGTACCCTAAAGGGTCCGTTCTTGTGACCTCACCCAACGGTAAAGGAAGAGGTCCCCTAGAAGGGCTGGGTCCCTAACTTGGACGTAGAGAGCACAGAGGAAGTAACCGTCCGTCTAAGAATTGGTGACACGGTGGACCCTTCGGGGGTATGATGAGAACTACAATCAGGTTTCCCGAATTCGTGGTGTCAACAACGAAGTACTTCGGAGCTCAAGAGAATTTGGACCTCCCACAGGGTAAATTTCGATCAGGTAGGGTGGAGTCGAAGACACTCGTAGGGCTTGCATGTGTTCCGAGTGTCCCATACTACCGCACCTAGGCACCACCTCCTGTCTGACGAGGAACCAAGGACACCCTGTTGGTCTGAAAGGAAGAAATAAAACTCCTGAATAGAGGTGCTCACTATAAAGGCCTGGATGTCTGTCCAAGTCGTTTTTCATTATATATCTATGTCCACGTTTCCCGGTTGAGTAACCTTTTCTGGGACTACGACCTTTCCTTACTCCCGTCCTTCTCTTCCTCCGTTGTCTCCTACTCTACCAACCTATCGTAGTACCTGAGTTGTCTGTACTCAGACTCGTTTGAGGTCCTCTATTACACGTCTCTTCGGACCACACGACAACACGTACCCCAGAGTCTCTCAGTCTGTTCTGAATCCCTGACTTGTTGCTGTTGTCTTCCTATCGTAGGCTTAAGAAATTTTTACTCTTTTTCCGGGGTTTGGTCACCGCTTAACCCGTTTTTTTTTTTTTCTCTTTGAAGCGTTGTATCTACTCTTCTGACTGGGACTTAGTACACAATTAATATTGTTCAGTAAGTTAATAAGTTCTACCGAAGCCCATCAGATGTAAAAAATGTCAACGGATAGAATCTTATTCGAACGGTTAAGTTTGTTACCGTCGTTTATATTCGTGGTGTCCGTCCTGGCCCAACAGAAACCCTAGACGGTTGAGAAAGCTGGTTGATTCTCACGTATCCAAGTCCCCCTTGTACCCTTTGGAGACACGGAAGGAAGTCAAAACGACACTTATACTTTGAAGAGATTTTTATTTTAAATACTTTTTACCTCCTCCCTACCTAACCCTCAAATCCTAATCGTCTACGTTTGATCATACGTATTCTATATATTTGTTGTTCCAGGACAATATATCGTGTCCCTTGATATAAATTATAGGACACTATTTGGAATTACCTTTCTTGATACTTTATATATATATATACATACATATTGAGTCAGTGAACCGACATGCCTTGTTTAATTTTGTCGAAACATTTAGTTGAGATGAAGTCATTTAATTTAAAATTTTTTCATAATATGCGTTGTTTTTATTTTAAGATATATCCCGGTCATTCCGTAATTAAACATTCCGGAGGAGTCCGTCGGTAAAACGAAAAAACGTAAAGAAAAGGTACCCCTACCAGAACTAGGGACAGAGGACATGTTACAGTGTTTGGAGGTAGGTATCAAGTAGTCCGTGAGATAGATAGTCTAGCTCCGGGAATTTAGATAAAGAGTGAAGGTGACATATTAGTATTCCCTGAACTAAATCCAGTATGGACTTATCAGATCACCAAAAGGGATGAAAGAAGTTAAACTCAGACTTAAGCCATTATTCCTCAAGTACTAGACTCGGTGTCAGTCGAGGACCAGAACAAAAACAACTGACATATCTCGAAGAGGTAGAAACCGACGTTTCTTATATTAGTTAGAGTAAAGTCACAACTGGTAGACCACTACAGGTACACATCTTAGAAGAGAACACAACAACCTTCTCCGACAAATGATACTGGTCACGTAAAAGAACCGTTTTGAGATATCAGAAACGGGACGAAGTAAGGCATAAGGTTCCGGTTTAAACGGACAATAAGGTCCACAAAGAACTGAAGGATGAAAACGTAAGGTCAGGGGATATTACTTTTCCTGTAGAAAAAACCCACAATCAAGATTTTCCAGAACATCCAGAAGTTGGCAAGTTGAAGTCGAAGAAGTCGTAATGTACTCTCTGCGGCCCGACCTTCTTCGTGTTCGACCTTAGTCCTAACGACCCTCTTTATAGTTATTGGAGTCTATACGTCTACTTTGGTAGGAATACCGTCTTTCATTTCTCCTTGATTTTTCGGAGAACTACTTTCACTTTCTCCTCTCACTCTTTCAACCGAATTTCGAGTTGTAAGTCTTTTAATTCTAGTACCGTAGACCAGGGTAGTGAAGTACCCTTTATCTACCCGTTTGTCACCTTTGTCACAGTCTGATAATAAAACCCGAGGTTTTAGTGACGTCTACCACCAACGTCGGTGCTTTAATTTTCTGCGAATGAGGAACCGTCTTTTCAATACTGGTTGGATCTATCATATAAGTTTTCGTCTCTGTAATGAAATGGTTGTTTCCAGGAAGATCAGTTCCGATACCAAAAAGGTCGCCAGTACATACCTACACTCTCAACCTGACACTTCTTCCGACTCGCGGCTTCTTAACTACGCAAACTTGACAGCACAACCTCTTCTGAGAACTCTCAGGGAACCTGACGTTCCTCTAGGTTAGTCAGGTAACATTTCTAGTCGGGACCCTAAAGAAACCTTCCTTACTCCAATTTCGACTTTGAGGTTATGAAACCGGTGGAGTACGCTTATCAACTGAGTGACCTTTTCTGAGACTACGACCCTCCCTAACCCCCGTCCTCCTCTTCCCCTACTGTCTCCTACTCTACCGACCTACCGTAGTGCCTGAGCTGCCTGGATTCACTTGAGGTCCTCAACCACTACCTGTCCCTCCAGACCACACGACGCTAAGTACCCCAGCGTTTCTCAGCCTGTGCTGACTCACTGACTTGACTTGACTTCCGTAATTATTAAGTACCATGACCGTTATCTCTTGATCTGTTACAAATTACTACAGTCACTCCATAACTACATATAAACTTTTTCTTTATAATTTGACACATCTATGTAAACTTTTTATAACTTAATTTTTTAATCATGTACCTCACCGTACATGATTATCTATCACTCTATACCTTTATGTGAAAAAAAAAAATTTGATTTAGTCTTTTGAGTTTCCTCTGAACCTGAGTCACCCTCTTCCGCTCCCACCCTACTAAACTCACTTATCGTAATTTTGTATATGTAATGGTATGCATTTTGTCTTATTGGTCACCCTCAAACCCTATACTGTGTCCCGTGGGTTCGGTCACGACACACTGTTGGAACTCCCTACCCCCCACTCCTCCGTCCATCCTCCCCCAAGTCCTACTCTCCCTGTGTATATATGGACACCGGCTAAGTTTGACTACATACCACCTTTGGTAGTGTTACGACGACGATTCAGTGAAGTCAGCACAGGCTGAGACACACTGGGGTATCTGCCGTCGGGTGGTCCGAGGGGGCAGGGACCCTAAGAGGTCCGCTCTTGTGACCTCACCCAACGGTAAAGGAAGAGGTTACGTACTTTCACTTTTCACTTTCCCTTCAACGAGTCAGTACAGGCTGAGAAACACTGGGGTACCTGACAGTTCATTAATAGGAGGTCAATTTTATTTATTTTTGTTTTTGTGATTTAAACCTGTTTGAGTTTCACTTTCCACACATACTCACCCTACAATCTACATCCCTTATTTAAGATTTTAGATCTCTGTGTAGGATCATCGTCAAGATACAGTCTGCTAGTACCAAGGAAGTTGGGGTTCAGGATGTAGGTCTCTTTAGACCATTCTTTTATTTCAGTACGAAAGGGTTCACAAATGTACATAAAGAAAAGAAGATGTGTAACGTTCTGTCCTATCCTTGAAATTACCCTCCATCTCCTAAATCCGCGTCTGTCAGTTGGGGTGTTAGTGTAGTGATCTTATGACACTTCCTTCTCGAGGTTTTAGTAGTTGACCGGGACTACTTGGTAAATGTCCTGTCCCACGCAGTCCTCCCCTCTACGGTTCCACTGGCTCCCCCTGTGGAAACACTCTTCTAATGAAGTCCTGCACGGGAACAGTCTGTTCATGTGGGGACTCAGACGGGAGTAGCACTCAGGTCTCTACCACACTTTACTACTCCAACCCCAAGTAGAGAAGGTGGACGCAGTCGTAGTAGAATTAGAGGAGTAGTATACTTCTAAACAAGTCCGACCCTTTTATGTTTTTCTCTTCGACACAACTGAGCTATGTACTAAAGACGGGAGCGATGTCGGGTTACCGATCAAGGGGAAGTGAGAAAGGACCCTCTCAACACGTTTCCTACGTATTTTAGGAAGGATCTCTGATCCTTTCACTCGTTCTCCCCACACTCGGTAAACAGGGAGGGGACGTCCAGTAGTCCCAGAACCGTGTACCTTCCGCGAGTTTACAAGTAAGATACCTTCAGTCGATGTGTGTGAGATTTACGTTTGTACAAAGAGCTTAAATACCAACGGTCTCCCCTTCCTACCTCCTTTCCCTATCAAACCCTCAAACCCTACCTATACATGTGTGACGACGTAAACTTTACCTCTTGGTTGTTCCTGGATGACATCTCGCGTCCCTTGGGACGAGTCACAATACACCGTCAGACCTACCCTCCCCTCAACCCCCCACTTACCCATACGTATATACATACCGACTCAGGGAAATGACAAGTGGACTTTGATAGTGTAAACAATTAGCCGACATGGGGTTATGTTTTATGTTTCAATTTTTTTCTTTTGGTATTACAAGGTTTATTATAACTGAGGAAGAGAAGTTCTTTACATGAAGACACAGTTCTGGGACGAGACAGGAACTACCTTTGGGAGGACCGAGACTCAACGCCAACGTGAAAAAGTCCGTTTAATTCATCCTCTACCACAAAAATCATTTCCTCAGTAAGAACGGACCCCACTGAGACGAACAGTCCCCTGTAAACTGTTGTATTCCTTGGAAATTTTTTTAAAAAAAGTCCCTATCTATGCTACCCGTAAGAAAAATTTTCAATCAATTTTAAAATAACTCTATATGGACTGTACGTTGTGACATATTCCAATTCCAACTTTGTGTAACCAAACTATACGAATATATGACGTTTCACTAATGGTGGTCTTGCAATCGATTGTAGAGATGGTCTAGTGTGTTAGAGAGAGAAAACCACCACTCTTGTTAATTTTATAACAGAGTCGTTAAAACTTCCAAACAAAAAAAAAAGAACCACCACCCCCCGTACACCAAATGTCCTAGAGTCAAGGGGCTGGTCCCTAACTTCGACCCGGTGCCGTTGCTTTCGCGTCTTCGGATTAGTGGTCTGGTGGCACCCTCACGGATTTCAAACATAAAGACTAGTAGTAGAGAGTTTCCGCCACGGGGTCCCTTGCCTTGCTCACCCAACTCTGGTCTCTGCGAGCTGGTTGTAGGACGCTACGTGTCCTATCGGTGGGGGACGTTTCTTCAGAGGTCGGGTTTACAGTTACCACGGTTCTGACGTGTTTGGATGCCACCAGGGTGGAGGGAGCCCCCAGTGAGTGGTGACTCCCTTGTCGTAGGTGAGTGGGTTCGTGAACGTCCGACGTGAGGTCTGACTGGTTCCGAAGTGTGTCGTGGCGGCGGGGTAGTATCAGGTCACACTAGGTAAGGTCCAAGTGCGTTCAGTCGCTAAACGTCCACCACTCTCGGCTCCGATCCAGGAGTGTTCTCCGTCCCGACTCGAGCGTCCGGAGGTCGGACGTATCCCCCTGTGTGGTCGTATTCCACCCGACCGTATGTGTGGTGGAGCTCCACGGTTCCGGTGCGGAGACTCTTCTCTACAACGTTAGACCTGTTCACCCAGAGTTGACCCCGTGTATCACACAGACGTCTGTAGACTGTGTAAGCTCCTCAGGACGATCAGAGGGCACCCACCTCCTTCCGGTCTCAATGTCGATTTGGAGGGAGTTACGTGTCCTGTCGAGTGAAGGGGTGGGTCCGGGTCCCGAAGGGACCATCGAGTCACCACTTCTTATGCGGACGGTTTCGTCCTCTGTGCCCAAGTTAGGGACCAGGTCCTTCTAGGGTGTACGGTGCCTCGTTGGTTCAGACACTCGGTGTTGATGACTCGGACACGATAGTTCGGGCCTTAGGCGTTGAAGACTTCGGACACACGGGGCGTCGGACACGAGGTGCTCTCTTCGGTGACGTTTCTCTTCGGGCGCGTGGCGTCGATCTCTCACCCTGGGCGAGCGGGGGTGACCGACGTCAGTCTCTCGCGGGCACGTGTCGTTGCTTCTGGGTCTCGTCGGTTTATTTGTCTATTTTGATATATATTTTTTGCTTTGGTGGTTCAGGGTGTACAGTCGGGCACCGTTCGACCTCGTTTGGGACCCAAGTACCGACCGTAAAATGAATTGTCTAACGAAGTGACGTGAACAAAAATTTGAACGTAGGGCAAGCAGGGAAAGTGAGAGGTCGAAAAGAAGAACTTTATCCATTCGAAAGGGTGGTAGGTACTTGTGAGTGGGCTCCACGAGATTAAATGTGAATCCCACGAAGTCTCGAAACGTATTGACAAACCGTGGTCGCAGCATATAGAATAACAAGGGATCAAAGTCCCAACAGTCAAAAAGTAACACCTATTCTTGTCATCGCTACAGGTGTGTCGTTTGTCTTCACTTCATCGTTAAGTGGTTGGACCTCCTTTTCTTTTTATGTTCACCTAGACTAGGACTCCAGGTTGGACATTACCGAAGTGAATACAAGTGAATAAGGACATTTCCTTCTTTATGAGGTCACAAGGACTCTACGACGGCTACCACTGCCTCTACTATGGTCTCTGCTGCTACTCTACTATCTCCCTCTGCTGCTACTACTACTACTGTCTACTCTTTCTCCTATCTCTACCATTACTATTACTGGCTCTACTACCCCTGCTACTGTCTTCGCTACTATCTCTGCTGTGTTACGTCAAGGAGGGGAAAGGCGGGAGACGCGTTGGGACCCGAGGGACGTGAGAGGAAGGGCGGGTCAGAGAGGGGAGTCCCTGGAGACAAGGACGACCAAGATTACGAGAAATAGGTTCATATACGACTCAGTGGGGGGATGAAGGAAGTTCAGAGACGTATGTGTCGCACAAAACCCTTCCTGAAGTGACTTATAGAGTGTATTAAACCATAGAGGACACATAGAGGACAGAGGTTCGAGTACCGAGGAGTGTCATACCGCGGGGTGAGTGTGTCATACGTTCACGCATATGTCTTGTATGTATACATGTATGTGTGCACACATTCGGACTACTTGCACATAGACACATACGTTCGTACATCTGTGTACATATCTGTGTAAATATGTGTGTATATACAGACGATACATGTATAGACCTTATGCATATCTCCCACATATACACACAGATACAAGAGTTCGTCCTTACTAAAAACGAAGGACGGGGGTCCGCTGTGACCCGTCACGGACCCCAGTAACAAACCGAACGGCGTGTCCCTGTCCGACGATGGTGGTCGGGTGTCACGTGACCTGTCAGCCGGAGGGGTCCTTTTTTGGTAGAGTCGGTTTTGCAGTTATCGATTGTACGACAACTAGAACAACAAATCAACGTTTCAACACAGACTAAGAAACGCAGGGGCACCCGACGTCGTGTGGTTCGAAGGGACAGGAAGTAATAGAGGGTCTCACACGTTGACAACTGTACATGGGTGATGGTATACATTTTCTCTATTGATTGTTTCTGGATGAGACGTCGTGTCCCTTGTAGTCACGAGACACCACTGGACGACGACGACGACGACGATTCAGCGAAGTCAGCACAGACTGAGACACGCTGCGGTATCTGCCGTCGGGTGATCCGAGGGGACAGGGTCCCTAAGAGGTCCGTTCTTGTGACCTCACCCAACGGTAAAGGAAGAGGTTACGTACTTTCACTTTTCACTTTCACTTCAGCGAGTCGGTACAGGCTGAGAAGCACTGGGGTACCTGACGGGGACTGGTCCGAGGAGGCAGGTACCCTAAAAGGTCCGTTCTCATGACCTCACCCCACGGTACCGGAAGAGGTACCGCTGGACTCACCCTTCCTTTAGATTCTCCCCTATATACGTGTGTGTATCGACTGAGTAAAACGAATGTTATCCTTAATTGTGTCATATAAACATTTCGTTTATATGATATTATTTTTAAAAAATTTTTTTGTCTACTCACCTGTTTCTTCAACACCACGTATATATGTTACCTTATAATGAGTCGGTGTTGGATCTCGGACTATATGTCTCATTTCATTCAGTCTTTCTCTTTTTGTTCATAGCTTATTATATACGTGTAAAAACCTTAGATCTTTTTTGTCGTGACTACTCGGATAAAGGTCTCTTCTTTACCTCTGCCTCTCTTGCCGGACCACCCGTGTCACCCCTTCCTCTGCTGCCATCGCGTTTGACTGTTTCTTCGCGTCTGAGTATGTGTGACGGTGCATATCTTGGCCGGAGGGACCACCGAGTCTGCCCTTTCTTAGGCGGACGTGACACCTTCTGGACCCAAGGTAGCGACCCAGCCCTTCTCGGGGACCTCCTCCGTTACCGTTGGGTGAGGTCATAAGAACAGACCTCTTCGGGGTACCTGTCTCCTCGGACCGCCCGATGTCAGGTACCCCAACGTTTCTCGACCTGTGCTGACTCGTTGACTCGTTCTTGGTGCACATATTTGGTCTATCGATCACCCTTCGACGACATATCGGGTCCCTCGAGTCGGACCGCGAGACACTACTGGTTCCTCCCACCCTACTCCCCTCCTCCGATTTCTCGTTCCTCTAATATGTACATTAATACTGACTAAGTGTGACTCCATACCGTCTCTGGTGGTGTTATCACATTTCGTTAATAGGAGGTTATTTTTTTTTCAGTTGAACTTCTCCATCTCAATTTTTTTTTTTTTGTCTGTGCGTAGACGGTCCTTCGGGGTCTTCGTCGTCCACCCCATTGGTGACTCGGAACGAAAGAAAAGAAAAAGTCTTCTGAGGTACGAAAAGGAGAGAAGGACAAGGAAAGGACCCGACGGTTCTCGGTTTTTGGTTCGGTTTGTGACTGTAAGTTTGTTTGGGGTCGGTCCGCATGGTATTGAGGACATCCAACGTCGAACCCACGGAGTCACTAAGTGTGTTTCAACAGTGAGGGAGTAGAAAGTCCTGCAAACTCGGGTCCAGCTCTTTTCAGTCCCTAGACAACGGGTCTTCCTGGACCCTCTCCACCAGTGTCCGACGTCTGCACTTTGTTGTCACGCTGTTAGACGTTTCTGTGTGTGTAGTAGGCAGTCGGATGTGTTCAGGACACAAGAGCGAGTCAGCGAGTCAGCGCAGGATGAGAAACGTTGGAGGTACCTGAGATCGGGAAGTCCAAGGAGACAGGTACCCCAAAGGGTCCGTTCTTATGACCTCACCCAACCGTAAAGGAGGAGGTCCCCCTAGAAGGACTGGGTCCCTACCTTTGGCTTAGAGGACGTAACCGTTCGCCTAAGAAGTGGTGACGCGGTGGACCCTCCGGGTGTATTCGAGGTATCCCATTAGAAGAGTACTTTGATGTACCTTTTTGAAAGAACATGGGACACCAGTAAATCTTTTTATTCTCCTAATTTTACACCTCGTCTCCACTGAAGGGACTCCCATGTCACCTATCCTTAGGTGGACGGTTACTTCCTCTGTCTCCAAGCTAGGGACCAGACCCTTCTAGGGTGTACGGGGCCTCGTTACTTCGGACACTCGGTGTTGAAGACTCGGACACGAGCGTTGATCTCTTAGGTGACGAGTGGCAGTGATCTCTTTCAGATACGCGTCGGCACTTCTGGGTCGCACTGGTTTTGATTTAATTTTTTTAAAAAAATTACACATCGTTCCCCTTAGATTTTTCTTTACTATGTTTACTTGAATCCATGTTTTGTCTTTCTCTGAGTGTCTGAATCTCTTACTTGATATCAGTCCACCCTTCCCTACTAGTCCCTCAAGGCCTGTTTGTGCATGTGTGACGACATAAATGTTACCTCTTGGTCGTTCCTGGACGACATCGCGTGCCCCTTGAGATACCGTCGGACCTGCCCTCCCCGCAAACCCCCCTCTTACCTATGTACATATGTATACCGACTCAGGGAAACGACAGGTGGACTTTGATAGTCTTGTAACGATTAGTTGTTATTAGGTCAAGTTTTATTTTACAATTTTTTTCTTTTGCATTCTGAAATTGTCAGTGAATTATATTAGAGGTTTAAAAGGTACTGACGTTAAAACGGAAGGGATGTATAGAGGTGAAAGACGGTAAAATGCAATATGACTTAATTATGGAACGTAGTTTTTAAAATTCAAGATTCCAAACAATATTTATCTGAAAAGTATAAAAAATTTTAAATATTCGGTTAACTGAAATGTTTTTTGAATTACGAAAGATAATATGATATTTAAACGGGTAAAACGTCTTAAGACTGGATCACCTTATATAAAAAATTTAGACGTGTAAACAAATTTTACCATAATTTGTAAATTTATGATTTTTATAATTGATAAACTTCTTTTTTTTCCAACTTGTAATCTCCTTACCCCATTCCCAATATTCTCTTAAAAACACGATAAAAAGGTTGAAACAAGGTTCGGATTTTGATCAAGTTTTATTTTTCATATCTTTATCTAACTTGTAAAAAAGAAAACTTCAATGATCACTGAAAGAACGTAGAAGTCATCAGAAAGTAAAAATTCCATATTTCTAAGTTCAAATTTTTGTCTTTTTTTTCAATTTACTACATAAAATTTCTTGAGAATCTATTTATATAGGGTGAATTTAATGGTTGATAACTTATACGAAATTAAAATAAATGACTTATTATAGTCCGTTCTAAATTATCGGTTCAGGAAAGTAGGAGGTTATACATTAAAGAAAACACGGAGATTTATAAAGAACCAGATTTAGCAATATCAAGTCTCAAAAGAGAATAAAAAAAATTATCAAACCAAAATTACAAATTACAAGGACCTTGAAATCATAACTGAAAAAAATATTAATTTTTTTAGTAGAGTCATTATTATAAGATCGGAAGAAGATAACATTTACGGTGAAACCCACACGTACATTATGAATGCAGATACATGTGTGGACACCTGTACGTGTGTGTGTTTCGAAACAAAGATCTGATGGATAAGTGAAGGTATGTGAGCCCGAACGAACGAGGGAAGGGGGTGAAATTCCATAAGAAAACTTTAATTGTGATTCAAAGAGGACACCGGGGGGACCCATTTATCTGTTGGGAAAGATAACGGTGGCTGTCTCTTAGTCAAACCAAATATCCTTGAAGTCCGTTCTTTCTCCACCCCTGTGACCCCCACCCCCTCCCCAGGTCACTATTGGTTCCTGCACACTTCGGGGTGTGGACGTTCATTAGTCTACTTAGGGGGGGGGTGTGGGGCGGTGGTTCGTGGGTCATATGGATGTCTTCGTGGTTGTCAGAAATACTATTGGTCCCGTGGTTCGACCTACGATTCCCGAGCAGAACACAGAGATCTTAAGTAGTTAAGTTGGAGTCCGTGGGGACGCCCCGTTCGGGCGAAACGACCTGGCTCCGCACCCCCGCCAGGCGCCGGCAGGGGGGCCCGAGGGGAGGGGCTGTGGCTGAGTGTCGTCGCGGAGGTCCCGTGTCAGACCCAAGAAGTCCCGGAGTGTGTCGTGGACGTGGGGTAACAGGAAGTCCCGTAAGAGCGTGTACCTCTCTTCGAAGTCGAAGAACAACACCTACTATTGTCTCCGCTACAGAAGTGTCCGAAGTGGGCACTACAGTGTGAAGGGGTCGGACGCCCTCTCTGCCCACCACCCCCCGCCGGCCCTACAAATGTCCCACAGACGCGTTGCCCGGGACCTGGTGGAGTCCCGGAGGTTAGGTCGTGGACGGCTGAGGTCTGAGAAAGTTTTCGTCTCCATTAATACGCTAAGAGGCGTACTCAGAGACAACGAAAGGTGAGTTTAATCTTTACGAAAGTTTACACCAAGACCTCTTCTGAGGCCTCTTAGGGAATCTGTCGTTCTAGTTTGGTCAGTCAGGATTTCCTTTAGTTAGGACTTATAAATAACCTTCCTGACTACGACTTCGAGGTTATGAAACCGGTGGACTACGATTCTCGTCTGAGTAACCTTTTCTGGGACTACGACCCTTTCTACCTTCCGTCCTCCTCTTCCCCCGCTGTCTCCTACTCTACCAACCTACCGTAGTGGCTGAGTTACCTGTACTCAAACTCATTTGAGACCCTCTATCACTTCCTGTCCCTTCGAACCACACGACGTCAAGTACCCCAACGTTTCTCAGCCTGTACTCAATCGGACTTGTTGTTGTTGTTTCGTTCGGACACACAAGTTTGTTGAGTACGTACCTGGGAAGGAGAGGGAAGACTACTTAGAACTATCCACTTTAATTGGTACACGTACGCTAGACAGTCCGTATAATGACCACCTCTCTTCTCATACAGAAGAACCACCCAAATTGTTTAACGAAAACAAATAACGATAAAGACGATGAAGAGAAACAAGAAGGACGACTTTTTTTCTGACTCAGACAAATCTTTAGGGGGTTGCTCTGATTTCCGTAGGGTCTATTAAAAGTCCTCTTTCGTTACTAAACTGGGTGAGGTCATAAGAACGGATCTCTTAGGGTCTCTGTCTCCTCGGACCACCCGACGACAGATACCCCAGCGTGTCTCAGCCTGTGCTGACTTCGCTGAATCGTCGTCGTCGTCGTCGTCGCTAAACCCCCTTTAATGAAAGCGAGATAGGAGACAATAGACGGTCTAAGGTTCTACTGTAAACACTAGTAGGTATTGGAAAGAGTAAAATTCAAAGATAAATTCAGAGTATATTCAGAGAGAGTAAAATTCAAAGAAATTCCCTTTTCTTTGACCTCAATACCGAAACCATCCTAACCAACTCTTCTCTCAGTTCCTCTAGTCTCCTCCGTAGACACTCCAGTAAGTTCACTCGTGTTCTCCTTTCTATCCTGTCTGGAAGACTCTCCTTCGGAACGGGAACTCTTGGGTAGGAAGGAGCAGAATCATCCTCCAGACGACTATGACTCTGTCTGCACCACTTCTCACTCTCTGGTACCGTCCTTTCCTCTATCCGCACAAGTTAGACGGCTCAGGTGTGTCCCCTTTTTAGATGTAGTACCTCCTGTTGGGGCTCTGAGTGTACTCAAGAAGATACAACGTGTAACCCACAAAGTCGCGGAGTGTGTCGACGAACCGTAGGTATACCCTCTCCGACGACGGTATCTCCAAGTCCACGAAGTTTACTCCCAATACTTCTTACCGGAATTTATTAAGATCCGATAAACGGTCTAAGCTACGTTTCAATGTGGATGTTTTCTCCTTCTCTATGCCATTGAGTACGTTACTCCAGGTTTCGTTCTAGGGAGAATGTGTTAAGAAGGCTGAAAAGTACGAATCCGAGGATTATATATATAAAAAATTATAGACCAAACAATAACAAGTCAGTGATTCAGTACAGGTTGGGAAACGTTGGGGTACCTTACGTCGTGCGGTCCAAGGGGACAGGAAATGACAGAGGGTCTCAAACGAGTTTAAGTACAGGTATCCCATCCACTACGATAGATTGGTAGAGTAGGAGACGGTGGGAGAAGAGGAAAACAGAAGTTAGAAAGGGTCGAAGTCTTAAAAAAGGTTATTAAACCGAGAAGACCAACATATACACACACACAATTCAGTGAAGTCTCACAGACTGAGAAACACTGAGGTACCTGACATCGGGTGGTCCGAGGAGACAGGTACTTTAAGAGGTCCGTTTTTATGACCTCACCCAACGGTACTGGAAGGACAGGGGCCTTAACTTGGGCACAGAGAATACAGAGGACGTGACCGTCAACCCAAGAAATGGTCAGTGCGGTAGACCCTTCGGGAGAAGACCAATAAGGACGGATACTTAAGAGAGACCCTAGAAACCTGTGGTTCACGAATCTCCAGAGGACAAAGACGGATCAGGGAGGCGAAGACGTAAGGTGGTGTCTATAATATTCCTTTGGTCTGACTCGGGAACAATTTAA
The DNA here is from genome assembly GCA_006410555.1 of Capra ibex. Classification (NCBI taxonomy): domain Eukaryota; kingdom Metazoa; phylum Chordata; class Mammalia; order Artiodactyla; family Bovidae; genus Capra; species Capra ibex. The sequence goes on from SJYO01050415.1 coordinate 50,149,774, forward strand.
GAACCGTGGTCCAAACACGGAGGAACGTGAGGATATAGACCGTTATGGAGGATACAGGTTTGTTCTGACAGAAGGGGTTCCTTTCCTAGTAAAGTCAGATTTTAAAAATTTCCCAAAAAAAAAAAAATTCCGTTGTTAAAAAATTTGAAAAGAAATTTTTTTATTTTGTTTAATTTTCCTCTACCTTATACGGGACCAACCTCTGGGTCCGAGGACTCCAACTCTTTTGACCTAAGTTTATAAACGAAAAGGGGACCTATAAGACTTCCAACCCATTTAATTGAATTACCACCTCCAAGTAGTACTTTGTTCATCTAGTACTACCAAGTCTTTAATGGTAAGGGTATCTCCTTACCTATTTCTTCTACACAATGTAAGGTATATATGTTA
>SJYO01050415.1:50150224-50223729 GCA_006410555.1 Capra ibex
CCCCCCTTCCCCCAAGCCCTAACCCTTGTACACATGTGTGTACCACCTAAGTACAACTACACACCTTTTGGTTATGTCATAACATTTCATTTTTATTATTATTATTATTTAAGAATTTTTCTTTACTTTATTATGGTGAACGTCGTTGTACCTACCTGGGTCCCTTACAGTATTACTCACTCAGTCTGTCTCTTACTCTTTATGACATACTGTACGGAGTATACACTTTAGATCTTTCTTTGCTAAGTTTACTTGAACGAATGTTTTATCTTTCTCTCGGTGTCTGAATTCTCTTACCTGAATACCAACGGTCTCCCCTTCCCTATCAAGCCCTGAAACCCTACCTGTCCATGTGTGACGATATAAATTTTACCTATTGGTTGTTCCTGGAGGACATCTCGTGTCCCCTGAGACGAGTCACAATGCACCCTCGGACCTCCCCTCCCCTGAACCCCCTCTTACCCATGGACATAGACATATCGACTCCGGGAAACGACAAGTGGATTTTGATGGAGTTGTAACAATTAGCCGAGACGACGACGACGACGATTCAACGAAGTCAGCACAGGTTGAGACACGCTGGGGTATCTGCCGTCGCGTGGTCCGAGGGAGTAGGGACCCTAAGAGGTCCGTTCGTGTGACCTCACCCAACGGTAAAGGAAGAGGTTACGTACTTTCACTTTTCACTTTCACTTTAGCGAGTCAGCACAGGTTGAGAATCTCTGGGGTACCTGACGTCGGGTGGTCCGAGGAGGCAGGTAACCTAAAAGGTCCGTTCTCATGATCTCACCCCACGGTAACGGAAGAGACCAATTAGTCGAGATGGGGTTATGTTTTATTTTTTAAGAATTTTTTTTTTTTGGGTTTGGAGATCCATACTACTACTAAGTAAAGACACGTGTGACACTTCTCCTTACAGAAGGAGTCAAACCTTGGGGTCCCAGGAACCTTCCTGTACGTGAAAGAGTAAGTGTAGAAGTGAGTCCACCAAAGTCTATGGACCAGAGGAGGAAATGTCTCAGTAGACGGGGCAAATTTTAGTTGTTGTTTAGAGAGTTAATATTCTGGTGATCAGGAGTAAAAAGTTATTTGACATATCTGACCACTTCTGAGAACTCTCAGGTTCCTCTAGTTTGGTCAGTCAGGATTTCCTTTAGTTGGGACTTATGAGTAACCTTCCTGACTACGACTTCGAGGTTATGAAACCGGTGGACTATACTTCTCGGCTGAGCGACCTTTTATAGAACTCCGCCCCTTTCTACCTTCCGTCCTCCTTTTCCCCTACTGTCTCCTACTCTACCAACCTACCGTAGTAGCTGAGTTACCTGTACTCAAACTCGGTTGAGGTCCTCTACACTTTCTGTCCCCTTGGACCGCACGACGTCGGGTACCCCAGAGTTTCTCAACCTGTGCTGAAACACTGACTTGTTGTTGACTTGACTACATACTCGTTCAGTCAGGAGATGAAATAAAAACTGTCTCGAAGGTCTTCTTTATTTCGTTGTTGTTGTGACGTTGCTCCAGGTAGAAAATGATAGGTACGTCCTAGATCTCGTTAAGTAAATACTCAGGCAAAGGAAGACACTTCACTTATTTGGTGAAGGTCTTACGTTCCTAGGTATGTAAGTGAGCTGGAGTCAAATTTCTCACGGACCTTTTGAGACATAAAACGACCGACGACCTCTGTAGTCCCATTTATTCTCTCTCTAGAAAAGAGAGAAGTACCACTTAATCAGTCTCTTTGTGACACAGAGTTCTGGTGGGGGTCGACACCACCCAAGGATCCGAGTGTTCAAAACCATATACCGTTCGCTGTGAATTCGACTTCCTCCTCAATTTTAAATCGAACTTTCACTATTCGAACGTCTCAACTTCTGTTGTCCTACCGGATCCCGTTTGGTTCAATGAGTTTCATAGTTTTTTCCGGTAGTAGTTTTTTAGACGTTTATTAGTTACGACCTCTCCGACCCCTCTCTTCCCTCAAGAGCCGGTGGAGTGCGCTTCTCAACTGAGTAACCTTTTCTGAGACTACGACCCTCCCTAATCCCCGTCCTCCTCTTCCCCTGCTGTCTCCTACTTTACCGACCTACCGTAGTGGCTGAGCTACCTGCACTCAAACTCACTTGAGGCCCTCAATCACTACCTGTCCCTCCGGACCGCTCGACGCTAAGTCCCCCAGAGTTTCTCAGTCTGTGCTGACTCGTTGACTTGACTCGTTTCCACTTGTCTTACCTCTAAAATCCAAAATTGGATTTTTGTCTCGATGGTATACTAGGTCGTTAAGGTGAGGACCCATACATAGGTGTCTTTTGGTATTAAACTTTTCCGTGTGTATGGGGTTACAAGTATCGTCGTCATAAGTGTTATCGGTTCTGTACTTTCGTTGTATTTACAGGTAGCTGTCAACTTACCTATTTCTTCTGTACCAGGTATATATGTCACCTTATAATGAGTCGGTATTTTTCTTACTTTAGTACGGAAACGTCGTTGTACCTACCTGGATCTCTACTAGTGTGATTCACTTCACTCTGTCTCTTTCTGTTTATGGTACCCTGTAGTGAGTATACGCCTTAGAATGTTTTTTTTTACTATGTTTCTCTGAATAATTGTTTTGTCTTTGTCCGAGTGTCTGAAGTTTTTGTTTGAATACCAATGGTTTCCCCTTTCCAGCCCCCCTCCTTATCTAATCCTCAAACTCTAATTGTGTATGTGTGAGGACGAATATTTTGTCTATTGGTTGTTCCTGGGTGACACATCGTGTCCCTTGAGCTGAGTCACGAGACACTACTAGACATACCCTCTTCTCAGACTTTTTCTCACCTGTATACATACACACGGACACGTGATTCAACGAAGTGAGGACAGGTTAAGGAACACCGGGGTACCTGATATCGGACGGTCCGAGGAGACAGGTACCCTAAGGGGTCCGTTCTTATGACCTCACCCCACGGTACGGGAGGAGTTCCCTAGAAGGGCTGGGTCCCCAGCTTGGACTCAGAGAATGTAGAGGACGTGACCGTGTGTCCAGGAAATGGTGATCGTGGTGGACCCTTCGGTTCTGTGTACATACACAAACGTACATACACAGATACACACACACACATATATATATAAATTGAAACGACACGTGGACTTTGATTATGTTGTAACACTTAGTTGATGTCAAGTTATATTATATTTTCAATTTAAAATTTTTAATGTGCCTTTTTTCATGTAAAGACATGAATTTCCGTCAGAGAGGTAATCTCTTTGTAGAGGAGAGGAACTGAAGAATCGACAGTATTTTTCGTCAGAAAGGTGGTATCTTTCTTTTCGTAGTCTCTTAATGACACTAGAAGTGATACGAAGACCATAAACAAAACATTTTTCCAGTACTACTTTAACGATATTCCTAATGTTCTGTCTCCTCTACCACGTATATTTCGTTGGTCGAGTCCCGGATTCTTGACAAGATATGTGTGATAGGTAAGGTACGATAAGAATAATAAAGAGAGAAAATACTTGAATTCCGAGAAAATAGTGGACAGGAGTCGTGGAAGGAGGTGGTAAAGGACCCTTTGTAGATAAGAGTTAGGTAGCCGTAGGTTCGTTTGTAGTGGTCGATGGTCCTGATAGACGAGAACCCGAGGGGTTCGTTCAAAATACAGTGTCAATTTTGTAGACACTGTCTCTTTGACTTTACCCCTGGAGTCACGTTTGTGTAACGATCTGGTTTTGTGTGTCAACACAGTGGGTCTCCATTGTGGTTCAAGGGGTTTGACGGTTAAGACGAAGACTTTGTTTTATTCTAAAGAGACCTGAAGGGTCCACCGAGTCACCATTTCTTGGACGGACGGTTACGTCCTCTGCGTCCAAGTTAGGGACCCAGCCCTTCTAGGGGACTTCCTCCCGTGTCGTTGGGTGAGGTTATAAGAACGGACCTCTTAGGGTACCTGTCTCCTCGGACCGTCCGATGTCAGGTACCCGAGAGTTTCTCAGTCTGTGCTGACTCTCTGATTTCTCGTTCTTGTTGCTCTAAAAAGTCGATTAGCACACGTGTGTTCACTCGACTACGGCGCCTTCCAGACCAAGATCCCTGGTGGGTGCCGTCCGTTTTCCTTTTAAACAGGAAAGAGGGGGTCCGAGACACTGGACCGTTGGTTCGAAGAGCTCGTGTAAGGTAGAAGTTCAGAGGGACAAACGAGTCAAACACAGAGTGAGTCACTTTGTAGAATTTAGTTCCTTTCGCGAGTCTTAAACGAAAACTGGGTGCCCTAACATCGAGTCCAAAAGTTTCCTTGGTCTCACCCTTTTTTGCTGTGGCACGATAACTGAATTTCTTGTCCACTTTTAGCCTGAATGTGCTTGAACGCCTCAAATGTCTGCCCAACTCTGTCGCAGGACGTGTCTTGTCGATCTCTCCGGAGTAGCTTGACTGTCAAGAGGTCTAAATCGTAGAGCTTCAGGAGCGATCGTCACTTACGACTCGTGTGTAGGGCGGTCTCCCATTCAAAGAGCTACCACGACACCCTTCTGTTTATGGTACTAAGAGGGCACCGAGGTGAGTTGAGTGAGGAATTTGGCGGTTTTTATCCCGAAGGTAGGGACTACCGAGTCACCATTTCTTAGGTGGACGGTCACGTTCTCTGTGTTCAAACTAGGGTCTAGACCCTTCTAGTGCACGGAACCCCGTTGATTCGGGCACACGGTACTGATGGTTCAGACTCGATGACTCGAGTGCACGAGATCTCGGCCACGAGACGTTGTTCTCTTCGGGGGCGTTACTCTTCGGGCGTGTGACGTTGATCTCTCCTCGGGGACGAATGATGTTACCTCCTTAGGACGTCCGTCGTTTGTTCCTGAGTCGTTTCGGTTTTTGTTTGTTTACTTAAAAAACTATTTCGGTTTTTATCTCAACGGTATGTTAGGTCGTTAAAGTGAGGACCCGTGTATAGACCTCCTTTGGTCTATATAAGTTTTCCTATGTGCGTGAGGATACGAGTGACGTCGTGACGAATGTTATCGGTTCTGTACCTTCGTTGTTTTTACAGGTAGTTGTCTACTTACCTATTTCTACAACACATATATGTACGTGTGTCCATGTGTGTTACCTGATAATGAGTCGGTAATTTTTTCTTACTTTATTACGGTAAACGGCGTTGTACCTGTCTGTACCTCTAATGGTTTCATTCACTTCATTCAGTCCGTTCTCCTTCCGTTTATAGTACCCTATAACGAACATACTCCTTAGATTTTATTATGTTTACTTGAATAAATGTTTTGTCTTTGCCTGAAGTTTTTGTTTGAATGAGGATGGTTTCCCCTTTCTATCCCCCTCTCTATTTATTCCTTAAACCCTAACTGTGTATATGTGATGATATATACAAACAAGTAAATAGAAAAACTAAGGTGTATATTCACTTTAACATATCATGAATAGAAGAGACTAAATAAAGTGGTTCGTATTATAGGATGTCTAGGTAGGTACGGTAGTATTAACCGTTCTATAGCTAAAAATACCGCCTCATTATAAGATAGATAGATATAGTGTAGAAAAATTTAAATAAAAATTCATTTTCTATTAACGTAATGTCTTAAACCAACAAAAGACAGTTTGGAGTTGTACTCAGTCGGTATCCAGGGGAGTGAGAACTTGGAGGCAGGGTAAAGGGAGGGGTAGAGTGGGGAGATCCAACCATATCTCTGGGATAAACTCAAGGGACTCTGGATGTCGTTTAAGTGTTTAACCGATAGATAAAATGTATACCATTATATTCAAAGGTACATTGAGAGAGGTATGTAGAGTGGGAGAGGAGGGGTCGGGGCACAGGTATTCAGACAGGGAATATAACAGACAAAGAGGTAACGACAGAACGTTTATTTAAGAAACCATGATAGAAAGATCTAAGGTATATATACACGGTCATAAGACCTACCGTAGTGACTGAGCTACCAGCGCTCAGACTCACTTGAGGCCCTCAACCACTGCCTGTCCCACCGGACCGCACGACGCTAAGTACCCCAGCGTTTCACAGCCTGTGCTGACTCACTGACTAGACTATGTATACATATATATAGTGTAGAAGAAATAAGTAAGTAGACAACTACCTGTGGATTCAAGAAAGGTATGGAATTATTCCGACGATGTTTGTAATCCCATCTATGTTTTCAGGAGAAATACCCGTTTTATTGGACATTGACACATACTACTGTCTACAATTGACCAGGAGTCTACCATTTCTTAGACAGACGTTCCGTCCTCTGGACCCAAGTTAGGTACCCAGTCCTTCAAGGGGGCCTCTTCCCTTACCGTTGGGTGGGGTCATAAAACCGAACCTTTTAGGGGACCGTACGACGTCAGGTACCCTAACGTTTCTTGATCTGTTTTGACTCGTTGATTGTGAAAGTGAAAAGTACATACCACTTTCTATAATTGATGTGAAAGACACCACTGGTAAAGTGTCATATATGTTTATAACTTTTAATACGACGTGTGGACTTAGGTTATATTATAACGTACAGTTAATATGTAAAAAAACCGGCACGGTGTGTCGTGTACCCTAGAATCAAGGGGTCAGTCCCTAGTTTGGGTACAGGAGACGTTACCTTCGCACCTCAGAATTGGTGGTCTGGTGATCCCTTCAGGGAGTTAATATGTAATTAAAAAAAAAATTACTGTTACTTTCTCCCATACACAAACTGTGGATTTCACACTCGACCCTCGGACTCGGATTACTTTCTTACGTTCAATTTTAATCGGGTCCCTACGTTCCTAAGAAGTTATAAGTGTTTAGTTTGTTACACTATGTGATGTAATTGTTTAACTTTCTCTTTTTGGTATACTGATAGAGTTATCTACGTCTCTTTCGGAAACTGTTTTAAGTTGTAGGTAAATACTATGTTTGGGAGGTCTTTCGTCCGTATCTTCCTCGTATGGAGTTGTATTATTTTCGGTATATACTATTCGGGTGTTGTTTGTAATAGGAGTTACCACTTTTTGACTTTCGTAAAGGGGATTTCAGTCCTTGTTCTGTTCCCACGGGTGAGAGTGGTGATGATAAGTTGTATCAAAACCTTCAAAATCGGTGTCGTTAGTTTCTTCTTTTTCTTTATTTTCCTTAGGTCTAACCTTTTCTTCCTCATTTTGAGAGTGACAAAAGTCTACTGTACTAGGAGATGTAACTTTTGGGATTCCTGTGGTGGTCTTTTAATGATCTCGATTAGTTACTTATATCATTTCAACGTCCCGTATTTTAATTATGTGTCTTTAAGGAACGTAAGGATATGTGATTGTTACTCATTTGTCTTTCTCTTTAATTCCTTTGTTAAGGAAAGTGGTAACGTTACTTTTCTTATTTTATGAATCCTTATATAGATGGATTTCTTTGTTTTCTGGATATATATCTTTTGGTATTTTGTGACTATGTTCTTTAGTTTCTACTATGTTTATCTACCTCTTTATATGGTACAAGAACCCGGTCTTCTTAGTTATATCACTTTCCCTCATATGATGGGTTTCGTTAGATATCTAAGTTACGTTAGGGATAGTTCGATGGTTGTCATAAAAAGTGTCTTGATCTTGTTTATTAAAGTGTTAAACATACCTTTATATTTTTTGGAGCTTATCGGTTTTGTTAGAACTCTTTCTTCTTACCTTGACCTCGTTGGTTGGACGGACTGAAGTCCGAGATGATGTTTCGATGTCAGTAGTTCTGTCATACCATGACCGTGTTTCTGTCTTTATATTTAGTTACCTTGTTTTATCTTTCGGGTCTCTATGTTAGAGAAATTGTTCACCACGACCCTTTTGACCAGTTGGTGACATTTTCTTACTATGATCTTGCGAAAGATTGTGGTATGTGTTTTTATTTGAGTTTTACCTAATTTCTAGATTTACATTCTGGTCTTTGATATTTTAAGGATATCCTTTTGTATCCGTTTTACGAGAGACTGCATTTAGATACTAAGTGGAGGATTTCATTACCGTTATTTTCGTTTTTATTTGTTTGCCCTGGATTAATTTGAATTTTCGTAAACGTGTTGCTTCCTGTGATATTCGTTCCACTTGTCTGTCGGAAGTCTTACCCTCTTTTATTGTCGTTTACTTCGTCGACTGTTTCTTAATTAGAGTTTTTATATGTTCGTCGAGGACGTCGAGTTAAGGTCTTTTTATTTACTGGGTTAGTTTTTTACCCGGTTTCTTGATTTGTCTGTCAAGAGGTTTCTTCTGTATGTCTACCGATTGTGTGTGTACTTTTCTACGAATTGTAGTGAGTAATAGTCTCTTTACGTTTAGTTTTGGTGTTACTACATGGTAGAGTACGACCAGTCTTACCGACGATAGTTTTTCAGATGTTTGTTATTTACGACCTCTCCCACGTCTCTTTTCCTTCGGGAGAATGTGATAACCACCCTTATGTTTGATCATGTCGGTGATACCTCTTGTCACACCTCTAAGGAAATTTTTTGACCTTTATCTTGAGGGTATACTGGGTCGTTAGGGTGACGACCCGTATATGTGGTTCCTTTGGTCTTAACTTTCTCTGTGCACATGGGGTTACAAGTGACGTCACGACAAATGTTCTCGGTCCTGTACCTTCGTTGGATCTACAGGTAGTCGTCTACTTACCTGTTCTTTCGATACCATGTATATGTGTTACCTTATAATGAGTCGATAATTTTTCTTACATAAACTTAGCCAAGATTAATCCACCTACTTTGACCTCGGATAATATGTCTCACTTCATTCAGTCTTTCTTTTTGTGGTTATGTCACATAATTGTGTATATATTCCTTAAATCTTTCTACCATTACTACTGGGATATACGTTCTGTCGTTTTCTCTGTGTCTACATTTCTTGTCTGAAAACCTGAGACACCCTCTTCCGCTCCCACTCCACTACTCTCTTATCGTGACTTTGTACATATAATAGTATACACTTTATCTAACGGTCAGGTCCAAGCTACGTACTCTGTCCCACGAGTCGCGACCACGTGACCCTACTGGGACTCCCTACCTACCCCTCCCTCCATCCTCCCCCCAAGCCCTACCCCTTGTGTGCGTTTAGGTACCGACTAAGTACAGTTACATACCGTTTTTCGTGATGTTATAACATTTCATTAATCGGAGGTTAATTTTATTTATTTATTTAAAAATTTTTTATTTTAGTCGTTTCTCTTTTCTGTGTAACCGTTTTAGACCTCCTTTAGTCCGTGTTAGAAGATTCACACGGAAGGGTCACCTTAATAGTCCTATACGATTTTACGATACCCCCCTTCCCTGCCCCTTTTGTAACAAGACCGTTGTTATTTTTGACGAATCGAAAGTTGGACTGTAACCGGGATACTTCATTCTACGACTGGGGACAAATATGTCTACCCTTTTGACTTCTAAGTGTCAAGTGCCAGTGTTGTGATCGTTTGTCGTCACGTTCCTGAGATTGGTTACAGAGAAACTGGTGTTTTCAGTACAAAAATTCATGTCTTCATGTTACAAAATACTTTATGGGTAACCCCCGACCTTTCTTTCATTTTTCACTCTGACAATCAACGAGTCAACACAGACTGAGAAACGTTGGGGTACCTGACATCGGACGGTCTGAGGAGACAGGTACCTTAAAGGGTCCGTTCTTATGACGTCAACCAATGGTAAGGGAAGAGGTCCCCTAAAAGGGTGGGTCCCTAGCTTGGGCCCAGAGGACGTGATGGGCCCACCTAAGAAATGGTAGACTCGATGGTCCCTTCGAGTAGACCCTGACCGTTTTTATACCGTGTATCCTCTCTCCCTAAATTATGTACCTGAATGAAACTCTACGTAGGTCTGAGTAGACCCTTCTGTACAAGGTATGTGTCCACTTTAAAGACCTCTGATACCGTTACAGAGTCTGTCCGACGTGTATAATAGTCAAGGAGAAACCAAGGTTATATTTACAGTTACAGAAACTTCTTTAAGTGGTGAACCCGATGTTTAAGACCCAGGACCCAGAGTTTGTTTGTTAACTTGTTTCGGACCTTTGAGTGGTACTGTAATAACCCCAGTATGACTGAATTTCACAGTTCTGAAACACAATAAAGGACGAAATAGAGAAACCTGTCACCTTTTGGTTTCCTACAGAGGTCGGACAACCAGTAGGAAAGTCAACTCTTGTGTTTGTCCTTATGGCGACAGGTCCTGTTCGCCCTCATCACAAGCGAGTGCCGGGACCACTACTCGACCCAGTGTAAAGGTTACTGGCTCACTCCACCCAGAAACCCAGCAAACTTGTACATCTTGTACCGCCGTGTTTTAAGAACCTATGTCCATACCTACTTCCGTTCCGTCAGTGGTGAGGACACTTCTTCAAAGTATAGATTGGTGTAGTTCCACAGGCTAAGCCTGTGGGGCAAGGAGGACTCCAGGAGCCCCGTTTTGTCCTTGCAAGCTCAGGTGTATGGGAGCCGTCGGTTCCATGTGTCCGAAAAGTCTGTTCGAGAAGAGACGAAGTCACCTGTCCAGAGTGAAGGACTAAACTTATGAAAGCACTTCTTTCTGTGTATGTTTGGTCACTACCAAAGTCTCAGATCGAGGTCCAGAAGAGGAAATAGGTCGACTGTGAAGTTCGACCATGTCTGGTCGGTTGTCTCTTTCCCCGAGACCGTGTTCTGCTTCTCACTGGAGAAGAGGGAGTGTTTTGACTTCCGAGAGCTCCTACGTAGTAAGAAGACCTTCATTACCCTCTTTATGTCGAAGGAAACCACGAGTCTCTTGGGGTTCTCTTTCTACGTAAATTACACGAAGTTGTTCCTCACCAAAAAAGAGTAGGGGCAGAACGACTCACGCTCCTCGTCTCTCGTAAGACCCTCGTAGACAAAGACATCGTCCGAGGAGTCCTGTTGGACGTACCTTACACCGAGGAGGGTCAGAAGTGTCTCCAGCCACAACGTTAGGTTCAGTTTGAAGTCAAGGAGGTGCGGTAGGTTCTATTTCTCTTAAGAGAGACCAACCCTTTTCTACAGAAGTTACCCGAGACTTCTGAGTCCGGTCAGGGACCTCTCGTCGAGGTGGTCCGAGTACAGGCAGTGTGGTAAGTAAAGTGCCGGGCACTCCTCCTTCTGTTTGCTCTTGGACAGGGAGGTATCCAAAGGGAACCGGGTGAGGTCGTAGTGAAAAGAGTCTTCCCAACAAAAAGGTTAGGGAAGTCCTGGCACGTTCTAGTGTCACCCTCTCCCGAGAGGTCCGACCTCCCGCCGTTCCATCTGTCGCAAGTCCTTAAGCATGAGCGAGAAACACCAGAGAGACATCTTTAGAAGTCCTTGGTCTTCCGTCCGGAGGAAGAGGGTATCCTGAACCTTAAAGACGAAGTACACCGAAGATATACCCAAATGGTAGAGACTTAATTGTCCCTGTCTTCTCTTCTGTTAATTTTTTTTATGTGGGGTATAAACCATGACTCTTGTTTGGGACACCTAAATGAGTGTGTACGTTTCTGACTGCATACGGGTACCCCCTGGTCCGAGTATTTGAATTCCCGAAAAAAAGAATAAATAAAAATGACTTCATATCAACTACATGTTACAACAATTAAGGATAACATGTCGTTTGATTAAACCAATATGAATATATAAGTAAGAAAAAATTATAAGAAAAGATGATACCGAATATCCTAAAAAATTTAATCTCCCATTAATGAAATATTACAACATAATAAAAGACTACATGTTGTTACACTTAATCAATATACATATGTATATAGGGGAGGGAGAACTCGGAGGAAGTGTGAGGAGAGCAGAGTGGAGAGTAATTAAATACATGGTATATAAATACATATAACACGTAATATTATGTATTATATATTTAATATACAGTCTTTCCAGGGGACCTCTTTCTTTACCGTTGGATGAGGTCAAAAAGAACCGACCCTTTAGGGTACAAGTCTCCTCGGACTTCCCGATGTCAGATGCCCCAACGTTTCTTAGCCTGTGTTAAACCGCTGATTTGTTACTGTTTAATAATGATTATATAAATTACATATTATATTTAATATATAGTGAACCGATATGTAGACTTTGTGTTGTAATATTGTATTTAATCGTTATTAAGGAAAATTCTTTAGTATTATTTGGTACTTTTGTCTATTTTCTCTTGGAACTCTCGTCTTTTTATTTTATATTTCTTTATAACCTTCTCAAAGGTACAAGTACTTGAGGTTAAATTCTAGTTTGTGAGTGAGTTTCGATTTATATACACACACACATATATATATATATATATATATATATATATATATATATATTTCTCTTTTTTTTATTACCCACTAAAACAGACCATAAAACAGTGAAACAAACGGTCCTAAATGTTGAGTTGACTAGAACAAGAGACTCCCTTTTTTTTTTTTTAACGTATGAGAGGGTCTCCTCCTACATTTCGGGAAGTCACTCAGTTTTTATTGACCAGGACTTAGTCTACACAGGGAAAATCTTTGCAGTAGATTGTACGCCCCTGTGACAATCCAGACGTAAAAAGAGTAAACGTTTGGAGTCTCAGCATCATTTTTACCTTACTGCAGTGTGTACTTTTCACGAAGGACACCCTCGCCCCCGTAGACGATAAAGGAGTAGAATCCTAAGACGGATCAAAGAACACGTTCGGACCACTTTTTCTGCACTGGAGATACCCTTTTCTTGGAATTTTTCTCACCTGTGTACAGGTATACATTGACTCAGTGAAACGACACGTCGTCTGTTATTGTATTGAGGTGTTCAGTTAAGATGAGGTTATTTTTTTTTAAATTAGTTTTCTTCCCACCTCTCCCACCTTGTTTACTTCTCTCATCATACTTTTGTATGTGATGGTCCACATTTTGTCTATCGGTCACCCTTAAACGACACACCGCGTCCCTTGAGTTTGACCCAGACACATTGTTGGATCTCCCCACCCTACGCCACCCTCCACCATCCCTCCGAGTTCTTCTTCCCCTGTGCACATATATAGATACCTACTACGTACAACTACATACCGTCTTTGGTTGTGATGACAGTTCGTTAATAGGAAGTTAAATTTTCTTATTTAAAAAAATTTTAATAAAAAATTTTCTTCACCCAGTCTTCATAGCACCTTAAGGTAGAGTCGTCAGGACCACTGTGTCTGTGATTCGAGGTCCACGAGTCAGCGAGTCAGCACAGGTTGAGAGACGTTGAGGTACTTGATATCGGGTGGTCCGAGGAGACAGGTACCCTAAGAGGTCCGTTCTTATGACCTCACCCAATGATAAAGGAAGAGGTCCCCTAGAAAATTTGATCGTAACTGAGTTGAACCTTGTCTTTTTACTCCTCTTCTGTGAATCTACTTACCAGACTCCTGTAATACGTAGGTGAGGCCGGGTACTCACTGGTCTCGACCGAACGTTAAGATGATAAAGGTTCCCAGGATGACTGGGGATTGTGTAAGAGTTGTCTACCTCCGCACCGGCGATTGAGTCATTGTTACACTTGAAGTAATTTTCGAGGGTCATTTGGTCGGTGGGGGCACCCAGGGACGGGGGGTAAGGAAGATCCTGTGAATGCAGCCTAGAGTAAGGCTCGGAAGGAGGTCTCTAGTAGGGCTGACTAGACTTCTTTGTCTGAGTCCCAGTGCAGGGTCCGGTCAAAAGGACCCATTACGAACGAGTTGTCGAAACTGTGTAAAAGAGCACTTCGGAAGAAATCAAGTCAGGTGCCCTACCCGAACTCAAACTTAAAGTCTCCAAGAACGAACTCCTCGAGGAATTTAAAGGTCTTGAGAAGGAAAAACTCGAGGAGGTCCATGGTGTTGTTCGGTTTCAGTCTTTTTTTTCTTAGCCGGTAGAACAGTGCCCTAACGCCTCGACCTGAAGAGGTTGGGCACCCCCCCTCCCCCTTTAAGAGTTTTTCTTCGTTATCCACTATACTATGGACCCTTCTTCCCACAGTACTGCTTCAATTTAGAGTTGTCTACACCTATAGTATAGTACGTAAAGAACAAATTTTAGATAGAAGGGTCGAAGTGAACTGCCCCCCTCCATGGGGGTAGGAAAGAGGTGTAAGGTTTTAGTGTATACACTTAAGTCACGATCGTTGACTTTTGCACCGACTATGATTTGGTTTAAGGGACCTGACGTTCCTCTGGTTTGGACAGTCAGGATTTCCTTTAGTTGGGACTCACAAGTGACTTCCTGACTACGACTTCGAGGTTATGAAACCGGTGGACTGAGTTTATCGGTTGAGTAACATTTTCTGGAACTGCGACCCTTTCTAGTTCCCGTCCTCCTTTTGCCCCACTGACTCCTACTCTACCAACCTACCGTAGTGGCTGAATTACCTGTACGTAATCTCGTTTGAGGCCCTCTATCGCTTCCTGTCCCTTCGGATCGCACGACGTCAGACACCCTCTCTCCTAACAACATACCGTCTTCGGTTGTGTTGTAACATTTCATTAATAGGAGTTTAATTTTTATCTTTATTCTTATGTTTACCTTCAGACAACGAAACAATCTTAACAAACAAAGTACGTCCGTTCCCAGTCGGAGTTCTACACAACAATTTTATTTTTAGTCTTGATGGACCCCCCGCCCCCACCCCTTGTCCAAGTCAAGTCAAGTCAAGTCAACGAGTCAGCACAGGCTGAGAAACGCTGGGGTACTTAGCGTCGTGCGGTCCGGAGGGACAGGTAGTGGTTGAGGGACTCAAGTGAGTCTAAGTGCAGGTAACTCAGTCACTACGGTAGGTCGGTAGAGTAGGAGCCAGCAGGGGAAGAGGAGGACGGGGGTTAGGGAGGGTCGTAGTCTCAGAAAAGGTTACTCAGTTGAGAAGCGTACTCCACCGGTTTCATGACCTCAAAGTCGAAATCGTAGTAAGGAAGGTTTCTTTAGGGTCCCGACTAGAGGAAGTCTTACCTGACCAACTGGTCGTTTTTTTTTTTTTCAGCTCTTTGTACCTCTAAATTTCTCCCTTGCACGACCTATGTGTTGGAGAGACACTTAAATTTACGAAAAGTGAAATCGTGTGCGAACGGGTTTGTTTCGCCTCCTCTGGACCGGTAAAGACCATGGGGAGAGAGACCAGGAAATTCGTGGGGGGCTGGATGTCATTCGAGACTCTCACCTTTTACTTCCTTTTCTTTCTAGTCGCTATTCCGGAGGAGTGGGTCAGACCAGGGACCAGGAGGACTGACCGTGGGTAGTCCCTCGTCGAACTCTACATTGCCGACACGGACGAGGACTAACCAGTTTTTAGAGAGAGAAGGGTAGCCGACCGCTCCGAGAACTAACTACTCAGAGTCTTCCACTACCTTTTGGCCCGAACAAAAGAGTGGAGTCCACACTTACTAGAACGAAGCCCTCAACGACCGAGGACCTATAAGTGAGGGTACTTCGACAAGTGTCGAGAGAAAAATGCTAGAGTAGTGACCCGACTTAACTTGTCGGAAGAGAGTCATGGTGACTACGTTTCACACCTCTGACCCCAGCCCTTGGAAGGCGAGTAGGAGACTCACAGATGGAAGAGTCTACGACACACGAAGGGTACCCTCGGATACCACACACAGGAGAGTTGAAAGTCTCGTCGTGGATCTACTTCGTAAGTGTATAATCCTTTAGTTAATTATAAGGGTTCATTTGATCGAGATCGACCTTTCCCGTCTTTAATCTTAATCGTTTGCAGAAAAAGATAACACTATTCTTGTGAAGTGTACTCTGAATGTTAGAATTTAAAAAAAAATTAAATAGATAATGAACAACTTAAAAGTCGGTGTGGGGAGTCGTACACCCTAGAATCAAGGGACTGGCCCGTAACTTGGGTGTTGGATACGTAGTCTTGGTGATCTGGTTGTCCCTTCAGGCTGAGAATTTATAAATTCACAGACTGTGTCATACCAATTGATATCCGTACAAAACTTATCGTCTTGTGACCTTGAGTAGAGTGTATTGGTTCTCAAATATGGGTGACTTGTAAATGGGGGTCGAAGGAGGAGGGAGACGGGGTCGGGAACCTTTACGGGTACGATATGACCAAGATACTCAGACTGATAAAATCTATGAAGTATCCTCACCTTAGTACGTCATAAAAAGGAAGACACCGACCAAATAAAGGGATTCGTGGTGCAGAAGGTCCGGGTATACCGTCTTAAAGGAAGAAAAATTTCCACTTCCAAGGTGGTGTCCACAGAGAACTATGGGGTAATGTCAGTAGTAACTCTGAACACCCCTGAAACGGGGTCGTAGTGAGAATAGTGGTAGTGGGTGGTACCTGTTAGTATTCTCAGAGGTGGTCTAAATTGTAAGTGGCCTACGATCATTACGTTTTCGGGAGGTCCATTCTCGTAAAGGCCGTTCTAGACTAGTAGAAGTCGGGAGACTTCGTCCACCATAGTAAATGTGGGAGGGGCGAAAAGTTTCTATACACTCCGGTAGTCCACCTCCGGTCTCAAATCTTGTAGGGATGAACCAATCGGAATTAAAATTGGAAAGAAGACTCGTCGGAGGGTCCGTTGTAGTTAGGGTGACCCTCAAATCTCTCTCACTCCGACCTAGTCACCCGTCCACACCGAAGTCAAGTCAAGTCAGCGAGTCAGCACAGGCTGAGAAATGCTGAGGTACCTGACGTCGTACGGTCCGGAGGGACAGCTAGTGGTTGAGGACCTCGAACGAGTTTGAGCACAGGTAACTCAACCACTACGGTAGGTTGGTAGAATAGGAGACAGCAGGGGAAGAGGAGGACGGGAGTTAGAAAGGGTCGTAGTCCCAGAAAAGGTCACTCAGTCGAGAAGTGTAGTCCACCGGTTTCCTAATGTCAAAGTCGAAGTCGTAGTCGGGAAAGTTACTTGTGAGTCCTGACTAGAGGAAATCCTATCTGACCAACCTAGAGGAACGTCAGGTTCCCTGAGAGTTCTCAGGAGAGGTTGTGGTGTCAAGTTTTCGTAGTTAATAAGTCGCGAGTCGAAAGTAATACCAAGTTGAGAGTGTAGGTATGTACTGAATGACCTTTCTGACATCGAAACTGATCTGTCTGGAAACAACTGTTTCAATACAGAGACGATAAATTATACGGTAGATCCAACTAGTATCCAAAAGAACGTTCCTTGTTCTTAGATTAAAGTACCGACGTCAGTGGTAACCTCTTCCACTACCGTAGGGTGAGGTCACGAGAACGGACCTTTTAGGTGTCTGTCTCCTTGGACCATCCGACGTCAGGTACCCCAGCGATTCTCAACCTGTGCTGACTCGCTGAAGTGAAAGTGAAAAGTGACAGTACGTAACCTCTTCCTTTACCGTTGTGTGAGGTCAGGTCAAGAACGGACCTCTTAGGGTCCCTGTCCCTTCGAACCACCCGACAGCAGATACCCCAGCGTGTCTCAGTCTGTGCTGACTTCGCTGAATCGTCGTCGTCGTCGTCGTCAGTGGTAGACGTCACTAAAACCTCGGGTCTTTTATTTCAGAGGGTGACAAAGGTAATAAAGGGACAGACAAACGGTACTTCACTACCCTGACCTACGGTACTAGAATCAAAAAACTTACAACTCAAACTTCAGTTGAAAAAGTGAGAGGAGAAAGTGAAAGTAGTTCTCCGAGAAATCAAGAAGAAACGAAAGACGGTATTTCCACCACAGCAGACGTATAGACTCCAATAACTATAAAGAGGGCCGTCAGAACTAAGGTCGAACACGAAGAAGGTCGGGCCGTAAAACGTAATACATGAGACGTATATTCAATTTATTCGTCCCACTGTTATATGTCGGAACTACATGAGAAAAGGGTTAAACCTTGGTCAGACAACAAGATACAGACCAAGATTGACAACGAAGAACTGGACATAGGTCTAAAGAGTCCTTCGGTCCATTCCACCAGACCATAATAAGGGTGGAGAACTTCTTAAAAGGTCAAACAATACTAGGTGTGTCAGTTTCTGAAACCACATCGGTTATTTCGTCTTCGTCTAGAAAAAGACTTTGAGAGAACGAAAAAGTCACTAGGTTGTCTACAACCGTTAAACTAGAGACCAAGGAGACGAAAAAGATTTTGGTCGAACTTGTAGTCCTTCAAGTACCAAGTGTATGACAACGTGTTTGTTTTGGAACGTGCGTGGTCCTGGGTTCTCTTTCCTCGTCACTGGGGTGTTCTCTGACTGGGTCTAAACAGACACTCACAGGTCCTTAGAGACCGTCTCCGTACCCAGTCGCCGTCGGACGACGTCCCAACCCCCGTGAGACACACCGACACACACGTATCCTGGAAAACTTCCTCCAGTGGTAATAGAAGTGACTTTCACTTTCACTTCAGCGAGTCAACACAGGCTGAGAAACGCTGGGGTACCTGACATCGGCTAGTCCGAAGAGGTAGGTACCCTAAGACGTCCGTTCTTATGACATCACCCAATGGTAAAGGAAGAGGTTCCCTAGAAGGACTGGGTCCCTAGCTAGGGTCCAGAGGACATAACCTCCGTCTACGAAATTGGAGACTCGGTGGTCCCTTCGGGTATCAAAACAGAGTCCAGTTTGTTGTCCCTCCCTTGTGTCGGGGTGGGTAATTGTCTTTTAAGTCAAGTTAAGTCAGTGAGTTAGTACAGGCTGAGAAACGTTGGGGTACTTGGCGTCGTACGGTCCGGAGGGACAGGTAGTGGTTGAGGGTTTCAAGTGAGTTTGAGTACAGGTAGCTCAGCCACTACGGTAGGTCGAAATCGTAGTGGGTCCTGACTAGAGAAAATCTTACCTGACCAACCTAGAAGAACGTCAGGTTCCCTGAGAGTTCTCAGAAGAGGTTGTGGTGTCAAATTTTCGTAGTTAAGAAGCCGTGAGTCGAAAGAAGTGTCAGGTTGAGATTGTAGGTATGTACTGGTGACCTTTTTGGTATCGGAACTGAACTGCCTCATGCAGTTCCGACATATAACAGTGGGACGAATAAATTGAATATACGTCTCATGTAGTACTCTTTACGACCTGACCTTCTTTGTGTTCGACCTTAGTTCTAACGGCCCTCTTTATAGTTATTGGAGTCTATACGTCTACTGTGGTGGGAATACCGTCTTTCACTTCTCCTCGATTTTTCGGAGAACCACTTTCACTTTCTTCTCTCACTTTTTCAACCGAATTTCGAGTTGTAAGTCTTTTACTTCTAGTACCGTAGACCAGGGTAGTGAAGTACCGTTTATCTACCCCTTTGTCACCTTTGTCACAGTCTGAAATAAAAAGACCCGAGGTTTTAGTGACGTCTACCACTAATGTCGGTACTTTAATTTTCTGCGAATGAGGAACCTTCTTTTCAATACTGGTTGGATCTATCGTATAAGTTTTCGTCTCTGTAACGAAATGGTTGATTCCAGACAGATCAGTTCCGATACCAAAAAGGTCACCAGTACATACTTACACTCTCAACCTGACACTCCTTCCGTCTCGCGGTTTCTTAACTACGTAAACTTGACACCACAACCTCTTCTGAAAACTCTCAGGGAACCTGACGTTCCTCTAGGTTGGTCAGGTAAGACTTCCTCTAGTTGGGACCCTAAAGAAACCTTCCTTACTACGATTTCGACTTCGAGGTCATGAAACCGGTGGACTACGCTTCTTAACTGAGTAACCTTTTCTGACTACGACC
Source organism: Capra ibex (assembly GCA_006410555.1). NCBI lineage: Eukaryota > Metazoa > Chordata > Mammalia > Artiodactyla > Bovidae > Capra > Capra ibex. Next base: position 50,169,783 of record SJYO01050415.1, read on the forward strand.
CTCCCTAACCCCCGTCCTCCTCTTCCCCTGCTGGCTCCTACTCTACCGACCTACCGTAGTGACTGAGTTACCTGCACTCAGACTCACTTGAGGCCCTCAACCACTACCTGTCCCTCCGGACCGCACGACGCTAAGTACCCCAGCGTTTCTCAGCCTGTACTGACTCGCTGACTTGACTTGACTTGACTTGACTGAACTGCCTGGAAACAACCGTTTCATTANGACTTCCTCTAGTTGGGACCCTAAAGAAACCTTCCTTACTACGATTTCGACTTCGAGGTCATGAAACCGGTGGACTACGCTTCTTAACTGAGTAACCTTTTCTGACTACGACCCTCCCTAACCCCCGTCCTCCTTTTCCCCTGCTGGCTCCTACTCTACCGACCTACCGTAGTGACTGAGTTACCTGCACTCAGACTCACTTGAGGCCCTCAACCACTACCTGTCCCTCCGGACCGCACGACGCTAAGTACCCCAGCGTTTCTCAGCCTGTACTGACTCACTGACTTGACTTGACTTGACTTGACTGAACTGCCTGGAAACAACCGTTTCATTACAGAGACGAAAAGTTATACGATAGATCCAACCAGTATTGAAAGGAAGGTTCCTCATTCGTCTTTTAACCTAATTTCTAAATAACTCGTACCGGGCCGGGTAGTCTTCTTCTGGGTCAAAGGGGGTGTCAGTCAGAGAGGGTAGTCCTTCGAAGGTATCCGAAGGAATAGGAAGTCTCCCGTCTGTCTTACTTTTGGTGTTAGCGTCTTTTGATTAGTTTGACTAGTGTACCTGGTGTCGGAACAGATTGAACTACTTTGATACTCGGTGCTTCCATCATGAACGTACTTTTTCCCCCCCTGAACTTATTTATTAGGGTTTTCTGAGAAGTTACAGATAAAGGACTAGTCGTGTCAGGATGAAGCACATCAGTTGTTTTGTCTTGTTCGTTCCATAATTATTCGAATAACTTATACTTTTGAATCGATACTTTTTCGTTGACACACGAATTGTGTACTGGTCAATTAGATCACACATAATCCTTTCGTGACACTTTCACGACGACGACGATTCAGCGAAGTCAGCACAGGCTGAGACACGCTGGGGTATCTGCCGTCGGATGGTCCGAGGGGGCAGGGACCCTAAGAGGTCCGTTCTTATGACCTCACCCAACGGTAAAGGAAGAGGTTACGTACTTTCACTTTTCACTTTCTGTGACCGCTAACCGAATACGGGGTTTGTCGGCAGGGTGGTCCCACGGGAAGGCCTGGGGTTTCGAAGGGTCCCTGGTGGTCAAGTCCTGGTGGGGGTGGGACCTCGACGGGGGAGGGGAACAGTACCTTACAGGGGGCGTGTCGCCGAGACGTCGGTCGCACCCCTAGAGATCTGGGAAGGAGGAGAAAGGGTCCGGACGTCCGGACCGGACGAGGTGTGGGGTCTGTTCTCTTCTGAGTTCTACCACCAATGACTCGCCGCGGGGGGCGTAGGCGGGGGTGGGACGAGTTGGTCCGTCCTCGTCACCCCGACCCCCCGTCGACCATCACTGTGGACTCCCGTATACCGTAAGGCGACTCCCCAGCCGACTCCGTCGCCGTCTTCTCTCGTCCTCTTTCGCGAGGGAACAACAGGACCCGCGGACACCCCAGAAGTCCTTTGTACGGGAGGGTAGAGACGTCCGAGGGGGGACGGAGTCTCAGGTCGTTCACCCAGGTCTCGGATGCCCACGCGTCCTCCTCGGCTACCTCAGCCACCTCCGGAGCCAGGTGGGGTCCTCGGGAGGGGAGACGGTTCGTCGGGAGGGGGAGTGGAGGGTCGGGAGGGGGAGTGGATGGTCGGGAGGGGAGGTCTGGTCGACGAGGAGTTCCGAGGTTGTCTCCCCGTGAGAAACACCGCCGTGACCGTCGGGTCGGGTCTGGCATCTGGAACATCGCGGACAGGGAACCCTTCCACCCGTCCGCCAGGTGGGACCGGTCTGGAACGGGACCCGCCACGGGAACTTCTCCCGGTCGTCCTAGAGCGACCCCGTCGACGCAAGGTGGGACACGCCGTACACCCACGACAGTGGCACTGAGGTCACGTCTTCCTCGTCCGTTCTGTGTCCAGGTGGACCCGTGTATCCAACCGGTCTCTCCCGAGGAGCCACCCGTCCCTGGCCTGGGACCGTCACGGGAGAGACTAGGACCGGACCAGGAGAAGCCCTCATTATAGACTCCAAATCGACAGGAGACCCAGACAAGTGGGTACCACTGTTTAGACCCTGTTCTTCTCGTTCCTGGTTCAAACCCCGCCCCCCGCACGTCCGGTCCACTGTGTGTGGTCGGAGAGGGTGCCCGTTCCCCGGGTCCTTCATCTTCGTCCCTTTTGAGACGACTGACCCGTCTTCCAACAGTCCAGGTCCCCTCGACCCGGGGTGACTGGAGCTGGGTCGGTTCCGTCGGGGCGGGGGGTGGAGACTTCCCAGAGCTCCCAGAACGGATGTCTCTCAGTGGACCTACCTACCCTTCCTCCAACGGACCGTTGTTCTCTGGACCTTTGGTCCCCCTCGGTCACTGCCTCGTAGTCGGGACTCAACCTCTTGAGCGGGCGACCCTTTACGTTTGGAGGCATTCTCCTGGTCTCTGGCGTTCAGTCCACTTTTCACTTTCACTTCTTTCAGCGAGTCAGCAAAGGTTGAGAAACGCTGGGGTACCTGACACCGGACGGACCGAGGAGACAGGTACCCTAAGAGGTCCGGTCTTATGACCTCACCCAACGGGCAAGGGAAGAGTCCCTCTAGAAGGGTTGGGTCCCTAGTTTGTGTCCAGAGGGTGTAACGTACGTCTAAGAAATGACAGACTCGGTGGTCCTTCCGGGGGTTTAGTTCACCTACAGGTATTTAGTCCTACCAATCTCGGTGGACCCCTGGTCCAGGTCTTTAGACGGGAAGAGGACCGGGTCTGGACTCAGTCGGGAGGACCGGGACGTGGTTAGTTATCTTTTTTTTCTTCTTCTTTCTTTTATTTTTTATACCCGTCCTCTGGATTTTGTCTGTAAAGAGGTTTCTTCTGTGTGTCTGTCGGTTGTTCGTGTACCTTTCTACGAGTTGTAACGAGTAATAATCTCTTTGCGTTTAGTTTTGATGTTACTCCTTGGTGAGTCTTACCGTAGTAGTCCCTGAGGGTCACCGAGTCACCATTTCTTGAGGGGACGGTTGCGTTCTCTGTGCCTAAGTTAGGGACCCAGTCCTTCTAGGGAACTTCTTCTTTTCCCGTTGGGTGAGGTCATAAGAACGGACCTCTTAGGGTTCCTGTCTCCTCGGACCACCCGATATCAGGTACCTCAACGTTTCTCAGTCTGTACTGAGTCGCTGACTCGTGTGTGTGTATACAGGAAAGACGAGACACTAGAGAGTCCTACCTCTGTAGTCCAAGTGGAGGGTCTCTTATAAGTGTTGATAGTCAACTAGTAAAGAGAGAAAAGAGAGAAAGGAAAAGCCAAAAACTTAATACTTTCTTACCATTGTGTAAATGTCCTCTAAACCTTTTATGTCTTGGTTCAATGTATATCAAGATGATATATAATACTAAAAAAATTCATCTATTTAATACTCAAAATCAACCTCAAAGTTATAGTTTAACAGTTTTGAATTATCTTACTTGTATGTCTGTCCATCTTTCTATATCATCCGGACTTCTCGTGAGATTTGGTTAAGTTGTATTCATTCTAAATATGTTAAAAGTGTGTTGTCGTCCTATGTTTAAGATCAGTTCAAGGGTATCTAATATTTTGTCCTCTGTGACGTTGTATAGGTCCCTGTATTTCGTTCAACATTTTTAAAGTACTAGATTTCCAAGTCAACTAGTAAAGTTACTAGTTAAAGTACGTAAGATTACAATAGAGAGATATAAAGGATAGTTACGAAAAATAAAAAAAAAAGTTAAAAAAAAGGTTACGAAAAATTTTAGGGAAAGATATACAGGTCCTTATGAAAAAAGGTCATGATTACCGCGTCTTACACCACTGTACGACCTCCAACTTGCTCTCTGAATTCCTCCCCCGAGGTACCCACTGGACCTTGGTTACTGTTCCAGGAAAGTCTCAGTACACCTGCACTCCCTCTGGACTGCTAAGACTCCTCCCTTTGAGACCGAAATTTCCCCCGCAAAAGGTCTAATTTGTTTGGACTCCGGTATTTATCTTTCCCGACACCTTGAAGTTGAGTCCTCTTTCTGGTCGGAGGTCTAGGGTACGACTGCTAGTCACTCTTGTGTCAAACCTTCTCACTCCGGTACTTCCTTTTACGGGTGGCCCTCTGTCACTTCCCTCGGGCCCACGAGACACTCACAGGGAGGGGGCCGATACTGACAGTGACACTTGAACCCGAGAGGGTGTCCCTTGTGTCTTTTGCGAGGACGGGAGACGAGTCGACGAGCGCACCTGGAAGAGTCATTGACGGTCCTGAACAGGGATCAGGGGTCCACACCCACTCCCACTGCTCGTGACCCCCATTCTAGACCGGGAGTGACCTCTGCGGGGTCTGAGAGGTACGTCTGTACAGTGGAGGTGAGGTCTACTGTACTATTACCGAGGAGACACCCCTCTCGCCCGGGTCCCCGGGACGGGGATATTGACCCCGGGTAGGACTGACGGTGAAGGGACGTGTCTCACACCGCGGCTCACGTCCGTCCACTCACGAGGGAACTCAAGTCAGAGTCCCGTCCTTTGTCCTCTCGGCCGAGAGTCGCCCTCTCCTCGAGTCTCGACGCAACAGTCGTGGAACCCGTCCTGTCCACGGGGGGACGGAACAGGACTCGACGGGGCAGGTACGGGACCGTCCGTCCACCTTCCCCGCTTACACGACCCCACACATAGACTCACCCTGGTCTCGACCCTCAAGTGACGTTTAGGACACAGGACCCCAGGGACTGTTACTCCCCTTCTCCCTCCCCCAGTGACACCTTAGACACGGTTCAGGACATACCGGTCTCGGGACCTGTAGAGTTGGTGTATTTTTTACTAGATCTTTGGAGGAGTCTGGATTATCTAATCCCAACGCACACTTATTCCACCTTATTACTACACGTCTCAAACCCAATCTTGGACTTTCAGGACTTTATTCTAGGTCACTATCTGTGTATGTGTGTGTTTGTCTTTATGTTTCTCCTTCCCACGGGACGTTGTCAGGAGTGTAAAAGGAAGTGCCCTACGTCAACCGAGTCATTAAAGACGGCATCATAGGATAGAACTCAGAGAGACACAAGACATAATACACATAGTTACAACGAGTACAAAAAGAGAGAGATTAGCTTACTGTTTTACGCGAGTCGGAGGAATTGTACTCCTCGTCCCCTTTCTCTTTTTTTAAAACGTGACTCTATCTTAGGTCAAAGCCTCTTCCGTTACCGTAGGGTGAGGTCATGAGAACGGACCTTTAGGGTACCTGTCTCCTCGGACCATCCGACGTCAGGTACCCCAACGATTCTCAGCCCGTGCTGACTCGCTGAAGTTAAAGTGAAAAGTGAAAGTACGTAACCTCTTCCTTTACCGTCGGGTGAAGTCACAAGAACGGACCTCTTAGGGTCCCTACCCCCTCGGACCACCCGACGGCAGATACCCAACGTGTCTCAACCTGTGCTGACTTCGCTGTCGTTATCGTATTGTCTTAGGTCAATTGGAGGTCAGACAGTTTACTCATATTTCCAACGTTTCATTTCAAAAAACTTTTCTAATCTTAATCCTTCATTTCGTCAAAGGGGATACCATTAAGTTGTAATATAAACCTTTATGTCGATAGTAGACTACACACGTAGACGTGTGTACAACTTTTGGATTTGGAATTTCTATTACCACAATCTTCTACCTCGGAAACCTTCACGAGTATAATTCACCCACCCGCAAACACTTGTCTTAAGGATGGAACAGTTTTGAGTACCTTTGACTGGACGGGCGTGACCTGAGGGGGGTCGGGGCGGGGTGGGGGGCGGGGCTGTGGACACCCACGTCTCTCCGAGGACCCCCCGACGTTCGAGACCCTACACACAGGACAGAGTCGTGTTCCCTGGACGAGGTCCAAGTAAAGACTCAGACCGACACCCCCACGGGGCATACACTGACACACCCCGACCCCCCATTACCGAATACACCCCCGTCTATACAGGACGTTGGACTCAGTACTGACGACCACAGTTCCTCCGAGGAGGGGACACCCCAACCAGAGACATAGGTCCTTTACAGGTCCGTCCTCCAGACTGGTGTAGGGACTGGGGTCATTTACGAGTCGGGATACCCTTTCTCCGGTACCTGGTATTGACTAACGACTTTAACGTCACATAGACTTTACATGTAGTACTAAATTATATGCATGTGTAACACTTCCTCAGGTGTCAACTGACTTAACTACGTAGGTAGTGGAGTGTATCATCCACAGTAGTGGACGTCAGTGGTCCAAGAGGTAATTAGGAGTCTGGAACAAGTAGAATATTGACTCTCTAACATGGGGAAATGGGAGAAGAGGGGAAAGGGGGTTGGGGTCAAGGGTTCGTTGGTGGCAAGCTGAGAGAAAGATACTTTAACTAAAAAAAGTTTGAGATGGACATTCACTATCTTCCGTCACAAACAGACACGTACTTATAAAGTGTATGGTTTCACAGGAGCTCAAAATGGGTACAACAACGTTTTCCTTTCTAAAGGTGGAAAAATTGGACTCATTATAAAGTGACACATTATAAGGTGTCGAAGGATTAGCCGAATCGATAATCATCTGGGAACCCGACAAAGGTACAGAACCGACAACGTTGTTACGTCGTTACTTGTGGCCCCAGGTAAATGTCTATAAGTAGAAATGTCTATAATGAAGCTCTAGACTAAAGTAGAGGAACATATATATGATCTTTGTCTTAACGACCCAGTATACCCTCAAGACCAAAATTGAAGAGTCCTTGAAGGTATTGCAAGAGGTGTCTCCGACATGGGCAATTATAAGGGTGGTTGTCGCACACTTCACAAGGAAAAACATTTCTAGGAGCGGTTACACAATAGAGAAGAGAAAACCTCTGATCTGTGGGATTGTCCACTCTCTACGATAGAGTAACATTAAAACTGGACTACTGATCTCTACAACTCGTGGACAGGTACATTGAAATCCGAGAAACATACAGAAGAAACTTTGTTTTTATAGACAAGTCCAGGAAACGGGTAAAATTTGACCTAATAAACCCAAAACGTGTTTTAATAAAATATATAAACCTATAAGTAAGTAAGGACCTATACACCTAACGTTTATAACAGAGGATAACGTATAAAGGAAACGGGACTTCTCCGAAAATATGCTATTTGAGAGTGAAAAAACGAAAACAACGAAACGAAAGCAACAGTTTAGGTTTGGTAATACTGGTTCTAGTTAAGTTCCTCGAAGAAAGGAGATCCTCAAACTACCAAGGTCTAGAATATAGGTTCAAATTAGGTCAAATCTTGTAAAAACACACACCACATTCTATCACAGGTCTAAAAAAAAAAAAAAACCTTAAAATTTAAACCTATATTAACTATGTTGTAATACAGACAAAGTTCCCATGTTTTATTAACATAAAGATATGTAACGGTCAACTAGTGTCTGTCAGATCAAATGTAGACAATATGTACATCAATATAAAAAAAGTAAGCTGGTCTTAGATATTCCAAATGAAAGAGAGAAAATTAGTAATCTACACCTAAAGGTCAAAAGTTTGTGGTGAATAACTCCCCTGATAGTAATAAGGTAACATATGGGAATCACGGAAGTAGTTTTTAATTAATTGGTCTTCACGTACCCAATTAAAGACGTGAAAGACAAGACCAGGGTAGTCAGACAGACAAAAATACGTATAAAATACGTTTAAATACAACGGTATTTAAACTGTATATCAAACTTTACTCCTTCAAACTACAAAACAAGTAGAAAGTGCACTACGAAATTGATAAACCCCATAAAAAACCAACATATGTTTAAACCCCTAAAAAAAGAGACACTTATGATTGTAACTTTTATTAACTTGACTCGGTTGTACAACGACTTGTGCCGTCTGTACAAAAGATTCAAATATCTAGAATGGACTTCTATCTTCTCGTCCAATATGTTCATTTATCTTTCGACAACATATTGTATCCCTCGAGTCGAGTCACGGGACAGTACTGGATCTCCCCACCCTACTCCCCTGCCCTCCCTCCGAGACCTCCTTCCTCTATATCCACATAAGTATAGACTAAGTGTAACAATATGTCGTCTTTGATTGTGGTATAAAATTTCGTTAATTGGAGGTTAAATTTAAAAAATTTCTTATTTTCATTTATCTTTTTTAAGTCTGATCATTACCACTTACTAAATTGACCACAGTCCTAATACAATAGGTCCATTTCAAGTTAAGAGACCTGATACTGTCACAGAAGGAAAAGTCCTCTTTATCTTACACCCTTAGAAACAGGTTGCCACTAATACATCCTTCTGACGACTACCGTAGTGGTCGTGTCGGATGAAAGACGAGGTCCTGTGAGACTGTAGGAGAGGTACAGAGAAGTGTTTCTACGGGACTCTTGGTGTTCGGTCTGTCGGGACTTTTGGTGCATAGAATATGTCTGTCCTCAACCCAGATACCGGTTATAGTAGGAAAAGGAAGTGTTGTAGAGAGGCTAGAACGAACCGGTGTTGGTCTCTGGGTGTGGGTGTTAAGAACGGGTGTATAGGGATCGGTTAGAAAACAAAGAAGACAGGAGACCCTAAGGGGTATATTACTGTCGAAAACAAAACCCTTTGGGGGAGAGGTCGGAGCCCACATTCAAACACATAATGTATGTCTCCCACCGAGCGTCGTGGCGGGACACGAGGTGGACGCAGGACTCGTGGATAGTCAGGGAGTACGAGTGGGGGTCCTCCCGCCTCACCCACTACGAGTCTCCTTTCCGGGAGTTCCAGTGACCGGGAAGGACGACGTGGACGACCTACAAGTCAGAGAATTACATGTAGATGCAAGGACACTTTTAGTGACCAGGAACCCTATCTATGTTGTTATCACTAAGGGTTCCGTTCACCAAGACGAGTTAGAGTCCATGACAGTGTCCGAAGCCGATGAACACCAAGTAGAGACTACGGTACAAATAATGGGAGTACCAGACCAGGTCACCGAGGTGCCACGAAGAGGACGTGTCTGTGGTGGTCTCCCACGTCATAGAAGTGTGGGGGCGACCCGTGGTATCTACGGGGGGCCTCTGGTCTCGGCGGGTGTGGTAGGACTACGAGTACCAGCGGAAGTAGTGGAAGATGGACGACTTAATGTCAAATCAAAAGGTATAGTCACGGAGAAGTCTAAAAGCGGACACCAACGAGGTCCAGAGATTATAGAACCAAAGAACAAAGGGGTGATAAAAGGGGAAGGACGACGAGGACTCCCTAGGATCTTTCGGATCCAAGACGAGAACTCAGTAATCTTACATACTTATTTCACGATTTATAGATCATCTGTGAAGGTTATCATTGACACTAATAAGACATTCCGGAGCCAAAGGTAAAAAATGACTCTATATTGATTGTGTATCGTAACATAATCAAGGTCTATGTGTTGTACTACTTATACGTAAACACATACAACGTTTCACTAGTGTTATTCAGATCGACCAGCGTAGGAGAGTGGAAGTCTCTTCTATGTTTAAAAAAAGAACACTGTGTTTGACGATGCAAATAAATAAATAAATCACAAACAATAGTGAAGCGACATACATGAGAACGGACCTTTTAGGGTGCCTGTCTCCTCGGACCATCCGATGGCAGGTACCCCAGCGTTTCTCAGCCTGTGCTGACTCGCTGAAGTGTGTGTGTACCGTATACCCCGTTATCAAGGACCTGACAGTTAACTTGGTCGAGGGGGAACCACCTTCGAGTTTCAGAATTGGTGGTCATTCAGGGACACTATTCTTGAAACTTCTAACTGAGAGAACAACAAGTTAGCGAGTCAACATAGACTTAGAAACTCTGTGGTATCGGACGTCCTACGATCCGAAGGGACAGGAAGTGAGAGAGGGTCTCAAACGAGTTCAAGTACAGGTAACACACCTACTACGGTAGGTTGGTAGAGTAAGAGACAACGGGGGAAGGAGGACGGGAGTCAGAAAGGGCCGTAGTCCGAAAAAGGGCTACTCAGTCGAGAAGTGTAGTCCACCGGTTTGATGACCTCGAAGTCGTAGTCAGGAAGGTTACTTATAAGGCCCAACTGAAGGAAATCCTAACGGACCAAACTAGAGGAACGTCAGGTTCTCTGAGAGTTCTCAGAAGAGGTCGTGGTGTTAAACTTTCGTATTTAAGAAGCTACGAGTCGGAAGAAATACTAGGTTGACAGTATAGGCAAATACTGATGATCTTTTTTGTATCGAAACTGATGTGTCTGGAAACAACCGTTTCACTACAGAGACGAAAAATTATACGATAGATCCAAACAGTATCGAAAGGAAGGTTCCCCGTTAACAGAAAATTAAAGTGCCGACGTCAGTGACAGGTGTCACTAAAAACTCACGTTCTTTTATTTTTGACAGGGACGAAGGTGAAAAAGGGGAAGATAACCGGTACTTCACTACACTGACCCGTGTCTTCTTAACTACGAAAACGTGACACCACAACCTCTTCTGAGAACTCTCAGGGAACCTGACGTTCCTCTAGTTTGGTCAGGACTTATAAGTGACCTTCCTGGTTACGACTTCGACTTCGAGGTTATGAAACCGGTGGACTACCCTTCTTGACTAAGTAGCCTCTTCTGAGACTACGACCCTTTATAACTTCCGTCCTACTCTTCCCCTGCTGTCTCCTACTCTACCAACCTACCGTAGTGGTTGAGCTACTTGTACTCAAACTCGTTCGAGACCCTCAACCACTGCTTGTTCCTTCGGACCGTACACATCGGCTACCCCAGCGACCTTAACCTGTATTGACTCATTGACTTGACTACCCTGACCTACGATACTAAAAAAAAAAAATCAAAAAATGATAAAAAAAGTTCATATGTTACTTATATTAACTGATATAAGTGGTACACCATGGTGGTATAGGGGAACTGAACGAATAAAATATTGATCTACAACTATCGAAAATTACAAACATGAGTTATGGTTTAAAAATGTCTTAAAGGTTACTTGAATCTTCCAAGTGAATCCTCTAAAACTTTCAGTTAGGTACTTTAATGCTCGAGCTTTTTACATGTCCGGTAATAACTCCTTTGGTAAAGACGGAACTGGTCACGTCGTGAGACTTTCTTTTCAGGAAAGAAGGTCTTGTAAAGTTCTCAAAGGTGTTTGAAATAGAGGCACACAACACCGATTACGGACTGTGTGTAACCGTGTCTTAGGTTATAACCAGAGGTATTTATAATGAGAACACACCCACCTCTAAACTAAAGAATCTATTTCTATTGTGTGTCCATTCATCTCTTATACAAGAAGACATAATGGAACATTTAAATCAAGTGAGGATAAAGAGGTCATACGATAATACAATGTGTCTTTTAGCTACAATAAGTCACAGAACGAAGAAGAAATTTTGACCTGACAAATGTACCATCTGGGAGTTATTTAAAGTATCTAGTCTACCTACTGTATTAGACTTTCTGTCTGATCTTCGACAGAAGGAAAAGTAAACAGTGAACTTATGCATCACAAGTCCTAACGCAAAACGTTTGAACTCTAACAAAGATGAACAGAATAAAAGACCCAAAAAAAAAAAAAAAAACCAGTAAAGACAACACAATAAAAAAATTCAAGGTTAAATTTTTAAATTACACAATTCCATATTGATAAAGAGTCACAATAAAACCGGTAGTGCATACCTAGGGAGTTAATATATATATATATATATACATTAATGACTGTTAATCACGATACTAACATCGACAGTACTTGATCAACACAGAATATATTTTATTCTTTACTTCTCTTTCATATCAAATATGTACATAGTTATACTAACCAAAAAGGTTGCAAACATCAAGAAAAGACACAAAAAAAGAAACAATATTGAACGGAAGACAAACTTTTAAAAGGAAATTATAATTGCTCGATCAAAATGATACTCACTAACAAAGTCACAAATAGATTTTTATAGTATTAAAATGAATGACAAAAAGGATAATCTCTTATATTTTTCGATTATTTTGTACTAGTTATTATTTCCATATGAATCGTTGTTGGAGGAGAATTTGTGATTCCTTAGTTTACGGATACTTAACAAAATAAAAAATTTATTAACTCCATTAAAGTTTAGACGAAGTAAAAGTGTGAAGATATATATTTTATCTATTGGTTATTACTGGATGACACATCATCCCACGACCACATATCAAAAACCGGTCGATAAACTGACGGGTAAACCTAGAAAAGTAACTAAGAGTTTTCGACAGGAATTAATGGGTTCTTCCTTCTACTAAATGTGACCCCTATTGTAAACGAGGAGTGACCTTTACGGGGTCTGAGGGGTACTCCAGTCACAGTGGGTGTGTCGTCCACTGCACTATTACCTTAGAGACACCTCTCTGGTTCCAATCTTTGTGGCAGGGATATTGGTACTAGAGTCCACGAGCCCCGAGTAGGACTCACTGTGCAGGGACGTGTCTCGAGACTTCGTTTCTGGTCGGTCCACTCACGAAGGAAGACAAGTAAGAGTCCCGTTTCTGACCCTCTCTGCAACGGAGGTCGTCCTCTCCCTGAATTCTGAATTAAGTGTGACCCGTCCTGTCCCCGTTGTGTCGGGGTGAACTCGTAGGAGTAGGTACGAGACGACCCACCTCCCACCGACACTCGGTTCCTCACAGAGTCCGGCCCTCGTCTCGGCCCACCAGGTGGCGTTTCGGGACACGGGACCTCAGAGATTTCTACTCTCTCCTCCCTACACCAGAGACCTTACACACGGTTCGGAACCTACTGGGTCAGTGACTCGAGGAGGGACAACGATTGTTCCCGGGACGAGTCACGTCGTCTGGAGTGTCTAGACACGAACGTCCCCTTCCTCAGGGGGACGGGGGAAAGAGTCTAGTAGAGGTGGGTCCTGGAATAAGGTCCGAGGAAAACAGGGCAACGGGTGTCGAGCACTGCTACGACGATTCGTCGAGTAAGAGCCGAGAGGGAGTCGTGACCCGATGTGTGGTCGAGACTAGAGTCCCGAGTGGACACTACTCAATGTGTGAGGAGACAGTTGTGTTGTCTTAATTGAGGACAACGAAGGTGACACAACATTCGTAAAAATAAGTGTCTTCATTTTTTCTTTTCTTTTGGTTCTGTCATGCTCCTTTGGTCACATCGTTCTTCACGAGTCTTGGTTTCCCTCTGTCTTGACGGAAATTTATCAAAAAACACGTTCGTCTCGACACAGTAGTCTTTTCGACGACCTTTTATTCCGAAAATACCCAAGAGACAAAAGAAGATTCTTTCCAATGAAGGTCGAACAGGACAATGTATCTCTCACTGGACGAGTGTGACCAGGGGGGTGTGGACACCCTCGTCTCTCCGAGGGACCCCAGCCGTTCGTGACCCTACACACAAGGAGAGTGTCGTGTGCCCGTAGAAGACGCCCAAGGAAAAGACTGAGACCGACACCACCACGGGGTACACACTGACACACCCCAACCCTCAGTACCTAACACACCCCCGTCCACACAGGAAGACGTTAAGACCCAGTGCTACCGCAGTCCCTCCGTGGAGGAGACACCCCAACTAGAAACGCACAGGGTGTTTTACCCTTTGTCATCGATACTGGTGTAGTGAGTGGGGTCATTTATGAGTCGGGGTATCTTCCCTCTAGTACCTGGTACACACACCCTCCTCTCTACCTTCTCCTACTCCCCTTGGCGTACACGAATCCTCAGTGACACTACACTGAATCCTCGGCACTACATCCCTCTTTACTCCCCCCAAAGTCCCTCCTAGGATACTCCTAAGTGACACGTACTCTGAGTGCAAGCTCGAAGACGGTTATCTCTTTCAAGTCACCCTAAGTACCTCGTCGGGGTATTGCTCCCGGTCCGAGTCCCGTGGGGGTCCTACCCGGTGGCGTCGGACTTCGTCCGACCTGCCCCTATGTCTCGTCCATCTTCGGTACACACGAGTGCGCACCCTCCTGCGCGTCAGGTTCGGGACAGGTCAAGGTGCGCGGTTCTCCATCGAGAGGCGCGTTACCAGCCCCGTGCACAGGTCCGGGCGTGGGGGTTTCGTTAGGACTTTGGTTGCGATGTGCACAGGTCCGCGCGCAAGTCCCTCGATTCCGCTCTCCTTCCTGTTCGTAGGTCCAGGCCCGGCCCTCGACAGCGCTCTTGTCTCCATTTGCAGGTTCAGGACAGAACCCTCGACAGCGCTCTCGTCTCCACCACGGACCAGGGCCGGGTCGTCGAGGTCGTGCTCCTCGGCGGCGCTCTCCGGTTCTCCCGGCCCTCGGTGCCACGAGCAGCGCCGGGGACATAGACGGCCCTCTCATAAAGAACAAAGGTTCTCGCGAGTTAAATAGTCCTTTACTCTCGTCTCTCCTCCTTTGCTTGTTTCTCCATACTTAGAGTAGAACTCCCCTTCTCTCACCCAGTCAGCACTGACCCCCGCGAGGACTCCACTGAGACTCGTCCACCTCGGCCCTCCGACTCGGACTTCCTGCTCTGGCAACTTCACCGCCCTTCTCCCCGCTGATCCTCGACCCTCCACTCCGGTCCTGCCGAAAGGGCGAAACTCCCCTTTCTTACGGAGGCGAGACCACCCTTTTCCTCGCTCCCGCCGGCCCCCCAATCTTTGCGGACTCCACGGGCTTCAGTGACAAAGGAGGAGTGCAACGACGTCCACGAGGCACTGTTCCCCTTACAAGTAGAAAGTTTTTGGTTGAGTATCAAAGGAACCATCAAAGAGGAAGAAAAGACCAGGAATAAAGAAAATAAAAGTGACAAAAAAGGGAATAAAGGTACATAGACGATTGGAAACGGAATCATAACCCACCCACCAAACCAAACCAAACCAAACCCCCACCCAAAAAAAAAACCATAAAATACACTAAAAAAACACACAAACAAACAAACAAAAATCAAGAAACACCATATTTCAATACAACTAATAATCTTGGGAATAAAGAATTAGAGTAAACAACAATTTGATAGGGAGAATCTTGTTTCGGACACGACTGAGGCCATTGGAAGCCAAACGACAAAGGTGAGTGTGAACGTAGAGTTCCATAAAATAATGGTAAACCTAAAGAAGAAACTGATGTCAAACAAGACCTCACCAACAAGTAGAGGTGCATAGACACTTAAAAGGTCGAAAATACGACAATAACCGTAGAATAAAGTATATTAATGACACCCTTTTCTTTGAAGTACACTAAAGTCACAATTTAGACAATTCTGAACAAACCCCCTGAAGGGACCGTGAGGTCACTAATCCTGGAGTGGAAGGTTTCGTCCCACATTCTCAAGGTAGGGACCAGTCCCCAGATTGTAAGATGTACAGAGTCCCGGTTTTAGTTTTGTAAATATTTTTTTTTTTTCGTCATAATATTGTGTAAGTTATTTCTGAATTTTTTTTTTTTCTGGACGAACTCAGAATTGTACACTACACAAGACCACTTACAAGAGACACCAGAACTCTTCTTACATATAAAAAGACGAGAACCTATCCAACTAGACCAATACAGGTATTTCAAGTTGACAAGATTACACATCGATTGAGGTTGTAAAAGTACCACTAAAAAACAGACTACTTTCACCCTCATAACGTCAGGGGTGATACTAATACAAAGAGCGAAATCTATACTATTACAAACGAAATAACAAATCTACGAGACTCCACTTACTCTTGAATATATCCTCCGAATAGAACACGTGGTCGTACTACTACTGATAACGTTAGAATTATCTGATGTTGTATCATATTTATATTATAAGTATACGTGACCCTTTTGTTTTTTAACACTGGGTGATATAACACTGTAACTGAAATAACGATACCAAACCTTGGTTTGTGTTGAGGAGACTTAATGCAGACATAAAGACGACACTTGGAGTGTTAAAGAAAGGAAACCCGAATTAAGCAAGAAGAAAATATTAAGGAACTCCACATTTCGATAAAACAAACTCTGAAAAGAAGGAAAAAGTATATCTGTAAATAGCGATAGTTAAATCGAGAATTAGACGAAGGGTATTCAAAACAATAGAACATAAAGGTAACAGTAAAAGACTTCTACAAAATAAAAACTAAAAAGTAAAGTAGTTACATCAAATTAGAAGTGTGTAATTACTTAATAGGGTAACCGAAATTATTAAACATCAAAGTATAGTAACACCAACTTTTTTCTACGAACTTTACTAAAGTCAGAATTTATACAATTCTGCGTACCTCTTACCTGGTACACGTGAATTATATAAAAGACAACGACTACCTACCACACAGACAATTCAAGTACACCAGAGTACATATCAAACTCAAGTCACTAAGGAATAACTAAAAGATATACTAATTAGATAACGACTCTGATACTTTAATTACAGGTATAATAATGACACACCAACATATAAAAAGGGGAACTAAATACATTTGTTCAGGACTTATATAACTCCACGAGGATACAACCCGAATGTCTATAAATGTCAACAAGATAAAATAATTACTTACCTATGAAAGTAGTAATATATTACTGAAGGAAACAGACAACAACGTCAAAAACGGGAAATCAGATAAAAACAGACTCTACTGACGTCAATGGGGATGAAGGAAAACCAAAGATGGACGTACCTGATAGAAAAAGGTAGGGAAGAGACATCCAGATACACACTGACACTTTTGAAGTTAAGACGTATTGTACCAGGACACCCTGAGGTCATCCGACTCCTGGGAAGTGACAACCCCACCCACTAATCTCCCAGGTGGGGAAGCCCCCGTCGGTGTCTCCAACCCTGTACTCTACACACACCTGTTCAAGGAAGGTCCGTGTTCGACTTCCTTCCGAACCAAAATAAAAAGTTTAGTTTGGTCTCCCTCTTACACCTTCGTCACCGGTGAACAAGAAAGTCAGAGGACTCTCGGAGGGTCAGTCGGTGAGTTACGTCACGAATTTACGGTCTAGAAGTCCGTCATCGACCATCTCTCATGTCAGTTTGAAGCCGTCCCATTACCCACAATTTCGGATAAGTGTGACGTGACTGAGACCCCTACACCGACACCACCTACGATCGTCCAGTAAAGTGTCGATGGAAAAATAAAAGAATCGGGAAACTCCGAGGTGTCCCGGGTAGGTGTAACCGATGATCTCGATTCACTAAACTCCCTCGATTATACACCAAGTCCAGGAATGAAGAGTCTCTTGGTTCATCAACTCACAAAGTAACACTAACCTTACGTGACACGATGTCCACCCCAAGTACCACTCGTCCACAGGGTCTGAAAGGGTGGACAAAACTGCACCCACAAACGTTTCAGAAGACTACACGTGTTCGGTAAGTCACTAAAGGACCTCAAGAGAGTTTCCTTAACTAGGTACACATTTATATAAGTGACACAGGTACCCTCCTCGTTCGGAAGACACAACGGTAGAACCACTTTAGTGAGTTGTGCAAGAACGTTATTCACCCTACTAGTACTTAGGATTTCACCATCTCATGTAGGAATAGAGACAGAAGACAGTGAGTATATGGACTGTGTATAGCAAATTGTGAATACTACCCAGTCGTTTACAACAACTTGTTCTGTCTGTACCAAGAACTCAAGTACCTGGAATGTACGTCCACCTCTTGTCCTATATGTTCATTTATCCTCATGTATTTTTTAATATTACCACTTTGAATATTAATTACAGCTCACATACAAGAGGTCCATTTTGACTAATAGACCGTATACTCTCACAGTAAAAAGAGTTCTCTTCATTTCTCACTTTTAGGGAAGGATCACAACCAATACATTCTTCTGACGACTACAGTAGTGGACGTGTCGAAGGAAAGACGAGGTCCTGTGAGACTTTAGGAGAGGTACAGAAAAGTCTTTCTACAGGATTCTTGACGTTCGGTCCGTCGAGACTTGTGGTGGATAGAGAATGTCTACCCTCAACCCAGAGACCAGTTACAGTAGGAAAAGAAGGTTTTGTAGAAAGGTCAGAACAAACCTGTGTTCGTCTCTGGGTGTCTGTGCTAAGAGTGGGTGTACCGGGACCGGTTAGAGAACCAAGAAGAGAGGAGACCCTAAGGGGTGTGTTACTGTCGAAAACAAAGTTCATTCGGGGACAGGTCAGAACCCACATTTGAACATATAATGTATGTGTCTCACCGAGCGTCGTGGTGGGACACGAGGTGGACACAGGACTCGTGGATAGTCAGGAAGTGAGAGTAGGGATCTTCACTTCCCTCCAGTAACGAGTCTTCTCGGACGTCTCAGTGTCTAAGAAGGACGACCTAAACGACCTATAAGTCACGGAATCACTTATAGATGTAAGGACACTTGTAGTGACCAGGCGTCCTGTGCGTGTTGATAAGACTATGAGTTCCGTCCACCAAGACGTGCAGGAACCCAGAATTTAGTCCGAAATGGAAGAACACCAGACAGAGTCTACGGTATAAATAATTGGAGTACTAGACCAGGTCACCGAGGTACCACGAAGAAGACGTGTCTGTGGTGGTCTTTTACTTCATATAAGTATGGGCGTGACCTGTGGTGTCTACGGGGGGTCTCTGGTCTCGATGGGTGTACTAGGACTACGACCACCAGTGGAAACAGTAGAAGATACACGACTTAAGACAAAAACGAAAAACATAATCACGAAAAGTGCTAAAAGCAGATACCAACGATGTCTGGAGATCACAGAATCAAAGTACAAAAGGGTGACAAAGAGGGAAGGAGAACGAGGAATCCCTAGGCTCTCGTGGATCTAAGTCGAGGACTTAATAATTTTACATAACAATTTCACGCTTCACATATCATCTGTCGAAACTATTACTCTCACTGAGGCAAGACATTGATAAAGGAGTCATTATTACAAAGAGGTCATATTAATCATATATTGTATTACAGTCAAGGTCAACACGTCGTACTATTTACCCATAAATATACATAACGTTCTACTAGTGGTGTCACAGATTAACTATCCTTCGAACGTGTGGGATTTGGACACGAGACGTTGTTCTCTTCGGTGGTGTTACTCTGTGGACGCGTGCCGTTGATCTCTCATCGGAGGTAGTGTCGTTGATGTGTTTTGGGTTCGTATCGTTGTCTCTGGGTCACGGCGGTTTTTATTTTATTTATTTATTTATTAAAAATTTTCTTTCTTTAAATAGTAATTTTTTTATGTTTGAGAAAAACTCCTTTAGTAAAGGAACTACCGATCAAGTCGAGCGATTTTCTTTGGAAAGAAGTCCTCAAAAACGTCTAATAAAAAAGGTATACAACGTCGATTATGGACTATATGTAACTGTGTATTAGATTACAACAAATCTATTTATAATGACATCCCACCTACCTTTAAAAATAAAGTACCTACTTCTATTATTTATGTCTTTTACCTCCACAAGAAGACATAATGGTATATGGAAATAAAGTGAACATAAAAGGTCATACAACATCACAATTATGTCTTTTATTTACAACAAAGTATACCCAACGAAGAAGAAAGTCGGACTTAAAAGAAATACACTAACTGGTAGTTATTTAAACCAACTAACTTACCTAATTCATTGTACTTCCTCCCTCACTTTTGACAGATATAAACAGTGAACTCACAAATAATAAGTAGTAACTTATAGTCTTTGAACCCAGAATCAAAAGTCAAAAAGGACAAAAAGGAGAAAAAAAAAAACCGGAAAATAAACCTATCAGATCACAAAACAAAAAACGTAAGGTAAACTTTTCATATATCACAATACCATATTGATGAAAAAATAACCAACCTAAAAACATCGGTAACATACTCAAGGATTTCACAATATAAGACGAATCTTAGTGACAACTGGTAAAATGTCTTATGTATCCTTAAAGAATCTGATATGTCAAGGTGTGTAAACATTACCAAATACCATGACGAAAATATTTACGAATAAGAGATATGTATCTTAATGGGTGTCAATTACGATACTAAAAACGACACTATTCCATCAACAGAGATTACGTTGTCCAGACCATTATGGTTCACGACTTTCCTATACCTAGTTCTCCTAAAGAAAAAAAGAGAGAAAAAATAAAACAAAAAATTAATATCAACTGTACGTTACAATATAAACAATGACTACACGTCGTATGACTAAGGTGTAAATAAATACAATACTCAACTAGCGACGTTGAGGGCAATGGTGAGGAGGGACACGTGTCACGACTGACATAAGGAATACAATGTCGAGTCACTGAATAAATACAGTATTGACCTCCAAACACGGAACTAGACAGAGTAGACAAGTAGACAAAGTAGGTTGGAGGTTGAAGGAGGAAGGACTACAATACGGGTTTCAGGCTCAGGGGTTTTGACTCTCTTATTCTGTAGGTGTCGTTACGTTTCCGTGTTTCCCCAAAATAACGATCGGCCTCGATCCCGAGTCCAGAGTAGGTCGTGTCACCTCAGAACTCCTCTCGGGGTTCGTGACTTAGTGTAGATGAAAATATGTCTGCCAAGAAACAAGGACATTGTCGTATCGACTAACCGATTCGGCATCCGTGCCCGCCCTGAAAATTTGGAGTGTAGAGATAGGCCTAACCGAGGCCAGACCGCGCCCCCGCCCCCCCCCCGCCCCGATGCCCCTATAAAAGACTAACCAGCTCGATGTGACGGACGTCCTCAAGGGTCACGGAGTCGAAAGGATCTCTGATTTGGAGTCCGGATCGGACGGGGAATCTCGGACAGGACCGAGGTCAAACCAGGATTGTGACTTTTGGTAGTCTCATAGACGGAGATACTCAGACTAGAACAAATAAAACAAAAGAAAACATTTACGGGGTACATTCACTTCAGTGCTATAAACAGAAAGAAATAGACTAAATAAAGTGAATCACATTATCCCGATCCAAGTAGGTACAACAACGTCTACCGTTTTAAAGTAAGAAAAAGACCGGTTCAGTATAAGGAAACATATGGTGTAGAAGGAATATGTAAGTAGACAACTATCTATGAATCTAACAAAGGTAAAGAATCGATAACATTTATTACGAAGTTACTTGTAATTCCACAAACAGGTATAGAAAAACTTAAGCACAAAAACAAAAAACCTTTTTATAGGTCCTAACCTTAACGACCTAACATACCGTCAAGGTATAGATTAAAAAACTCCTTAGAGATAAGACGAAAAGTGTCACTGGTGTGGTCAAATTTAAGGGTGGTTGCCACGTGTGCTCAACGGAAAAGGGGTGTAGGAGTGGTTGTGAACAATAAACAACAGATAAATTATTATCGAAAAGACTGTTTACACTCCACTATAGAATAACACCAAAACTGAACGTAAAAGGACTACTGATCACTACAACTTGTGGGTAATAATGACGAAACATTATAAGGTAAGTAATGAATAAGATCACCACTACCCATAAACTTAAAAAAGACCGAAAAATGGTAAAACTCTGTACGACACTACTTGAAAGAATGCATACACAAGACCACTTATACATATTCTCAAAGAGAACCAATATGTCGACTAGACGGCAACGCCCCTCGGTCGCAGTACCGTTTCCAGTACTCCTTTCTTCGGACTGTCTTGCGTTCCCGCACTAGTCCGAAGTCCCCCTTGGGGACTTTAAAGGACTCGTAGGTGGGGGTTTTGGTCTCAGACGGACGGCATGATGTAATACGAAAAGTAGGTGAGAAGATTGTAATTGTCCCCTAGATAGGGGGGTGGTGGAAAAAAACCCTTTTCAATTATTCAGAGGACCTGTATTATGCTGACAAAGTCAGGTTTTTGGGGTGACTACCGAAAGATCGGACGGATGTCCTGAGAATGTCGACGTGGACACTAACAAATGTCAGAGGGTTGGCGGTCTCCGTGTCCTTCGAATTTTGTAGGATCCTTACGTCCCCGAAGACTCCCCAGTTCTAGTAATGTTATTTTGACTAATTCGAAAGTAACAACTCGACTATGAACGACGGTTTAAAAGTATATAAAATAAACAACTATATCAACCATACATCTTTTTTGTTCAATCTAGAAACTCAATTCATGGAAGAAACAATAGTGGGTGACGCGGAAACAAGATATCTCTACATTGAAATCACGAAATTCCTCTACGTCTAATTTCTTTTTGTGAAGTCCCCTTTGCTCTAATCGTAAGTAATTCCTTCTCTCGGTTTTTCACAATTGTTCGGAGAACCGGTCTTCTATTACATTTAGTGGACTCTGGAAAACATATGTTTTTCTAGATGTCTTTCCCAGTCCTGACGACGGGGACGTACCGAGACATAGAAGGTCATGCACTTTAAATCCCATATATTTGTGGAAAACTTATTATTTCAACCTCCCCAAAAACGTGTTCGGACCGGAGGGGGCACAACTAAGAAAGAGAACGAGGGAGAGGGAGGGAGAGAAAAAGTCCGACTAGGGAACCTTGCGCCTCCGAGTGGACGGTCCCAGGTCGGGGCCACCTAGGCCCCATTAAGCTTCCCCTCTGCCTCATCCGCAGGATCCTTTTTTGAATAAATTAATGTCTATATATCTCTCTAATCTTTGCCTATCACATCATCCTTTTAATCACCTCTTTTTCTCCGACTTATTGAACCAAATGCACCTTATGGTTAGTGGTGGATGCATCCGGTGTCCGCAGAAAGGCAAGAGGGTTTCCTCTCCTCTGTGACTCCGGAGGGGCCAGACTAGAATCTTCGGGTCCGTCTTAATCGTCCGAACCACTCATGGGTACATGGTCTACCCTTAAGTCGGTCTTCCCCTCTCTTGCTGTGCCCCCTTAGTCAGAAAGGTCTTTGACTAGGGTAAAGAAATAAAAAGTCCAAACGAATATATGAAAAACAATGTGTATCCCTACTTATGTCTCAGTACGTCCCCAGTCGTCTGGACTGGGAACAGTTTTAGTCCACGAAGTATATTTTGATATGCTTCCAGAATCCCCATAATGTAGTAGAAGACCGGCACTCCGGACGACTGTAAAATACCGGGAAAGACTATTGCCAGTCAGTTGGTCTTTTGAATAAAAAAGGTCCCCACTACAAAAGAATTTGGTTCATGGTGGGAGGTTTATTTCAACGTAAGGATATCCCACTCCCACATCACCCAATGTTAGTTCTTTCTTTAAATGAATCAGATTCCAAATTGTACTAATTAGAATTTCCAATTATGAATAAAGAGGATATACGATCAATATAAGTAATATTCCCGTTCCTTATACCTCTAAATCGTCGTTTACAACCGAGTTGTTTACTTTTGGGAAGTGGTCATAAGGGGAATTCTAGATAAATCAGAATTCTATCACTATTTCAATGTAAAAATGTATCGTTCCTGTGTCACTAAATATTGTTTCATGTCACTAGATATTGTTTTCTCTTTTAAGTAATTGAGTTTTTCAGATCATAACGATTGTAGTTTTTAATGATATAAAGGAAAAGATATAAGGTTTATGTAACTAATTATATAAGGGTCCACGGATTCCTATACCTCCGGACCATCGCTAGTAACTGAGTTGTTACTCTTTTCGGGATACGATTAATTCTGAAAGTTTTATGAGGTCTGAGAGACACGACAAATACCAACAATACACAAACCGTCCTCATACCTATTAGGACAGTGTGTTCGATCAAACGGTCGTCTCTCCAAACTGGACTCTGTGGGAACAGTGTGGATCCCGTCCCTTAATCGTCATTAATAACCGTGTTATTTACTTTTTGGGAAGTGGTTATATTAAGGATTAGTTGGGTGATATGATATGATTATTAAAAGATTGAAAAGTTCTCAGACGTATATTTTTCAAATTTCGTAGAGCACGGAGAGTGCCAACCCTCCGACATTTGTTAGTGTACACCGGCCTACTTGTGCGAGTCCGTCCGATCTCTTGGAAGTCTCCTCAAACATTCAACTTTGTGAGAACAGTGCGGGTCCTTAAAAATAATTGACCTCGACGTTCAATTGAGGAAGAGGCTCTCTTTACCACTACCCCCTCTCCGGGGGCATTTCAGTCTCCACATCCACTCTCGTATTTTGTCTGAGACCAAAACCCCCATCGACGAACCCTTGTCCCCGAAAGGACTCCGAGCTAGGACGGAAACGCATACGGCTCGGAGGAAGGAGTACTGGAAACGGTTCCCGTCTCAAGGAGTGCGACCGAGGGCCGTGAGTGGCTCAGATGAATGAACGGGTCCGAAGACTCTGGGTGTGCTCTCCCTCGGGTTCCGTCCCGTGGGAGGTTATAAGTTCGCCCGCGGACACCGGGTTGCATCTGCCACGTTCAAGGAACAGACCTTGAAATAACCAAAAGGTACATTTGGTTCAATTAGTCGGAGAAAAGAGGTGAGTAAAAGGATGATGTGATAAAAAAGGATTAGATTAGAATATAAAGATTAATTTATTTAGAGGAACGACTGAGGCAGGTGGGAAGCTTAATGGGACCTAGGTGGTCCCGACCTGGGGCCGTACGGTACTTCTTATATTTACAAGTACACTGTTTTATTACAGTGCAATAAAAAGTTTCAACTTCTTCCAAAGCGTTCGTCGTACTCTACGACGTAAAGGGGACGACTGAATAAGTCGGGGAGTATGACCCGGTCCACAAAACGGTGTCGGTCCACCCAAGTCGACTCTCCACCTTCTAGACTCAGACTGGTCGTCGTGGGTCACCTTTGTCTGTAACCAGGTATCTCCAACTAATACTAATATTTAAATGTACATCGGTGTAATTTCATTCACAGTTAATAAAATGCCACAGTTAATAAAATTATAGTATTGATAATGGTAAAATTCAACATTAGTCAAGACTTATCAAGAACTGTTCTACCAAATTTTAGAGACAGAATTATGAAAGAACTTTAACTCACACACACAATGTGGGTGTCGGGGAGAGTCAAGTCTACTCGGGTAAATTCCTCGAGTCATCGGTGTGCCCTGACCTCGAAGGTGTGACCTGTCGGGTCTAGACCTGTGAAAGTGGTCGAAACGATCTTCAGACCACCACTTGGTGTAGGAAGTACATTGGTCGTAAAGTATAGAGCTCGGTCCTGGTACTCATAATAAAGACGAACGTAGAAGTAATGGATCATGATCCCTACCGTGTGTCATCCCAGTGTCATTGAGAATTCACAAATTTATACACCCCCGTCCAAGGTTCCTACTTATTAGTAAGTTGTGTAATTTAGTAATAGTACGTATAAAAGACGTCTGTCCTTGATGTCAACTTGTGAAATTTCTCTGTCACCGGCAGAATAGACGGACGGAAGAGAGGAGTTTGGGTACATGGACTTGACACCTGTTCAGGCGACCGGCATCACGTAGTTGAGTGACGTCTTCCTCGGGTCACCCCTGCTAATTGACATGGTGAAGACGAGACACCCGAAGTCTTCCTACTTGAGTCCTGACAAAGGGTCGACTCCCTTGACCAGGGGTTCTTGGTTAATATTTAACTATCAACGATACTAGTTGAATTTCATAAGATTACAGGGGAGAGATAAAAAAGATTAGTCATTATCAAAAATTGGGTGTTTTGACCTCTAGGGTTACGTTAACAAGAAGGATCTCAAAGATGGGAGTCTGAGATGTGTGACTCTGGGGTAGTTGGGTTCCTGTCTCACGTACAAAAGGACGGGGTGCAGAACAAGGGTTCCACAAAGAAAGGTAGCACTCAGAGACGAGGGTATTCGAAACTAGGGGAGATAAGTGACAGGCTCAGAAGTCAGAAACTCCGTCACCACGGGGGCCAAAAGAGTGGAGAAAATGTCTAGGTTCTTAAAAAGGAGACAGGCCACAAAAAAGAACAACAATCTTGTCTCACCACTGAAAGTTCGAGGTACGTACTTTTTGGTCGTTGGTCTTCAGGTACTGACTAAAGAATTCAATATAACCCATCTCATTAAGACTACTATGTACTCAAGAGGTTACAACTGTCGATTAAGTCAACGTCGGTATAATTTTAACCAACCTGTCAGAATCTTGGACTCACTATAAAAACGTAAAATAAAAGAATTTAATTATGTAAAAATGTTATCCGTCCTATTAGTACTCAAGACATCCACCATCTGATATAGGAACTGAGATAGAGGACAGTGTATAAGGATATGAGTCATGCATAATAAATTGCAGACAGTCTCTAGTTGGTACAACGACTTGTTCTGTCTGTACTAAGGGTTCAGTACCCTCTGGCTATATTTATGTTTTGTCATTACCACTTATTGTGTCGATAATACACGAACAAGAAGCTCAACTCGGGGAGGAACGTCTCATATTTTCATAGACGAAAGAACCCTCTTTCTTCTCATTCTTAAGAAAAAATAAAACTCTTAAGAAAAGGTCACATCCAAGACATTCTTCTGACGACTGCAAAAGTAATCGTGTCGGAGAAAAGACGAGGTCCTGTGAGACCGCAGGAGAGGTACAGAAAAGTGTTTCTGCGGGACTGTTAGGGTCCGCTGTACCAAGACTTTTGTTAGAACGTCAGTGTCTGCCACCAACCCCGGGACCAGTTACAGTAGGAAAAGGAGACGTCACAGAGAGGTCCGAACGAACCGGTGTTCTTCCATAGGTGTATGCACTAAGAGTGGGTGTACCGGGACCGGTCAGAGGACCAAGACGAGCGAGAACCGCAAGAGGTGTGATACCGTCGAAAAAACAGTCTCTTGGGGGATAGATCAGAACCTACATTTGAGACATAATGAATGCCTCTCACCGAGAGTCGTGGCGGGACACGAGGCGAACGTAGGACTCGTGGACAGTCAGGAAGTGAGAGTGGGGGTCCTCTCGTCTCACCTACTACGAGTCTCCTTCCCGGGGGTCCCAGTGACCGGGAAGGACGACGTGGACGACCTACGAGTCAGAGAATTACATGCAGTAACAAGGAGACTTTTGGTGACGAGGTGTCTTGTGTGTGTTGATATGACTATTGGTTCCTTACACCAAAACGAGTAAGAGTCCACGACGACTGCCGAGACAGATGAACACCAAGTAGAGACTACGACACACAAGAACCGGAGTACCAGGTCAGGTCACCGAGGCACCACGAAGACGTGTCCGTGGCGGTCTCGCACGTCATATAAGTGTGGGGAGTGACCTGTGGTGTCTACGGGGGGCCTCTGGTCTAGGCGGGTGTGGTAGGACTACGACCACCAGTGGAAACAGTAGCAAATGTATGACTTAAGGTAAAAAAGAAAAATATAGCGAAGGAAGAGTTTACAAGTAGACACCAACTATGGCGAGTATAAAACCAAAGTACAAAGGGATGAAATTCGGGGAAGGACGAATAGGAATCCCTAGGATCTAAAGGATCTGAGACGAGAGTACAACAATCTTCAGTGCCGACTTCACGTTTACACATCTTCTATAGAAGTAGTTATCGACTCTAGTGAGATAAGACACTGAGAAATGAGTCACGGTAAAAATAACTATATTAATTGTATTTTACAATATCATCAAAATTAACATGTTATATTACTAAGATATGGACATATACAACACTTTATAGTGGAGTCATTCTTGTTTAACGACATAAGTATGTGTCAGTGTTTTTAATAAAAAGGACATTACTCCTGAAAATTCCAAATGAGAGAATCGTTTAAATTTTGGTACGTTATGTCATAATAATAGATATCAGTGATATAACATATAATATAGGGACACTGAATAAAATGTTGACTTGTAAACATGAAAAACTACAAATATCATTCATGGTTTAAAAATGTATTTTAGGTTGCTTGTACCTTCTAGTCAAATTATTCCACGACGTGACCATATAAACTATCAGGTGGGTAGTTTAATATAGTCGAACTTTTCCTATGAAGTCTAAAAACTCCTTTGGTTAAAGAGGGAGTTAGGTAGGTTGACAGACTTTATTTAGAGGAAATATTTCTTTATAAATTTCATAAAGGTGTTTAAAATAGAGTCACAATGACACTTATTATGGACTTTATGTGACCGTGTATTAGGTCATAACCAGGTCTATTTATAATAAGGTCCTACCTGTCTCTGAAATAAAGTCACTTCTTCTAACAAATTTTTGACCCTTTTCCTCTTCCACAACAAGACATAATGGAACTTAGAAACAAATTGAGTACAAAGAGGTCAGTCGATTTCAGAATGTGTCTTTTAATCACAAGGAGTTACCTAACGAAGTGGAACTTTCGACGCACAAGAAATGTACCAACTCAGAGTCATTGGACCAACTAACCTACCTACTTCAGTACACTTTCCTCATTTTTGACGGCAGAAAGTATAGACACTGAACTTAGACATCAAAAGTGGATCAGAGTCAACGGATAGACAAGAGAGTCCAAAAATGAGACAAAAAGGAAGGGGGGAACAAAACACTGTCTGACAACAAAAATTATATCGTAATTTTGACAAATTTACAAAATAAAAAAATTATTGAGTCGTAAAAGAAGAAATTAAATTTATATAAATACAATTAACCTCCGGTTAATGAAATGTCATCACATAACCGAAACGGTATGTAGCTGTACTTAGGCGGTGCCCACATGTACACAAGGGGTAGGACTTGGGGGGAGGGTGGAGGGAGGATGGTAGGGAGACCCAGTAGGGTCACGTGGTCGGGACTCGAAATTTTAATCTCCTATTGATGAATTGTTATAATACTAAAAAAAACGGAATGCAGGTGTACTTAGCCGGTATCCATATGTATACAGGGGAGGAGGACTTGGGGGGGGGTTTGGACGGAGGGGTAGGGTGGGGAGATCCAACAGCGTCTCGTGGTCGAACCCCAAGGGACGCAGAATGTAGTTTGAGGGGGACCGACAAAATGTATGCCATTACATATACAAAGTGACGAGGAGAGAGTTTAGCAGGGTGGGAGAGGAAGGGGGTGACACAGACATTCGGAGAAGAGACAGACACAGAGGTGACGACGGGACGTTCATCCAAGTAGTCATGGTAGAAAGATCTAAGGAGCCACTACCACGAAAAGATCGATTCAGCACAGGTTGAGAACACTGGGGCTGTCTCCTCGGACTGTCCGATGTCAGGTACCCTGAGAACTCCGTTCTTATGACCTCACCCAACGGTAAAGGAAGAGGTTATAAGGTATATATATGTAATTATATACTATAGACAGAAAGAGAAAGACTGAATGAAGTGAGACATTCGAAGTAGGTGGAGTAATCTTGACTGAGTTTACGTAAGGAAAAATATCGACTCATTATAAGGTGACAATTATACATGGTATTTTGATGGAATAGGTAAGTAGACAACTACCTGTGGATCCAACGCAGGTACAGGATCTTGACCAGAAATCAATGAAATGTTGCAGCACAACCAGAGACGACGTGTCTTCACTTAGTCGATATGTATATAGAGGAGACAAAATCTAAAAGAAGGGTAAATCCAGTGGTGTCTCGTGACTGTCTCAAAGGACTTGATATGTTATCCAAAAGTCATCAATAGATGAAATGTGTATTGACACCTATATGCAGTTGGGGTCAGAGGGTCAAGTAGGGTGGGGGGAAAGGGGAGAAACCACAGGTATATAAACAGGAGAGATAGACACAGAGATTAAAATCTCCACATAAATTTTATTTATTGATTATCCTGGATGACATATCGTGTCCCTTGAGACGAGTTATAAGACATTTTTGGATTTACCCTTCTCTTAAACTTTTTCTTATCTTTTTTATTATTTTTACTCAAGTATAACTCAATAACTTACTCTCCTTTGATTTGGTATAAGTCCCGAAGGGGTCACCGAGTCACCAGTTCTTAAGCGGACGTTCCGTTTTCGGAGTCCGAGCTAGGGACCCAGCCCTTCTAGGGGACCCTCTTCTTTACCGTCGGGTGAGGCCACAAGAGCGGACCTTTCAGGGTACCCGTCTCCTCGGACCGCCCGTGTCAGGTGCCCCAGCGGCTCTCGGCCCGTGCTGACAGCACTGGTACGTGTGTGCGCACGTTCGGAATAGTTGACTTCGGAGGAAGGGTGAGTCGTCGCACAGTTCCCGTGGAAAGGTGAAATGGTGTCCTTAGGAAAAGTGGAAAGATTCCGTTCTTTAAACAAAACTATCACAATTCCACATTCATGAAAGACAACGAACATCATCGGTAACATATACCCAAGGGTTTCATATCAGACTAGGTTGACGAAAGTTGGGAAAGTTTCTTGTACATTTTTGAAAATTTATAATATTAAGATGTCTTTATGAAAAACGATAAAAAATTACAAAAGTAGTTTCTTATGTCTCAGAAAGATTACCTTCAAAACTCTTTTGTCCCACGTGATGATCGAAACGTGTGACGGCTCTTACACAGTAACGAGACCCCGGAGAGTCGTGTTTGTCGAGTATTAAGCCAAAGTACTTGTATGAGTGTGTACGTCTATATGGATCGATGTGAGTTGTGTATATGTAAAAAAATAGGTTCATATCAACTAAATGTCATAACACAATCGATGATACAAATCTCACCTATTGGTCACCCTTGGATAACCTACCGTGTACCTTGAGACGAGTTACAGTGTACCGTCGGACATACCCTTCCCTCAAACCCCCTCTTACCTATGTACATATACATACCGACTTAGGGAAGTGACAAGTGGACTTTGATAGTCTAAATGGGGTTATGTTTTACAAAACCACACCTCTTTTTATTTTTCTACGTTATAACGCAATCGAAGTCGACATGTTTTTTTATTAAGTCAATATAAATCTTACCTTTTCAGTCCTAAATTTGTATCTATGTATATTCTAATTACTCATTTACATCTTTCTTACTACATCCATCTTTCACGAACCTTTGGTGGTATCCTTTTTTTATGTCAACAAAGGATCGAAAATTTTTAAGACACCACAAAAGAACATTGACCTAAGTTGTCTAGTGAGATGAAGCCGGGGATTCGATCAAAACCACCTCAAGTAAAGTCAGGACTCAGTACGGTAGGTTTCCGACTCGGTCAAAGACGTGAAAGGGTAGAGATCTCTTATACGGTACAACCAGGTTGATTCCTGTCCACGACCAAGACGGCGTAGGGGTACACCGGCACTGTCTACCCAGAAAGAACCAAGGTGTGTGGTAAAATGACCTTGGTCTTCGTGACTTCAAGGAGAAGGAAGAACATGATCGTGAGGAAGTTTCGTGTGTCGTCTTCACCACACTCTCTCTCTCCCACACGTACAACCCTTCGTGTCACCTCTCTGACTGACTCTGGTGCTCATTCTAACACTCCCACACACACTCGCTCTCCCTCACACACAGAGAGAGACTTCTTCTCTTTTATCCTCTGTCTCCTCTTTGCCAAGACTCTTCGAACACACCCATGTACGTATTAGCACAGGCTGACAAACGCTGGGTTGCCTGACATCGGGTGGTCCGAGGAGACGGGTACCCTAAGAGGTCCGTTCTTATGACCTCGCCCAACGGTAAAAGAGGAAGTCCCCTAGAAGGGCTGGGTCCCTAATTTGGACGTAGAGACCGTAGAAGACGTAGCTGTCCACATAAGAAATGGTGATCGAGGTGGACCCTTTGGGAAATTCTTCGAATTAAGGAAATAAAGTATTAGAGAACACTGGGCCCTTCTCGTCGACGTTCACACACCTAGGGTCGGAAAAGGTAGCAGAGGTCGGAGGAGGACGGAGTGGTCGTTGTGGTCGGGACTAAGGACCTCGAGACCGTGGTAGACGACCCGGTCTACGGGATGTGGTGTTCCCTTCTGTGGAAGGCGAAGAGGGTCAGGGACCCGATCGGTGCACCTCGACGGATGTAGATTCAAGTGCGTCTCATTCTAATTTTAAGACGAGGAGTAAACGGGATCTGAGTAAGGTCCACGAGACATCACTGTATAAAGACATGTTGTGTTGTAAAAGTAGTGGAGTGTTTCAAGACGAGGTGGTTTATGGTCTATGTCAATTAACATTGTCTTTTCTCCCACGGGTTGATACGTACGTAGGATGAGAGAGAGAGTGTGTGTGTGTACGTGTGTGTATGTGTACACTTGTGTTCTCTGGACCTTGAGAAGACGTAGTCGTCGTCCTGCCCTTAGGGGAACAAACCTTAGTGGAAAGGGTGAAGTCGGGGACTTCTGTTTCTACGAGTCCCGTCTCGGTGTGTCTGTACACGTGTGGGGAGGAGAGGTGCAGTCAGACGAGGTCTCGACGGTCGAAGCATGACACTTATGGGTCCAGGGGTCTTCTACAAACGATAAGTTTGTCACTCAAATTCTCTCTCTTACCTCATCCATGTCGAACCTACATCCTCAGTCTCGTCCCTGGGTTGGTACATGGTATGTCACGAAAAAATTGTAAGACAGAATGTGTGTGAGAGTTTATTAACAGTAAAAAGAGATATTACAAACCTCAATTACTACCAACTAAGTTGAATGGAAAAGACGACCTCATTCTTCTAAACTTCGACGGCTAACCTTGTAAGATCTTCCGTCGTATATTCACTAAGTCGGTGTCAGCATAGTACTCGAAGAGGAGAGTAAGGGGAAACTCACATACCACCATTGACGACGTCCCAAAGGGGGGGTATTTACGGAGTCTCAACATAGAGAATTGTGATTGTGGTTTGACAGGGATCGGTTCTATATTAATAGTGAATTTAAGAGGTCACCTCCCTGCAGGGACCACCAGGACACCAATTCTGAGACTCGAACGTTACGTCTCCCACACCCAAGCTAGGGACCAGTGCCCTGATTCTAGGGTGTACGGTGTACCGTGTCGGTTTTTCATTTTCAAGAGGTCACCTTTCTTGACGACCTAGACGAGTTCCATCTACTACGAATTTTCATCCGTTCCTCGAACTCCATACCCACCCACTCACCTACTAATGGGACAACAGATGTCAAACATACGAACTTTTGTAAGTGATTCCCTCCCCTATACACATAGGAACACCGACTGAGTAAAACGACAAGTTATCTTTGATTGTGTTGTAACATTTCGTTGATATGAGGTCATTTTTAATTCAAATTTTATTTTTAACATAAATTTCCTCTTTAAAAATTGTCATGAGAACCTTTAAGATTAGTATAAGTTTGTTCTTTTTTTTTATTGTACCGGCTTTGTTTCTTAATCGGGATCGTACTCTTGTTTTCGTACTTTTGTATGGGTTATACTTTGCTTTCTGTCGTCCCTCTTGTCAAAGATTCACTCTTCGGACTCGTCACACCCTAACAGGGTCCCCGACCCCCGTGGTACTTGAGAGTCTACCCCACCCAACACCCGTGACCTTAAGAGTGTTTCATGTTGTTTGGACAAGAACCCTCGTTTGAAAATGTGTCTCTGAGTATCATTTATAAAAGTCCAAGTATCCGGTATACCAGAGACAGTGTTGACGAATTACGATGTAAACATCCACCTTCGGTGCAATCTGTTATGTATCTGTCTCCACCGACGAAAGGTTACCCACGTACGAATCAGGGAAGAAGTCAGTACAGGCTGAGAACCACTGGGATATCTGAGATCGGGTGGTCCGAGGAGACACGTACCCTAAGAGGTCCGTTCTTATGATCTCATCCGACGGTACGGGAGTAGGTCCCCTAGAAGGGTTGGGTCCCTACCTTGGGGACGGAGAGTACAGAGGGCGTAACCGTCCACCCAAGGAATGGTGATCACGGTGGACACTTCGGGGAGTCGTAAGGTTATTTTGTGTTGTTTTGAAAGGTCATTTTAAGTGGCAAATGGACACGGTAGTACAACTGTAATACCTATGTTTCCTAAAACTCCAACTTTTCTACCGGATTTTACCCCCTAAAATGTCTACTTTTTCTGGATCCCTATATTAATCTTTCTTCGTACCTTAAATTCCAGGAACTTTTGTCTGAGGACTAGGTAACCACTGTGCCATAAAACCTCTGTATTATTTCGTGACTCCTTGGTCGGGTTTACCTTTATTACTTTAGGGACTACGTGGAAGTTACCAGGGAAATTGCGGACTAAATTGAAACTGAGACTTGATTTTAAAAGGTGCCCTTTATGTCTTTTGAAAAAAGACTGTCGATAAACCTATAGTAAACAACAACAATAAGTCAACGAGTCAGCACAGACTGAGAAACGTTGGCGTACCCGATATCGTCGGGTCCGAGGAGACAGGAGGCGACAGACGACCTCAATGGAGTTTGAGTACAGATAACTCAACCACTACGGTAGGTTGGTAGAGTAGGATACAGTAGGGGAAGAGGAGGACGGGAGTTAGAAAGGATCGTAGTCCCAGAAAAGTTTACTCAGTCGAGAAGGGGAGTCCACCGGTTTCATAGTCTCAAAGTCGAAGTCGTCGTCAGGAAGGGTACCTATAAGTCCCACTTAAAGGAAGTCGTGACTGACTTAACTGTTATAAACAAAGGATAATCTAATTTTTATCGTGAAAGTTCTATGTTAATAGAGAACACACACACAATTTAGAGACATACTGACCTCCTATTTCTTTGGACTTCACTTCACTTCAGCGAGTCAGCACAGGCTGAGAAACACTGTGGTACCTGACATCGGATGGTCCGAAGAGTCAGATACCCTAAAAGGTCCGTTCTCATGACCTCACCCCACGGTAAAGGTCTTACTTTAGTGTTGGACTAACCTAACCGTTTCTTACCCGCACTCTACCCCCTTCGTTACAGAATATTTTCGGGGACCTCCACCGAGAGTGACGTCTTGACTCGACACTCTCCCCCGTTCGTCGACCTGGACCGACTCATCTCCATTCAGACAGAATCTTTACAAGTAAGAATGTAAAGACAAGATGTCTTCCGTCCCTAAACCTTTACATAATCTCGACCTCACAATGGACTCCGTGCCACACACGTGAACCTCTTTGTTCCTCGAGGTCCTCTTATCCGTCTTGAGTTTACAAGTCATAGGTCCGACCTCTTCATTATTTCAGAAGTAATAAGTCAGTAAGCCAGCACAGGTTGAGAAACGTTGGGGTACGGTCGGAAGGGACAGGAAGTGACAGAGCGTCTCAAAGGAGTTTGAGTACAGGTAACTCAGCCACTACGGTAGGTTGGTAGAGTAGGAGACAGTAGGAGAAGAGGGCGGAAGTTAGAAAGGTCGTAGTGCCAGAAAGGGGTACTCGACCGAGAACCGTAGTCCACCGGTTTCATGACCTCGAAGTCGTAGTCAGGAAGATTACTTATAAGTCCCAACTAAAGGAAATCCCAACTGACCAAACTAGAAGTAATAGGACTCAGATTAGTCTCGAACCATCTGAGACACTCTACTTCAAAGTCGGTGTCTGACCAAGGTGGAGAGTTCAAGGAGACACTCAAAAACGGTGTACGTCAAACCTGTCCACCTCTCAGGTCCCACTGGGCGTACACACTCAGATTCAAGTAAAAGGTCATGCGTGTAATTGTTTCCTCCTCGTCTATTTAGATCGGTCACAATTTTCCGTTTCACATTAGTAACGTTGTAGTAAAAAGTTAGAAAAACCCAAAAAATACAATTTTCTGTTTAACGAGAAATAACGTAACTGTGATCGCAGGGATAATCAGAATAAAAAAATAACTTCTTATCGACTAAAAGTTATACAATGAAACTCCACGTCGTGTCACTAAGTCATAAAAACGTTTCATAAGAGATAATATTCAATAATGTCCCATTACCCACATGTAGGGACCACGATATGTCATACCAGGAACAAATAGTTAAAATGCATATCATTAAAGACAGACAATTAGACATCGTGACGGGAGGTGGGTCGGAGGGGAGACCAATGGTGTGTAAACAAAAGGTATAGACATTTGTACAAAGACAAAAAGTATACACAAGTAAACATAACAAAAAGTGACAGGTGTATTTTCACTATAGTACGTCACAAACAGAGAGAGACTAACTGAAGTGACACGTATTATAGGAGGTGCGTCGATTTTTTTTTAAGTTTAACGTCTCTAAATATAAGAGATAGTCCGAAGGAACCACCGAGTCTTCATTTCCTGGGTGGACGGTTGCGTCCTCTGAACCCAACCTAGTGGGACAATCCTTCTAGGGGACCTTTTCCTTTACCGTTGGGTGAGGTTATAACAATTGGACCTCTTAGGGTACCTGTCTCTTCGGACCACCCGACGTTAAGTACCCCAGCGTTTTCTTAGTCTGTACTGACTTCAGTATAAGAGATATTCTGTTTTTAAGACCTCTTTTTTCACGGGGTCCCTGATCATAGGTAAGTCGAGTGCCTTTGACGGCAGAGTACGTGCAAAGGGGTCTCTCCTGGGTACCGACTTGTGAAGAAATTTCGCTCATTTACACGCCAGACGGACT
Organism: Capra ibex; assembly: GCA_006410555.1. Taxonomy (NCBI): domain Eukaryota; kingdom Metazoa; phylum Chordata; class Mammalia; order Artiodactyla; family Bovidae; genus Capra; species Capra ibex. Next base: position 50,206,081 of record SJYO01050415.1, read on the forward strand.
GCATGGACCTGTTGAGGTCCATGAACTTTACACCGAAACCGACCACGAAGGCGACGGACCTAAGCGACGTCTTCCGCGGGCCGCGCCTCCCGAACGACACGGCGTTGACAAACCACCAGAGGGTCTTCTGACTGGAGTCCTCGCACGACGTCGAGTCTCGTGATCACACGTTCCAGTTCCGGAGCTCGGGGTCGACTCTCGGCAGGGGGTCTACTTGGGTTCCCAGGCGTTCAAGACTCCACTCCGCAGACACATGGTGTGAGGCTGGTTGTTAGTGGGGCCCGTTTCGTGGAAAAGTTGTCGCGAGTCGATCGATTCCGGAGCGACTCCCGGAGTGATTTAAGACGGTGGACTTTACAAATAAGAAAGGTTGGTCGTTCACAACAGGAGGTGATCCACATCTATTCTCGATAGACATCTAAAAATAAAAAATTCGTTACTATTGTAAATCGGATACGGAATCAGGACACACCGGAAGGGTCCACCGTGATCAGTATTTCTTAGGCGGACGGTCACTTCCTCTACGGGCCCTCCGTCGAAGGTAGGGTCCCACCCCTTCTAGGGGACCTCCCTACCTTACCGCTGGGGGAGGTCGTAAGAACGGACCTCTTAGGGTACCTGTCTCCTAGGAGCACCCGATGTCAGGTGTCCTAGTGGTTCTCAGGTTGTACTAACTCGCTGCCTCGTGGAGGGTGTCCTACACCGTTTCGGGGTCCACTGAGATACGTATCGCACTCACCTGTCCCGTATGGCTCCCGTGTTTGCGGGCCGGCTTCCCTTTCCTCGCACACGACACACTGGTCTCCAGAGTCAGGACAGAGGACGCGAGGGCGGGACCGACCCTGGATTCCACGGACTAAGGCCGAGCCCTGACGATCTCTTCCCCTTACTGATGCCGAGTCGACGCAGAGGACCCAATCGAGGCTTACGGTCCCGACTGGAGGGGTCGATACGTCTCTCACGGGTCCGAGGAAAGTGGGCGAGACGGGTGAGGGAGGAGGACACTCCCCAGGATAGTAGGCACCCGACACTACTGACACGAGACCACGGGGAAGTTTGGGCGCACAGTAGTCCTTTCGTCGGTCGACGAGTCGAGGAACTCACCGAAGGTGGACGAGGCACGTGTGGGCAGAAATACTACCCCTGGACCTTTTGGAAGCGTACAAGAGAGGTTACTAGTCTTCAGAGTCGTAGAGGGTTTCTCGGCACACTCCTCCCTCGGTTCGCCTCAACATCCGGAAACACCGTCTCCCAAATAAAGACTCAGAAGACACCGGGGTAGTTTTCGTCTCTGTAATGAAACGGTTGTTTCCAGGTAGATCAGTTCCGATACCAAAAAGGTCACCAGTACTTACCTACACTCTCAACCTGATATTTCTTTCGACTCGCGTCTTCTTAACTACGAAAACTTGACACCACAACCTCTTCTGAGAACTCTCAGGGAACCTGACGTTCCCCTAGGTTGGTCAGGTAGGATTTCCTCTAGTCAGGACCCACAAGTAACCTTCCTGACTACGACTTCGACTTTGACGTTAGGAAACCGGTGGACTATGCGTCTCGACTGAGTAAACTTTTCTGGAACTACGACCCTTTCTAACTCCCGTCCTCCTCTTCCCCTGCCGTCTCCTACTCCACCAACTTACCGTAGTGACTGAGTTACCTGTACCCAAACCCACCTGAGACCCTCAACCACTATGTCCCTCCGGACCACACGACGTCAGGTACCCCAGTATTGCTCAACCTGCGCTGACTCGTTGACTTGACTTGACACCAGGGTAGGTGTGCCAGTGTAGTCCTGTCCGCTCAGGTCCGGGGGAGGAGTAGTGAACCAATCCGCCTCTACAACGGTTACGTCGATCAGGAAGGTGGGGGTGGGAGACTCGGACCGGCGTAGCTCAAGACCCAGACTCAGTGATGTCATAGGTTCGGGTAGGAAAGGACACAGGTGTTCTTAGGGAAGGAGACAGAATTGAAGGTCTCAATTGGGGGAGAAGGTCTCTGGAGACTGTGCAGAAGAATCTAAAAGATGTTGAGTCTCTTACCCTTCCTGACCTCACGTTAACGAACAACAAGTAAATGTCTCTTCTTTCTACGTTTTTCTTCTTTTTCTATGGAATGATAAGGTTGTAATAAGACCCTGTGTAGTTTAGTGGTGGTAAGTCCACATATAAGTCACAGACATAAAACTGTTTCAGACAGAGTTAACCTGGTAAAACTCCCTTTAGTTGTGGGTCCCTGAGAGAAAAAAAAAGAAATTACGTATAGTACAAGATTTGTCTTCAGAACTTAGGTTATTAGGTCAATTACGTTTCTCTTGTACCCGCACTTACTCTTTCTGGCCAAGGTAAAATTAGTAAGACAAATATGTACCTTAACATAGAGAAATTAGTAAGTCAAATAAGCACCTTGATAGAGTAGTCCGAGTCCCTTCGCAGCCGTCCTTGGGAGACAGACGAACCCATTGTTCATGGCTCAATACTCAATGCCTTCACTTCACTCACTTGGTGCACTGGGGGTCTCCCGTCCTTCACGTCACAGGTCGCAGGGACAACGACTGGAAAGAGGGGCGGCACGTGCACGGTTACCTGCAACTGTGCTGGTGGCTCGTGGAGTAGTAAAGACTCCTGGACTCTTGACAGGCGGCGCCCAAATGTTCGTCGTCTTCCTCGGCTCTGGACTCTCCAAGTGGCGTGGTGAACGCAGGACGCGAGGGGCGCCAAGTGGAGGCCGCGGTGAGGACCTCCACCTCCGCCCAGGCCGTCTCCCCCGGACCCGCAGCCGGCGCTCTGTCGCGCGGCCGAGCCCCTCTGCGCCGGCTGACGCCCGTGCCGAAGACCCGGCGCTCAAACTCTCTGCCTCGGCACAAGAGGCGGACGGGCTCGGAAGGACGTGGCGCGAGTCCCACTCGGGGCCGACGTGGCTCGCCCCCAGAAGGACTTGCAGCCCTAGCCAAGGAAGATGGTGCAACCGCTCCCCAGGGTATAGAAATGTAAGTGAGGTCAAGGGCGGGGCCTCGGCGACACAGGCAAAACTAGGCGTAGCGTAGGCTCGGCCCTGCTGGTCTCGAAGGACTCCTAGATGGCACACTCAGACCCGCGACCGCCAGGAGCGGCTTAGGCCCGGTTTCGCTCACTGTGGCTGGCGGCTCCGCGGCCTCTCTTGAGAGCACACGCGCACCGACACAGCCCTGCAGGGGCAAACGACGGGCGCACCGCGTTTTCGCGTCGTCTCTTGATGTCTTGTCAAGTACTTAGTGATTGTGTTTAACGTACTCTCTTCGAATGTAAAGGTCTTCATTATAACACCAAAGGCCTGAATAAAGACAAAGTTAATAACAAAAAAAGTCTAGTTAAAGGTTTACAAAGGAAAATTAAAAGACGTTCGCATTGGATCACACACTACCTCCAAGAAATATAATACCTTGTTCAGCACAAAGGTCTAATTTTTACACACGTACGTCAGTCAAAGTAAGTTGTCGACTTTTGGTGTGTAAACAAAGTTCACGTGTAACTTGATACGGCGTAAGGCAAAGATGACGTGCAACGACTCGGAAGACTAGGGTCGTCCTGGGTGGACCGGTACTGTCCTCCGGACCGTCCCGGACTCTCCAACTATTTCAGTTACTCCCTTTCAGTGGTAGCACATATATTACACTTCGACACTACTATTTTACTTCTTCTGGGACGGTCCCAGTCAAATGAAGAGAGTCCTGTCTCATGAGACAGGTCACGGGTATTTACCTGTGTGTGACGGGCCGTGACTCGACTGGAGTTCTTATAAACGACTTAATTGTTTACGGAGGTGTGACGTCTGGAACTGAGAGTTTATACAGAAGACCTCTTTAGCGTCTGCACTTCTTCTTTAAGGTATTACAACTGGGTGGAGTTCAGGTGATCAAAACGGACACCGGAGGTGCACGGGGGTGACGGTGAGTCGAGGGGACGTTCCCCGAAAATAACTTATACCAAGAATGAAGGAGGAATAAATGTAGGGTACAGGAATTAGGGTAGTTTACAACTGAATAAAGACCTTATTCACTCCAAAATAATTCCTACCCCCGAAGGGACTATCGAGTCGACCACTTCTTTGACGGACGTTGTGTCCTCTGTCTCCGAGTCAGGGCCCTAGTCCTTCTAGGGGACCTCCTCCCGTACCGTTGGGCGAGGTCACAAGAACGAACCTCTTAGGTTCCCTGTCTCCTCGGACCGCCCGATGTCAGGTACCCCAGAGCTCAACCTGTGTTCACTCGTTGACTCGTGTTCGATATTAGTTAAAAATTTTCAAGAACTTTTCCATCAAATGACAGAGAGATAGAATTGTCTACGAACTGCGGGTCACATACAAATGTTAGTCTCGTAGAGAGTCTGCTCGGGCAAAGTCCACGAATCATCGGTGTACCCTGACCTCGATGGAATTATCTGTCGATTTAGTTCTGGGAAAGTGGTCAAGTCACTCTTCAGATTACTACTTGGTACGGGAAGTACATTGGTCGTAGAGTATAGAGTCTTGGTCCTAGTACTCACAAAGACAAACGTGGAAGTAATTGATCATGATCCCTGTCGTGTGTCATCCAAGTAACACAAATTTACACACCCGTCTAAGACTCCTACTTATTAGTCAGGTGTGTAATTTAGTATACGTATTAATTTAGGACGTATAAAAGTCGTCTGTCCATGGTGTCAATTTGTGAAATTTCTCCGTCACCGACAGATAGACGGACGGAAGAGAGGAGTTTGGGTACATGGACTTGACTCCTGTTCAGGTGACCGGTGTCACGTAGTTGAAGGACGTCTTCCTCGGGTTACCCCTGCTAACTAACATGGGGAAGACGAGAGACCCGAGAGTCTTCCTACTTGAGTCCCGACAAAGGGTCGACTCCCTGGACTATGGGTTCTAGGTTGATAGTCGACTACCAACGGTACTAGTTAAATTTCATAAGATTACGACAACAAGTCGGTGATTCAGTTCAAGCTGAGACTGGGGTACCTGACGTCGTCAGATTGCAATGGAGAGACAAAAAGGAGTAGTCACCATAAAGAATCCAGACTCAGGTCTTTAGAAGAAAGGTCGTCAGTACCGGGTCTTGTGTCCCTGTCCGACCTACAGGTCATTCTCCGAGTTCCTCCCCCGAGGTACCCACTGAATCTTGGTTACTGTTCCAGGAACGTCTCAGTGCACCTGCACTCCCTCTGGACTCCTAAGACTCCTCCCTTTGAGACCGAAATTTCCCCCGCAAAAGGTCTAATTTGTTTGGACTCCGGTATTTATCTTTCCCGACACCTTGAAGTTGAGTCCTCTTTCGGGTCGGAGGTCTAGGGTACGACTACTAGTCACTCTTTTGTCAAACCTTCTCACTCCGGTACTTCCTTTTACGGGTTGCCCTCTGTCACTTCCCTCGGACCCACGAGACACTCACAGGGAGGGGGCCGATACTGACAGTGACACTTGAACCCGAGAGGGTGTCCCTTGTGTCTTTTGCGAGGACGGGAGACGAGTCGACGAGCGCACCTGGAAGAGTCATTAACGGTCCTCAACAGGGATCAGGGGTCCGCACCCACTCCCACTGCTCGTGACCCCCATTCTAGACCGGGAGTGACCTCTGCGGGGTCTGAGAGGTACGTCTGTACAGTGGAGGTGAGGTCTACTGTACTATTACCGAGGAGACACCCCTCTCGCCCGGGTCCCCGGGACGGGGATATTGACCCCGGGTAGGGCTGACGGTGAAGGGACGTGTCTCACACCGCGACTCACGTCCGTCCACTCACGAGGGAACACAAGTCAGAGTCCCGTCCTTTGTCCTCTCGACCGAGAGTCGCCCTCTCCTCGAGTCTCGACGTAACAGTCGTGGAACCCGTCCTGTCCACGGGGGGACGGAACAGGACTCGACGGGGCAGGTACGGGACCGTCCGTCCACCTTCCCCGCTTACACGACCCCACACATAGACTTACCTTGGTCTCGGCACTCAGTGACATGTAGAGGGAGACTCTAATGAACGTGTAATCGTAGACTAAATGATTCTTCGGGTAGTTTCAGTCAGAACTTAAAGACCCTGTCACAAACTAGAGGTCGTAAAGAAGGATTAAATCTTAAGGGGGGAGGACGAGAGCCACGGGTCGACAAGGGTGTGTGCAGACGAAATAGGTGATCTCGGGAGTCGTGTCACTAGCATCGACTAAAAGTAAGGACCAGACTGGTAAGGTTGAAAGGACGGTACAGACATAGACTACGAGTGAGACAGAGAAGTTTGACAAACCCAAACCCCCCAGAAAACAAACAAAAACGGAAAGTTACGTGGATCCATGAACGAGAACTATAGACCTACGTAATACCACCCATTTATCTCGTGGACAATTATTTGGAAATCACTACACCACTCGACACCCCTACTGGAGTCTCTCTACCGTCACTCCCCAAGACTTTTCGCTAGAAGCAAGGGACGGGTCCTTAACTTGGACCCCGTGGACTTACTTTGATCTGCAGGATGGACGGTCTTGTGGTCCTCGGACTCCGATCTTCGTTTGACTGGAATCAAGAAAGGGGGTAATCTTTCGTTCTTACAGAGTTCTTCCGTTTTTGACAAATTTTTTTTTTTTTTGTCCATATTTCAAGTAATAATCTCTGTGTCGTTTCGTACACCGCTCGTGTGCCTCTTCTTAAACAAATTCTGTCTTCACCCCGTCTCTATGTGGGTCTTTCTCTTTCCCACACCCACAGGACTCACTCCTCGTGTCTTCTCCATTGCCTTTGGGGAGTAAATCCTGGTGGGAAGGTCCAGACAGAAACTCGAAATCGAAATCAGGTAGTCAGTACAGGTTGAGAAACACTGGGGTACGTGACGTCGGGCGGTCCGAGGAGCCAGGTACGTTAAGAGGTCCGTTCCTATGTTACCTCACCAACGGTAAAGGAAGAGGTTCCCTAGAAGGGTTGGGTCCCTAGCTTGGGTCCAGAGGACGTAACGTCCGTCTGGGAAATGGTAGACTCGGTGGTCCTTCGGGCACATATTGATAATGGTGGTAGATAAAGGTTTTGAAGTAGTAGGGTCGTCTGTGACCGATGAGTACTTTGTTGTTGGGGAGAAGGGGAGTCAGTCACTATTGGAGACAAGACGAAAGACCAAATTACTTAAACGGATGAGGTCCATTGAAAATATTCACCTTAGTATATGATAAAAAGGTGGACACGGACTGACCGAAGCAATTCGTACAAAAGTTCCAGGTAAACACAACATCGCATATAGTTCATACGATGTGTAAAGGAAAAGTGTCGACTTATGATAAGGACACGTTATATCCTACCGTAAAACGGATAGGTGAGTAGATGACTACCTGGACCCCGACAAAGGCGAATGAACAATGACACTTGTTACGACGACACTTACCACCACACGTGTCTGCGGTAGACAAAAGTCTTTCTGTCAAAGTAACACTTGTGTCGATACGAGTGGACAATTGTATAACCGGTACCGACGGAAGGGTCGACGCATTTGTGCGTAGACCCGGATGTTTTGGATTTTATGGTGATAGATAGGGAAATGTCTTTTTCAGGCGACTAGAAACCAGATATGCTACCCTAAAGTGAGTCTCTTTCACCCTAATTCGATATCACCTGGAAAAGAGAAACTTTGTTCCTTACAAAAGACTCTAATGGTTTACTACCATAAATGATCGTTTTTCCTGTGAACAGTCACCCAGAAATTTTTGAGGGGTCTTTGTTTGGTTGGTTTGAAGACAACCAGATTTAGATTTATTAACGACACCAATGACATGCTAACGTATCATATATGAATTTTGTAACAGGAGCAAATGGAAACCGGTGAATGGAACAGAGAAAGAACTGCGGACGGACTAGGGACTTGGGAGGGGCTGTACGTACCCGTTACAAGACGATTCTGCCTAGGGTGGCGTCTCCGGACACCCACGTACAGGTGGGAGGAGGGAAAAGCCGGGGACCCTTCGGAAGGACGAGAACATGCCTGTCCCTTCAGAAGAACCGGAATCCGGACCCGTGTCAAAGAGAAATGGGGTCGTCTTGAGTCGGAGACGGTGATCGAAACAGGAACCTCACACACACACTCTTATTTGGAAGGCTAAATGAGGTGAGTTGCTTGTGGTCGACAGGTCGGACCCCCGGGGAGATAGAGGAAGGAGCCCCTCTCCCCTCCAAGGTGGACATCCTCCACGGACACTCGGACACGGAGACCACACTTGAGGACAAAGAGGTACAAAAAGACGGAGAACCTGTCCTGTCGTGTCGATTTCACCCACCCTCGACCCCTAAAGGGAAGGGTCCACTCAGGCCGAGATACACTGAGGTCGAACAACCCGAGATCAATTGATGGAAGGGTCCTTTCGTCTAAATCCATTCTTCTTGGGTCCCGAGACCTCATAAACTTTTACAAACGAAAGGAGAGGACCCTTGCCTCCGTCTTCCCCTACCTAAAGAGAGACTATAGTCGACTCCGTTTATAGTGGTCTGAGTGTCCTGACACCCTACTCACCAGGAGGACCTCTAAGATTGACAGTCTGAGGATGTGTGCCTCCGGGGTGGCTAGGTAGCAATACTGCGTCGTAAAGGATGGGTCCCGAAGAAGGGCTCCCGAAAGACGAGTCCTTAGAAACGAGGTCGTACAGGACTAAGGAAGAGAAGGGGGCGACAGAGAAGGGATCACCTCCGTCACTAACGGGACAGAGAGTGGAGCGAATGACTAGATTCTTAAAAGGCAGATAAGCCACAAAAGGGACAAAAGTCCTGTCTCTCCACTGAGGGTTCGAGAAGTGTACTCCTCGATCTTTCACGTCCAGGTGTTGACTAAAAAATTCAATATGACACACACCATTAAGACTACTTTACACTCAAAGTTCACACTTATTGACTGAGAAGACGTTGACACAAATTTAATCAACACGCCAGAATTTCGAGCGGCCGTAACACGTGAAAGGCAAAGAAAGAATTGTGGGCGAATGTTATGCGTCCTTACAGAGATTCCCCAATCACATAGACGATCAGACAGAGGACAGCGTAACAGGATGTGAATCCTGTCTAAAACATTGTAGACAATACGTAGTGTGGTACAATGACTTGTTCACTATACCAAGAATTGAAGTTCCTGTAATGGACGACCACCTCTTATTCCTTTACGGTTTAGTTATCCTAATTTATATTAGTCTCACTTTTCACATTGGCCATAGTACGTACACACGAGGTCCAACTCGGGGAGGACACCTCGTACTGGCACAGAGGGAAGAGTCTTCTCCTCTTTCCTTAAGAAAGGGTCACAACCAAGACACTCTACGGAGGACTACAGCTGTGGTCGAGTCGGCGGAAAGGCGAGGCCCGGTGAGACTGCAGGAGAGGTACAGAAAAGTGTTTCTACGGGACTCTCTGCGTCCCCTCCGCCGACACTTTTGGTAGAAAGACAAGGTCCACCACCAACCGTGAGACCCGTTACGGTAGGAAAAGAGGGCGTCGTAGAGAGGTCAGAACGACCCGGTGTTCGTCTCTAGGTGTGACTACCAAGACGGTGTAAACCGGGACCGGTTGGAGGACCAAGAAGAGAGGGGACCGTAAGGGGTGTATTACCGTCGAAAGCACAGTTCCTTAGGGGACAGGTCGGAACCCACATTCAAACACATAATATATGTCTCCCACCGAGAGTCGTGGCGGGACACGAGGTGGACGCAGGACTCGTGGATAGTCAGGAAGTGCGAGTGGGGGTCCTCTCGCCTCACCCACTACGAGTCTCCTTCCCGGGGGTTCCAGTGACCGGGAAGGACGACGTGGACGACCTACGAGTCAGAGAATTACATGTAGGGACAAGGAGACTTTTAGTGACCAGGAGTCCTGTGTGTGTTGATATGACTAAGGGTTCCGTTAACCAAGACGAGTTAGAGTCCATGACAGTGTTCGCAACCGATGAACACCAAGTAGAGACTACGACACAAAGAATGGGAGTACCAGACCAGGTCACCGAGGTACCACGAAAAGGACGTGTCTGTGGCGGTCTCCCACGTCATATAGGTGTGGGGGTGACCCGTGGTGTCTTCGGGGGGCCTCTGGTCTCGGTGCGTGTGGTAGGACTACGACTACCAGTGGAAGTAGTAACAAATGTATGACTTAAGGTGAAAAAGAAAAATAGACTGACAAGAACATCTCAAAGCAGACACCAACTACGTCTGAAGACTACGGAACCGGAGTACAAAAGGGTGACAAAGGGGGAAAGACGACGAGGACTCCCTAGGATTTTGAGGATCCTAGACGAGACCTCAGTTATCTTTACTACGAATTACACTATTTATAGATCATCTACGGAAGTTATTATTGATTAAGAGAAGAAATTCATAACTTACCGATAAAAATAATTTCATATTATTCACACTGTCATATAGTGAAGTCCTGAATGTTGTAATACTAACTTATAAACGTGTGCAATGTCCACTACTCAAGTTATTCAGATCAATTGTAGATGGGTGGAGGTGTGACATGACATGACTGCCTCGAAAAAAGAACACCACTTTGAAACTTCTAACTAAGAGAATGGTGAAAAGCAGTACACTGTGTCATACGAATTGATGACTTGGTACAACATGTAATATACAGGCACTGAATGAATGAAATATTGATTTTCAACCATGGTAACTTCAGTCGCGACACGATACGAATCGGCGAGTCAGTACAGGTTGAGACGCTGGAGTACCCGACGTCGAGCAGTCCGAGGAGACAGGTACCCCTAAGAAGTTCGTTCTTATGACCTCACCCAAAGGTAAAGGAGGAGGTCGCTACCTTATAATGTATCGGAATTTTTCTTACTTTATTTACGGTAAACGTCGTACTACCTATCTGGAGGTCTCGTGACACGATTGACTCTGTGTGACGCGTCTCTTTCTTTTCACGACACACGGTCGAAGACACGCACCTTAGACTTCTTCGACTTGAGTCCTTGTCTCTCACTCTACCACCAAAGGTCCCCGGCCCTCCAGTCCCCTTACTCCTCTACGACCAGGTTCCCGTGACTCAAGGTCAATCTCTTACTCATTCAAGACTCCTAGACTACGCGACGGACCCCGGCCGGGGGTTGTCACGACGTGATATGTGAGCGGTAGAGGATCTTTCAGTCACTCTCCCATGTAGAAGGGACGACAGTGGTGGCCGACGCTCTTTTCAATTAAGAGACTCCGTTGCCTCCACAGTTGGAAGGACACCATTATTAAAGTGTCATATAAGGACATAGTCTCATGGTACGACATGTGGACTGTGAGTGTATGAAAGGTACAGTCACGATAGAGTCGTTTCGAAGGACTTGGTCAGTTCTACGACCCCGAAGGGGCGACCGGGTCACCAATCCTGAAACGGAAGGTAGCGTCCCCCGCACCCAAGGTAAGGGCAAACCCCTTGATTCTAGGGTGTACGGAGAGCCTGTTTTCACTTTTTGCATTCCTGAAATTTTTACCAGATGTAACCCCCACCCCTTGAGAAAATTTTCTTTATTTCCGGGACACTGCAAGAGTCACGAAAGACGACCCCCTGTGTGGCGCGGACGGACAGGGTCGGGACAGTGCCCGCGGACCGTCCACAGAGGTACAATGTACCCGGTACCCGGAACGCTAGTTAGTCGCTCAAGAAACGACCCTCTGCAGGACTCTGACAGGATTGTACGCCGACAAGTAGTGCTGAGTGGAGTCGAGGGTGGTGTTACGGGAGGGTTCAGCTTTGTATGCGTCACCAGAGTAAAGTCGGAAGTCACAAATGACCATCCTCAGGCAACTTCCTTCTCTAAAGGGAAGTGGGTACACACGCACGTTAGTAAGCAAGAAAGAGAGTAAGTAAAAGTGAGTCCGGTCTATTTGAGGATTTCGTCTCCCCGGGTCGTCGGAGACTTTCACACTCCTCTCTGCGCCTGCGACTTCCCGAGAAACAAAAATAAACCTCCTATTAACGAAATGTTACAACACCACCGAAGACGGTATGTAGCTGTCCTTAGTCGGTGTCCATATGTGTACAGGGGAGGGAGGGTGGAGGGTGGGGAATCCCTCGTGACCCAACTCGAGCGCACAGAATGCAGTTTGAGGGTGACCGAGACAAAATGTATGTAATTACACGTATAAAGTTACGATAGGAGAGTTTAGTAGGATGAGAGTGGAACGGGACGACACAGGTGTTCGGACAAGAGAGGTAGACGGAGAGATAAGGACGGTAGGTTTATCCAAGTAGTCAAGGTAGAAAGATCTAAGGTATAAATAGACAATTAAATACTATGAACAGAGAAAGACTGAGTGAAGTGAGACACATTATCCGAGATCCAAGTTGGTGAAGTGATCTTCACTGAGTCACACGAGGAAAATAGCGACTCATTGTAAGGTAATGTATGTGTGTGTGTGTGTGTGTGTGTGTGTATATACATATGTGGTGTTGGAGAAATAAGTAAGTGGAGAGCTACCTGTATGTCCCGAGAATTTCGAGTGAGACTCAGGTCTCGTCCTCTCCTCTCTGCACAACTCGTCTCCGACTTCACAAGTCTTAGGACCAACAGTTAGCCAAAAGTAGGTAACGAACAGGACACAGGAGACCCCACCTAATGGTGTCGGGTGTGACTCGGAGGACCCCCGGATCGGTCGTGGGTTGTTCGTAGACATCGTGACCCAACTTAATTCGTTCCACCGTCAACCAAAGTAGGGGTTCAGTGCATCGTCCCAGTGGAACGAACGAATTTTTTTGTTCGTGAAAAGATTGAGTTAGATGTGTTTATAATACTATTAGTTATTGAACAATGACCCGAAGGGACCACCGAGTCACCATTTCTTGGACGGATGGTTACGTCCTCTGTGTCCAAGTTAGGGACCCGACCCTTCTAGGGGACCTCTTCCTTTACCGGTGGGTGAGGTCACAGGAACGGACCCTTTAGGGTACCTGTCTCCCCGAACTACCCGATGTCAGGTACACCAGTGTTTTCTCAGTTTATGTTGACTGGTTGACTTGTTGTATTTGTACTCAATCAGTACTAAGGAGGTTAATTTTTGACTTGGGATTCCGAATAGGATGGGAAGGGGAGAAGACACGAATATTTATAAGGTGGTTGTCACCCTTTGGACCTGGTACAGGTGGAGTCAGATACATAGTAGACGAGTTTCCACCGAATCTGCGAATAATTGGGTCACGGATTGGTGGGACGGCTAGAAAACAGATATAACAACCTAATCGGCTTTTCCAGTAAGCACAAAAAGGTATGTAGAAGGTCTTTTTGGGTTTACCTTAAAAATCGGTTGGGTATTGTATTGACTTCTCTTTTTTGATTATGGAAGTACATTCCTCTTGTCGATGATACTTATCCTTCTAAAACAAGGTCAATATCGGTAAACACGACATATATTTTTGTAAGTGGATGAGTCCCAGGTTCTAACGACCCTCTCTATAATTATTGGAGTCTATACGTCTACTATGGTGGGAATACCGTCTTTCGTTTCTTTTTGATTTCTCGGAACTAGTTTCACTTTCTCCTCTCACTTTTAAACTGAATTTCGAGTTGTAAGTCTTTTGATTCTAGTACCGTAGACCAGGGTAGTGAAGTAACCTTTATCTACCCCTTTGTCACCTTTGTCCCCGTCTGAAATAAAAACCCCCAAGGTTTTAGTGTCGTTTACCACTGAAGTCGGTACTTTAATTTTCTACGAATGAGGAACCTTCCTTTCAATACTGGTTGGATCTATCGTATAACTTTTCGTCTCTGTAATGAAACGGTTGTTTCCACATAGATCAGTTCCGATACCAAAAAGGTCATTAGTACATACACTCTCAACTTGATATTTCTTTCGACTCCCGACTTCTTAACTACGAAAACTTGCCACCACAACCTCTTCTGAGAACTCTCAGGGAACCTGACGTTCCTCTAGGTTGGTCAGGTAGGACTTCCTTTATTCAGGACTTATAAGTGACCTCCCTGACTACAACTCCGACTTTGAGGTTATGAAACCGATAGACTAGACTTCTTGACTGAGCAACCTTTTCTGGGACTACGACCCTTTCTAACTTCCGGACTCCTCATCCCCTACGGTCTCCTACTCTACCAACCTACCGTAGTGACTGAGTTACCTGTACCCAAACCCACCTGAGGTCCTCAACCACTACCTGTCCCTCTGGACCGTACGACGTCAAGTACCCCAGCGTTTCTCAGCCTGTGCTGACTCGCTGACTTGACTTGACTTGACTTGTCACAGGTTCATTCAAAGGGGTTCTTTAAAGACCAAACCCTTTCTTCACCTTGGTGTCTTCATTTCACTCGCTCGATAAACACGGAAAAGTCCTTTGTACTTCTTCTACGGATGTCACACCCGAAACCCCAGGAACTGGACTTTTCACTGTCACCTGTCCTGGAGCCCTCACCTGTCAAGGAGTAGGATTTACCACGGAACTCTTCTCAGACTTAATCGGGATTTTCTTCTTACTTCTGCACTTGTGTCTGGGTCATCCTTCGTTTTCTGTCGTTTTTTCTCGTTGAAGAGCCACCTTTCGGACAGCCTTCGGGTGCCCCTACACACCAACCGGGTCCCGACCCCACAAAGCCTGGTAGTGCACCCCACCCACACCCCGTCATCCTCGTGATATATGTCCCTCCGTGAACTCCGTTTAGAGAAATTTACATACAAATAAAAAAATTTATTACTTTCATACTACTGTGTAAATGTCCTCTGGACCTTTTATGTCTTGTTCCAATGTATATCAAGGTGATATATAATGCTAATAAAAATTCACCTATTTAATTCTAAGAAAATAAACCTGAAAGTTATAGTTTTTAATTATCTTACTTATATGTTTCTTCATCTTTCTATCTCATCTAGGTTTCTCGTGACACTTGGTTAAGTTGTATTAATTCTCAACGTGTTAACGTGAGTAGAGTATACGATCATTTCATTACGAGTTTTAAGAGGTTCGGTCTGAAGTCGTTATGCACTTGGCACTTGAGGGACTACAAGTTCGACCAAAATCTTTTCCGTCTCCTTGGTCTCTAGTTTAACGGTTGTAGACGACCTAGTACCTTTTTCGTTCTCTCAAGGTCTTTTTGTAGCTAAAGACGAAATAACTGATACGGTTTCGGAAACTGACACACCTAGTTTTATTTGACACCTTTTAAGACTTTCTCTACCCTTATGGTCTGGTGGACTGGACGGAGAACTCTTTAGACATACGTCCAGTCCTTCGACGTCAATCTTGACCTGTACCTTGTTGTCTGACCAAGGTTTATCCTTTTCCTCATACAGTTCAGACGTATAACAGTGGGACGAATAAATTGAAGATACGTCTCATGTAGTTCTCTTTGCGACCTGACCTTCTTTGTGTTCGACCTTAGTTCTAACGTCCCTTTTTATAGTTATTGGAGTCTATACGTCTACTGTGGTGGGAATACCGTCTTTCACTTCTCCTCGATTTTTCGGAGAACTACTTTCACTTTCTCCTCTCACTTTTTCAACCGGATTTCGAGTTGTAAGTCTTTTACTTCTAGTACCGTAGACCAGGGTAGTGAAGCACCCTTTATCTACCCCTTTCTCACCTTTGTCACAGTCTGAAATAAAACCCCGCGAGGTTTTAGTGACGTCTACCACTGACGTCGGTACTTTAATTTTCTGCGAATGCGGAACCTTCTTTTCAATACTGGTGAGGTTTTAGTGACGTCTACCACTGACGTCGGTACTTTAATTTTCTGCGAATGCGGAACCTTCTTTTCAATACTGGTTGGCTCTATCATATAAGTTTTCGTCTCTGTAATGAAACGGTTGATTCTAGGCAGATCAGTTTCGATACCAAAAAGAGCACCAGTACATACCTACACTCTCAACCTGACACTTCTTCCGACTCACGGCTTCATAACTACGTAAACTTGACACCACAACCTCTTCTGAAAACTCTCAGGGAACCTGATGTTCCTCTAGGTTGGTCAGGTAAGACTTCCTCTAGTCGGGACCCTAAAGAAACCTTCCTTACTACGATTTCGACTTTGAGGTCATGAAACCCGTGGAGTACGTTTCTAAACTGAGTAACCTTTTCTGAGACTACGACCCTCCCTAACCCCCGTCCTCCTCTTCCCTTGCTGTCTCCTACTCTACCGACCTACCGTAGTACCTAAGCTACCTGCACTTAGACTCACTTGAGACCCTCAACCACTACCTGTTCCTCCGGACCGTACGACGCTAAGTACCCCAGCGTTTCTCAACCTGTGCTGACTCGCTGACTTGACTTGACTTGTATTAAAAGTGTGTCGTCGTCCCATGTCTAAGCTAAGTTCAAAGGTATCTGACATTTGATCCTCTGTGACCTTATATAGGACCGTGTATTTTCTTCCACGGTTTTAGAGTACCAGATTTCCATGAATGTAGTATGTCTCAGACAAGAGAATGGTGAACCTTAATACAATCTTTAGTTACAGTTTTCTATGAACCTTTGTTGGGTGTATAAACGACCCCCTTTAACTCCCGTCCTCCTCTTCCCCCACTGTCTCCTACTCCGCCAACTTACCGTAGTCACTGAGTCGCCCGTACCCAAACTCGTTTAAGGTCCTCTACCACTTCCTGTCCTTACGGACGAGACGACGTCAGGACCCCAGTGTCTCTCAGTCTTTGCGGACTCACTGCCTGCTGTCGTGCACAAAAGCTCCCGTCACACTGTGAGTGGGTCTCTCTAGAAGTCGAACCGGTAGTTTTCGGGGCACTCCGTCTAAAAATACTTCGGAGTCGCTCATCTACAAAATCTCAGTGCCCGACACGCCAGAGACGGTGTGGATAATTCCGGCGGAAACGTCCATCTGCGACGGGTGTCTGTTACACTTTTGTCCGCATTGACGCAGGGATGCTTCGCGAGCTCATTGACAGGGGTATTTTCCGTAGCAGGAGGGCACCTCTGGACCCCCGTAATCCCTAGGGGTCGTAAAACTCCACCCTTTCTCCCGAAGTTTTACCCGACGAAAGGTCTAATCTTTTTCTCGAGACCGGCATGTCTCGTCCTTGGTACCCCGCACTTCAGTCACCTCGGTCTGAGGACTGGCCCTACCTCGAGTCTCGACACTGCTCTACTGCGGCGGGGTCCTCGTGCGGGTCCTCTTTCGCGTCCTTCCTTCACTGACCACGTGGAAGCGAAACAGGGAAATTACGGGCTCATACGAAGGAGTCGCAACTAAAGGGTGTCTCCTGTGTCTTCACAAAAGTGGACACCAGACCGACAACACAATCCTAGAAATTAACGAATTAGTGGGCTCTCCCCCTACTCGTCGTGACCCCTATTTTGGCCGAGGAGTGCCCTGTGCGCGGTGCGAGAGGCACGTCTGTCGCCCCGGCTGTTTCGGCGACGCCCCCACCACCGCAGACACCCCTGTCGCCCAGACCCCCGGGACGGGGACATTGACATCTGAGTGGTCGGGGACCGGGTGGGACCGGCTGTCCAGGGACGGGTCTCGAGACCTCGGTCCAAGGCCGTCCACACGCGACGGAGCACAAGTCAGAGTCCCGTCCTTTGTCTGTCCTGTCCCCTTCAGAGCCCCTCTCTTGGCACCTCGACACAGACCCGTGGCTGGAACCCGTCCTGTGCACGACTCGGACGGAGTGGGACGCACAGGTGTGGCCCCGAGACCGACCTGCTCCCCCGCCGAATCCCTCGTCTCTCCCCCAAAA